>OZ010793.1:423768241-424300959 GCA_963932465.1 Maratus speciosus | reverse complement strand
TAGACATTCCCGAATAGCGGACACCTCTATTTAGCGAATACTTTTTTAATCCGCAAGGCATAGATATTTGTATATTTTTTTACCTCACAAAAGCAGACATCTTCGATTATCGGGCAAATTCAGCTGCCCCGCAGTGTCTCTATTAAGGTACACGGATAAATATATGCATATATATTTTATAATCTTTTCCCACTCTAAAAGTTCAAAATATTTAATATACTGGGCGGTTGAATGTCGAAAAACATTTAAAATATCAGATGTAAGAAAATTGCAAGTAAATCCCCCCCCCCCCCCAAGAAAAAAATGAAAATTCATAATTTTAAAATTAGATTTTTTAAAAATTATATTGCCACATAGGCACTTTTACATATGCATCAGATGATAATCACAACAGCTATTTAACTATGAATAAAAAAATAAATATTCTACTTTAATAACATTGAGAAATATATATTGGGTTTTTAATCTTGTACTACTATAAAACTTCAAAACTTTAATTATAATCAGTGCAAGATTTAAGATATCAGCTTTACGAAAATTTCAAAGAAATCCCGACCCCCTCCCAGAAAAAAAAAAATTAAAATCCTTATCATTTAAAAATTAGATTAAAAAAAATTTATATTTCCACATGGGCAAGTTTTTATGTAGATCAGAGGGTAATCACAAAGGCTATTCAACTATCAATAAAAATAAATAAATATTCTATATTAATGACACGAAGAAAAATAACTTATAGTCTCCAAACTTCTTTTGTCTTAAATATATATCTTGACATCTGTCATTTTTGTATTTTTCGTATAAGTTTATGTTTTATTTTCTACATACTTCCTTTTATTTCCTGTTAAAAAAGTTTTTGAATGACTAAATATTTACAATATTAAAAAGTAATTATAATGACAAATTAAATTTTACATTATTCTCATAACCATGTAATTAAAGATTACAATTCTACGATAGAAAATCCTTTTCATTAGATATCTTCAAAGAAAAATAAATTTAAAAGCACGAAAAGAAACAAACGCTTATCAGTAAACGTTAATCTCAAAATGACTCATGGAATAGATCAGCGAATTCGAAATAAAGAAATGATTTCGTTTTTCCTGACTCATCGCTGTGACGTCTGTTAGCAGGTCAACAGATTTACACGTTAAAATGTTTAATCGCTTATAAATATATGTAAAAAATACTCGAGATATACATTCTTTTTCAATGATACATATATACATAAATTTATAAAAATTGATTTTTATTCCAAAAGCAAAAGTCTATAAATATATTTTTTTTTTAATTTCAGTTGAATATTGTTCTGTTAAAAAAAAAAAAAAAAAAAAAAAAAAAAAAAAAAAAAAAAACTCCGAAAATCCCGGGATTTGACAGAAAAAATCCCGGGATTTTCGGGATTAAAAATAGAGCGGAATCCCGGAATCCCAGGATACGGGATTGTAATCCCTATGTAGGAAGTAAGAAAGAATTAGAAAATCTTTCAAAGCTTTTTTTTTTCTTTATATCATTGTGGTCGTTTAGTGATAGATAAGAATTAGAACTGAAACAGATAAGAATTGAAACTAAGAACTCCCATGGAAAACAAGAGAATGCATTTAACTTAAAATGTGATATTATTACTTTAAATTAGGGGAAACATATGAGAATTTAAAATATATAATTTGTAATAAAAGGCAACGTCATAAGTTAAAAAATATATACTTCTAGAATTAGCGGGCTTTTTGCAAACAGATTCAAAACTAATACCATTTTATGCAAGATTTTGATCAGTGCTATTTAGAAAATCATAAAAAAGAACACTAAATTTAGTACTAAAAAGAAAAATTGTGACACTTACTTTAATCCTGTTGCAAGAAGTAAGATAAATTCCTCGATTTGAAATTTTAAAAACTATTACAGTGAGGAGCAAAGACTTGCATCTTTTTAGAAGGGACGTTATACATCGTTATAAGAAGACGTTAATACATCCGACCAAGCATACTCAGAGAATGAAATGCTTCATCCTCAGAATATACTCCGCCAGACAAAAGTTCTTTTTTACCAGCTTTTATAAAGACGAAGTACAATAACACTAAATCTCGATACAAATTAACACTAAGTACGTTCCACACCACACACACCTTGCCACACACTTTGTAGAGTTCCCGGATGTAATCTTCAAGTGTTGTCTCTATCCCGAATTATATCGACGACAGCTTATAAGAGTCATTGGGTGTCAAGCACGTAAGTCAGATGTATATATTCAATACATAAATAAACTAAGTGAATACGACTTAAAATCACAGAACTTGAAATTTCGCAAAAAAATAAATACGCGTACATAAAACAAACTTTCAGTTACTACAACGTACGTTCCAACGAAAGACATCTAAAACGCATGCGCAACTACAGTGCCCCCTGGTGGATACATTCTCCCTCCCAGTATAGTGAAATTTAATCAATTATGCTTTCTTCATGTCTGATAATTAAAAATATATGATATTTCTTTTCTTATAAATGGCTATAGAATAATTTTACGTTAAGGAAAATGTTACTAAAAATTTTACTTCAGAGAAATCCACCTTCCTTTGAACACTTCGTAGAAGACAATTTTAATTCTTTTCTTCTTTTAATATTGATATATTTCAAATTTATCTCAAAACGGTGTGTGTGTGTCGGGGGGTGGGGGGTGGGGGGGGAAAGAGTCCATTGAGAAAAAAAAAAGTTTTATTTTCAAAAATGTCGTTTGAAACTTATTTTTGAACGATTAATTTTTATATTTATTTTTATGTTTGTATCTTTAAACATTTCTTGCCCGAGGAGTTCTGTCAAAATATTCTTAGTTTGCCTATTTCATGTTTATGTTCTGCATTTTAGAAAAGCGGATTACGCTGTTGACCCCAGACCCAACTGTTCCAAAATCTTGTCCCTCCCTGAATTTCTTTCCACCGGTACGTCTCTTAGTATTTAACGGGAGGGTGTGGCTCTTCCTTGGACATACGTGCGTACGTCCATGATTGCGAGTAATTTTTGAAAATAAATATTTTTCATGAAAAGCAATTACTGATTTATTTATTGCGCCAAAAATAACTAAGTCCCAAAATTTTAGTAAGCTAACTATTTCAATTTTCCAGACGTCCCATAATCTAAACAAATTACTTTTTTTTTTTAAATATAAAATACCAAATTTAATGGATAAAAATATTTTAAACATCTGTTATCCATTCGAAAACAATTTTCTGGTGGTGCTGGCATACATATTGCAATACAGTTATACATACAGTCATCACATATATGATACAATTGTATCGCATTTAGACACTTAAGTGTCTAAATTTCTAAATGTCTTAATTTCAGACATATCGCCATTTTTCAGACATGTTTATCAGTTCATTTATGCCATGATCATAGTAAGACACTTATGTGTCTAAAATTTAGACACCTGTGATGTCTGAAATTTCAAATTTAGACACTTAAGCGTCTGAATAACTTTTTCAGTCACATATGTGTCTTAATTTAAGACGCCTCTATTTGCAGTGTACAAGATATTTTGATTTTTCATTCAGCATGAATCAGTAACATGCATTATATTAATAAATATAATTATTAATTCGTATTCGAAAATAACTGAAATGTATACTAACTTTATGGAAAAGTGCAAAAACTAAAATAAACTATAATTAAAGAACTTAAAAATTTAAATGACCAAAGGAAAGTTATCGAAATAATAGCAACGTCGATATATTGTGTATATTTTTTATCTTCTATCGAATTAAAGAAATGGGTAATTGTGATGTCAAATCACATATAGTTGTCTTAATTAATTACTTTAAGAAACATCGTTTGATAATTTAGCTATTTTTAATTATATTCTCATTTTCTGTATTTAAATGCTACCATAAAATATATTCTTTCTTTTGTGTTTTCCGTTATTCAATTTATAACAAGACAAGATATTTTATTGAATGTATCAAAACAATGTTTTCACTTCCTTGTGCAAATCAAAATTTCGTATGCTGAGTGCAATAAATAACTAAGTTGTTCTATTTTCACTCATAATAATAAATAACTTTATAATTCATTTTTACTTAATAAAAATATATTATACCAGGGGGCTCTGCGCCCTGCAAGCTACGCTCGACAACACCCGTTCAGACACCGCAGAATCTAAACGCACGCTAATCTGGTCGATTTTAAAAAGATTAGAGAAGATTGAATTATAATGCAAAAACCTGTATCGATCTCCCTGTAAACTGGTTTCCACCTATGATTGCGAAAATTTACGGCCGAATCAGTTGCTGTTTAGACATCCAATGGTTGTTTCGTATTTGATTAAAGAAGATCAGTTAAACATTTGAAAAGATGGTAAAATAAAATGAATTAAGTAAACAGTCTTTGCCTTCCGGTATTTTTAAACAGCGTTATAAAACGACTGACATAATACAATTTACTAAAATTACTACAATTTACTGCTTTAACCTCTTGAAGGGTGGTGGTTCATTTTTGGACCACTTAATTTTAATTCATAAATGCCACATAGGCACCAGAATATTGGAATGAAAATTTTCCTTTTACTAAGTAAGTGAACAAAAGGATTTTCGTATTACAAATTTGTTTGTAAATTCTGGTGCCATTCACTGATTTCAACATTTTACGAATAGCACCTTGAAGTACCTTGCCCCTGAAAAGGTTAAACGCATATTAATGTGTTTATTATTTTAAAGTTTCCTTTCTCTTTTAATATTCACGAGTAAATACAATTTTCAAGACATAATTTTCAATATTTTTTATAGTTTGTTTTCTGTTTTTAAGTCACGTGTAAATAAATTTTTAATCGTAAGGAAATACTATTCTTTACGCTGTTTTTAGAATTTAAAACAATCTCTATAATAGTTGCCTAAGTCATGTGCATATCATCAACAGTTCCGGGCGGATCCCTTCGTTTTTTATATTCCAGGCGGCCCTTTTGGTACATTAATTTTAGCCACCCACACGTGATAAGTCGCCAAATATTATTACATCGCCACCATTTCAACTATATTATAATAGTTCAAGTCCTGTAACTGCCATAAACAATTACGGGCCGATCCCTTCGCTTTTTATATTACAGGAAGCCATTTTGGGACTTTAATGTTAGCCATGCCATGGTTGATAAGTCGGGAAATATTATTCTATCGCCATCATTTCACTTATATCAAAAAAGTCCAAGTCATGTAACTGCCATAAATAATTAAGGGCTGATCCCTTCGCTTTTCATAAGAAAGGTTTCCATTTTGATTAAAGAATCAATATTATTTTTTCGAATAAAACTACATAAAAGTTGCTATGATTTCAAAGAATTCTTGGTACTTTTACGTTAGCCGGGTGCAAAACTTGCCAATAGCTTTGTTTAACTCGCTAGTTTGCATTTTTTTTTCGAGTGGTAAATTAAAACGGTATTACTTGGTTATCCCATCGACCAAAAATCTATCGCCAAACTATAAAACTAAATGCCAATAATGGTCGATCATAAATGTCACATTAACTTGATATTAAGGAAGTTACACGTGTTTACGCCATCAAGTGATATTTATTTCGACGCTTTATTTGTATTTTTATTAATGTTATGCTAATTTATTTATTCTTCCGTAATCTAAAATAAAAATTATGTCAATTTGTATGATTTGGCGAGTGGTTTGGAGATTTATGTAATTTGGCGAAATTGGTCGACTGGATAACTAAGTAGTATCATTAAAACATTGCTTTGAAGTTGAAATTAAATGTCAGGATTACGCACCGGGTTTGGCGTGATTTTTTTTTCGACAATTTGGCGAAAACCTCGTTTTTGAATGCCAGTTATGTATGTATTTTTAAATTATTTTCTATTAATTTTAAAATGAAATAACAATAAATAAAAAAAAAGTTTAATTAATAACTATAGAACAAAACAATTTATAACATTTTTTTTAAATAAAAGAAAATAAATGTAAATAAACATTTATTAATAAATAAGCAACAATAGCTGGGTTACTATCTCAGGCAAAATAACGCCATTTTGCCATTAATTAGGTACCCCGGTGTGTATATGACATCTGTGCCTAATATTTTTCTTTTCGTTTCGTTTAATTAAAAGAAAGAAATGAAAGCCATTAATTTTAAGTGTTTCAGTTTTAAATGAAAGTTTTGTATTAAATAAAATGATAATGAAATAAAAAAAAAAAAAAATGCGACGGGAGAAATGTTTGGCGATTTATCACCTGCGTTGCGCTAGCATAAAAATACCGAGATCTTGATTTCTCTATCAGTGTCTTCTGATTTGGCGAAAGATTGTTCAGATAAATTGAATTATGAATAAAAGTAACATTATACATTTCTTAGCATACATTTAAGGGAGGCCAAACTGGTCGCCAAATTAGTTTAAAATATTAACCTTTTCTAAAATATGAAAAAATATCTGTTATGATTAAAATTTGAGTTACCATCATTAGAGAAAAGTATTTAACATTAGAAAAAAATTAATATTTCGAAAACTAATTCGAATTTAAAAATTCTAATACCAGTTTTGAGATCTGCGGATGAATACGGATTTTTTGGTGTTAATTACATCGCATAACATTCCATATTTTAGGAGAAATCTATGTGAAACGTAATCAGTTATTTTATCAGTCGTTTCACAAAATCGTTTCATAAAGTCGTTTCATAGAATCGTTTCATAAATTCATTTCATTAGGATTTTATATGTATAGGGTAGATAAATAAAACTTTAATTTTTGTTATATTCAAAAATGTAATTATTCTTTCGAAAAACATATTGTGATCCATAAGATAATATAATCTGTCATTTTGATTACTGAATCAAAACTTCTTTTGTATTATATGATTAAATGTAATGAAATGCTATTATATTAATTTCACCTTTTCTATTGGTCAAAATAGCAAGTAAATTCTCATCATTAATAATTTGGCTATTGATTATTCCTATGTTCTCCAGATTGTGTTAAATTTTTATTATTTTGTTAAATGTTGGCGAGTTTAGTTATTTTGTATGCCAACGCTTCAAAATGCACCAACGTTGCTATATTCACTCTGGTAGCTCTGGTTTCCTGCTTATAATACATTGGCTCTAATGGCGCCTCCCTGATTCAAGGCAAAAATAATCTACAAATAAAATCGTACTATTAAAAATATGTGGATTATTGTTTTGAGCCTGCTCTTCTGTCCGTCTCCTTTTTAACTGGGTGTTTTTTTTTTAATTTACCTGCACCTTTATATTAAGATCTCTTCTATAAAAATTATTTCACCATATCTCAAATGCGGACATCACTCCACAATAATCGACTCTATATGTCATTTTTATTCTTGCTGTTTGGTACATATACTCAGCGTACAAAAGTTTTTGCCGATTTTTGCGAGAAAAAAATACTTCCTATTTGCTTAAATGACTAAATATATTTTCTATATGCTTTAGCTAACATTAATAATACAAAATAAAAAACTTCTCATTTTTTAAAAGTGATCGCTAATGTTAGAACGAGACGAAAGTATGTCAAGTTTCCCATAGAAAATGTTAAGCACATAGATAAGAATATTGTTTGCATATTTTGTATAGAAAAACAAGCAATATCGAAAGCAAATTCTGTATATTTTTCTTTCTATATAAGCTCATGTTGGTAATTTAACACGATTCAGAAGTAAATGAATAAAGATAACTTTAATTCGTGTTCAAAAATAACAGAAAAAGCACAACGACTCCATTTCAAACCGCAAAATATAAAATATTTGTAATTAAAGAAATGAAAAATGAAAACTTTTAAAATAGAGTTATGAAAATCTTAGCTATGTCTTTGTTTTACTTATACAAAACTACCGAACACTTAATAAGTTTACGTTGTCAGCTAAAAATTGGATTTGTATTTTTGATCTTAAACGAAGAAAGAAAACAGAATTGACTTGTTAAACTATTTTTCTTCCGGCTGTTTAGCTAGAATGCTCAGCTTATGAAAGTCTTGCCAGTTACTGAGAGAAGTTTTGCTGAAATTACAAATAAATTTTATTATTTTCCGGTGACATCGATAACGGAAAATAAGTAAAAAAACCCTTTTCTATACTAGCCAAAAACGATTGAAGTTTAAAATTTAAAAATTTTAATAATTTTTTTGTATCTTTTGTTAATAAAATAAGGTAAATGCAGCTATAGTGGGCCACGTAGCAGTAGTGGGCTACTAATTTTTAAAGTTTAAAAACAAGCCAAAATGTATTTCTTAAAAAAGACTAAAAGAAATCTGATTGACTATCATCATTAAATATTAACTTTCCAAAAACAGTTATTTGATGTTTTATTTATGGCGGCCGATTATCTGCACGAGGGATATGGGCCCGAAGGGGAGCGCCCTCCGTGGGGCCTTCCTAAAGGGGTTTTCTAACCCGTATTTATGCATGGAAATCCAAGGTTCGAAGAAAACCACGGAAATCTCCGAACGATGAGGCCGACGGGCGCGAATCGGTTAGAACCCAGGTCCTCCTGTCTACCAC
Organism: Maratus speciosus; assembly: GCA_963932465.1. Lineage (NCBI taxonomy): Eukaryota > Metazoa > Arthropoda > Arachnida > Araneae > Salticidae > Maratus > Maratus speciosus. Next base: position 424,292,466 of record OZ010793.1, on the reverse strand, counting down.
CTTCGAGAGCAGAACCTCTCGGCCACTGGTGGGGCCACAAGCTGTTAGGAATAATTGTTTTGTTCTGCTAGTACTTTTGTTTATTAACTAGAGTGTGTTGAAAAACAGATATTTTTGGCAAACTCTGTGCAAGGAAATTCTGGCAAATTTCCTTAAGAGATGTGTTTATATTTTAAACATTCTTTCTTTAATGTTATGTTTTATTTTAAATTAAACTATTACTTATATACTATATTACATAATAAATAATTTGTTGCATAAATAGTAAACTTAAAGGTTCATTCACCAGAAAGTTACTTGGCCCACTACTGGAGCATGGAGGAATGTAAAATTTTTTATTTTTCATTTTTTCTGAGGAATATATTTTGAAACTTTAAATGTTTATTCTGATACACGAAGGTTTGGACAAGGCTAATATATACATATATATATATATATATATATATATATCTTTTGGAATCCAGTAACACTTTATGAATAGTTAGATGAATGTCCTTAAGTCGCCCACTGCTGGTGTGTTTAATTTAATTGTTATCGTAAAATTATGCTTTTGGATTTATGTGAGTCTGTATCTGTGTGCTCATTTTAAAAGACAAATAATGATATGTCTTACTTTCAACTTTTAGATTAATTAGAATTTAAACTTTATATGCTTTATTTATTTATTGAACAAAAAACATATGACTTGTGTGCTTGACATGAGAGCCCGCTTATAAGTCAGAGACAAGATAGCACAAGGAAATATTACAACACAAGAGAAATACATCCTGGGAGTTCCACACAAAGAGTGTGTGCAATGGAACCAGCGGGATTCGAACCCACAATCTCCTACGCTTGCAAGCGATTAGCAGCGTGGTACTTAGACCACTCAGCCACAGAGACCCCCACTTTATATGATATTAGTAGGACTATAAACTTACTACATACCGATAAATGTGATGGCAAAATAATAACAAAGTATATTTTTCTGAAGCTTAAAAAACGAACATTTGAAACTTTAACAGTAAAATGCACGTATTAAGACGACATGCACTTTATATTAGGAGTCATCTATTACTTTTATCACATAAATTTCTTGGGTTTTTAACATTCCTCTCTTATGTAACAGATTAACTCACTTGAGAGTGATATCTCCTCCCATCTCTCCTATTTTGATGTCATATCAGTTTAAACTGTTGGTTTAAAGCTAATTTTGATTAAAAGAACATTAGGAGCATTATTATTTTATTTTTTACTAGCGAACTTGCCCGGCGTTGCCTGGGTACATCAAAAAACAGCAGGAATTAAGAAAAAGATCTGAAAATCACAGTAAGATATCGCGAAAAAATTTTAAATGGCTTCTCAAATTTTGAAAAGAGAAAAAAAAATGATATATTGTGTTCGAAGATTGCAAGTTGATTCCTTTCACTAATGTGAAAAAATAGTAGCTAATCGTTAAAATACACTAAAAATCACATACAAAATTCCCGAAAAATTCGAAAATTGCTGTACGAAATCCGAATAAACTTTATTGAAATGAGGGCAGAATGTACTTTAGGTCAAAAATGGAATGTCAAAAAATTGCAGCAGATCGCGAAGAAACGTAAAAATCGCATTAAAAATCACAAAAAGTTCAAAAATCACGAAAGTCAAAATTTACTATAATTGGATAAAAGTTTCAAGTCAAATTCCTTTGACCCTGTAGGCTCTCTTAAAATTTATGGTTTGGAAATCATGCTAAGCATTAGATCATGTTACTTTTATTCGTAATTAATTTACTTGGACTCCCTTAAATATAATTAATATAATCCCTTAAGTTAATATTAGTTTTTGTTGCATTAAAATATTTCAATTTGTTGATTTTCTGTAAGCAAGTAAACCCTATTGTTTTACAGTGGAAGTCTATAGGAATTTGGCGAAATATTAGAGATATCGCCAAGTTGGCGTCACTTTTGGCGACTAATTTTGGTCGCCAAATTTCGCGATATATCGCCAAGTTGGCGACAGAACTGGATTCCCCTACGGTAACCCCCCCTTATAGGTATAGAGATGCATTACATGCTGTTCAATAATCGCATAAAAAATTCGCTAAAAATTCAAAAATCGCTGTACGAATTCCGGATAAATTTTTTTGAAAAGAGAAGAAAATTTACTATATTGGGTTAAAAGAAAGAAACCGCATTCTTTTTCCTAATGTGGAAAAATCGAATTAATATAATCCCTCAAGTTAATATTAGTTTTTGCTGCATTAAAGTATATCAAATTTTTGATTTTCTGTAATCAAGTAATACATGTTGGTTTACGATGGAAATCAATGGGAATTTGGCGAAATATTAGAGATATCGCCAACTTGGCGTCACTTTTGGCGACTCATTTTGGTCGCCAAATTTGGCGATATACCGCCAAGTGGGCGACAAACTGGGCGGCATTTGGCGACAGAACTGTGTCCCTCAACGGTAACCTCCTTATAGTAATGGAAATACATTAAATGCTGTTGAATAATTGCATAAAAATTTCGCTAAAAATTCAAAAATCGCTGCACGAATTCCGAATAAACTTTTTTGAAAAGAGAACAAAATATACTATATTGGGTTAAAAGAAAGAAACCATATTCTTTTCACTTATATGGAAAAATCGCCTCGAAACTTAAAAAAAAATGTTAAAAATCGCATAAAAAATCTAATCAAAAAATCGAAAATCGGGCTTTGAGGTGCAAAACTTCATACATAGACGTACCTTTTCCCCAAATTTTGTAGCTCTACGTGCGGTGGTCTCTTCAGTCAAATATCTTTGACCCTGTAGTCTCTCTTAAAATTTTTGGTTTGGAAATCATGCTAAGCATTAGATCATGTTACTTTTATTCGTAATTAATTTACTTGGACTCCCTTAAATATAATTAATATAATCCTTTAAGTTAATATTAGTTTTTGTTGCATTAAAATATCTCAATTTCTTGATTTTCTGTAAGCAAGAAAACCCTATTGCTTTACAGTGGAAGTCTATGGGAATTTGGCGAAATATTAGAGATATATCCAAGTTGGCGTCACTTTTGACGACTAATTTTGATCGCCAAATTTGGCGATATATCGCCAAGTTGGCGACAAACTTGGCGTTATTTGGCGACAGAACTGGATCCCCCTACGGTAACCCCCTTATAGGTATAGAGATGCATTACATGCTGTTCAGTAATGGTATAAAAAATTCGCTAAAAATGCAAAAATCGCTGTACGAATTCCGGATAAATTTTTTTGAAAAGAGAAGAAAATTTACTATATTGGGTTAAAAGAAAGAAACCGTATTCTTTTTCCTAATGTGGAAAAATCGAATTAATATAATCCCTTAAGTTAATATTAGTTTTTGTTGCATTAAAATATCTCAATTTGTTGATTTTCTGTAAGCAAGTAATCCATATTGGTTTACAATGGAAGTCTATGGGAATTTGGAGAAATATTAGAGATATCGCCAAGTTGGCGTCACTTTTGGCGACTAAATTTTCTTCGCCAAATTTGGCGATATATCGCCAAGCTGGCGACAAACTTGGCGGTATTTGGCAACAGAACTGTGTCCCCCCTGCGGTAACACCCCTTATGGGTATGAAGACGCATTAACTGCTGTTCAGTAATCGCATAAAAAATGCGCTAAATATTCAAAAATCGCTGTACGAATTCCGAATAAACTTTTTTGAAAAGAGAACAAAATTTACTATATTGGGTTAAAAGAAAGAAACCGTATTCTTTTCACTAATGTGGAAAAATCGCCTTGAAACTTAAAAAAGCGCTAGAAATCGCATAAAAAATTAAATTAAAAAAAATCTAATCAAAAAATCGAAAATCGGGCTTCGAGGTGCAAAACTTCATATATATATGTACCTTTTCCCCAAATTTTGTAGCTCTACGTGCAGCTGTCCCTTCAGAACATCGTCGACACACTCACTCACTCACTCACAAACTTCTTTCTTTATTATTATAGATATCTTTTCCGAATTTGTAACAAATCATTAACAACCTTAAGAAATTCTTATATATTCATAATTCATTAATCATACTGAGCCTGTGAACTTTTTTACCAGTCTTTCATATTTCTCAGCACACTCTGCTTTCTTTTACTGGTAGTACAGAAGTAGAAGGTTGTCGTCAATATATTTGTCCAAGTACATTGACGTCTTAAAGTATGAAATAATTAGCGTCAATTTTATGAAAGAAGAAACAAAAACTAAAAACTAAAAAAAAAAAAAAATCTTTTATATGCATTTAATTTTTTATCTTCAAAATCACTCCTAAATTCATGACTTCAATTAATATGGATCCAAAAAAATATCTGTCACTTTGTTAGGTTTCCGGGTATTGAAAATTAATTTCGATTTACGCATGATATATAGCGCTAAATAGTAAACTTATATATATAAAAAAAACTGTTTCATTTTTGCTGTGTTTTTCTATTTTAATATGGCATCATGAATAGAAAAGAAAGTACTAGGATGGCACCACTAGTTGTTTATAAAATCTTTTAAACATTGCACCATTTCAGGCTGAAATTAGTCTTATACATAGCACTAGACATAATATTTTTGTTTTTACTTTCTTCTATCTTCACAAGAAGAAAGTACTGGATTCGTGAAAATTTTCGACTTTCGATTTTCGATGGATTTACAAATTTTAGAGGTCAGAGATTCCAAAAAACATGTTTTTACAAAATGTCTGTCTGTGAGTCTGTCTGTCTGTCTATCCGTCTGTGACACAAATATTGTGGGCGCTCTATCTGAAGAACTAATGCACGGAATTTAATAAAAAATAATATTCAGTTAGTCCCTGATATAGATTGGTGCTGATTAGTTTTTGGTGTAAATCACTCAACAGGTGACGCAGCTATGCAGCATTTTTCACGATTTCCACAATAGCTCAATCTCCAAAACTAATGCACGGATTTACGTCACACTACAGATTCAGTTAGTCCTTAAGATGAACTGTTGTTTTGTACATTTTGGTCTAACCCAGCAAAGAAAGAAACAGTGGGCCATTAGCTGTGAAAAAGATGGCAGCCAGCACTACCATCAGTGGTAAAGTGCAATTGTGTCATTACTTAAACCAGTACAAAAGTGTCCGTGCTGAATGCAGCTGGCCCATCAGTGACGGCCAACTGAAGGCCAGCATTGGTATGCCATTACATTACTTCAATCCGGCACCATTACTTCAATCCTGCAGTGCTAGCACCGATCCTGCTGCTATTCCTTTCCTGGCCCAGCACTTTCCCTTACAAAAATGTCTTATAGAATTCTATAAAAAACAAACAAAGTATTATGGCCCTTTTTCTTATAAGCTAGTTTCACCAAGAGCTATAAGTATCTATAACAGAAATATTTGAACTTGCAGCGGTTTCCGTGTGGTCACCCTCCTAAGTACTAACCGCGCTCGGTGCTGTTTGGTTTTCGTGATCCGATATGATCAAGTACTTTCAGCGTATCCTACGAGCACTCGTAGTTTTCAAGCTCTCATTACACTACTTGAGTTTCTTTCTTTTGTGATTTACGTTCCCAATCATTAAACTGGTATAGAAATTATTCTATCGCCCGGTGGCGTGGTCAGTAAGCGGAGGCTGCTGTCACCCCGAGGGCCCGGGTTTCGAGTCCCTGGGTAAGACATGGATGTAATTGTGAATGTCCCATATTGTAGATATATAATATATGTAATGGAAAATAAAAATTGTTGTGATTTGTTGTTGTTTCTATATATAATAAGGATCATTCGAGGCGACAGCCATTGTAGCTATAGGCCCCAAAGTATTCTCCACTTCGGTGGACGTCAAATGTCAAAATTATTTTATTGTATAGAAATCCTGTATATTTCATACGCTTTTTTTTTTTTTGATTCTCAACTGTGTAAATTATGAAAACCGAAATTCTTTGTAACTTGGTAAAACCAAATTTAAGGAGAACAAAAAAGTGAGTTGAAATAAAGAGTTCATTTATATATTCATTTACTTATTTATTTTGTTGGTGGCAGTGGTGCTATATTATTTACAGTTTCAAAAATTAGCTTCACAGCTTAAATTGTGTTAAGATATTCATTTCAGATTTGAGTTCAAATACTCAATGTCTTCAATATTCGAAACGCCACCTAGCGTAAGGGTTCCCAGCAATAATACTGCAAAAGTTCGTGCACTTCCATGTAGTGGTGGGCCAGCGCATGAGATAAAACGGAAGCCCACCAGAATTTTATCTGATGATTTCCAAAAGCAAAGTTGACTGAAGCTGTCCAGCAGTGGTCATGCAGTGGTAGACCATTAGCCAGAACATCTCCATCATTTCCAGCACCTATCTTGCTGCTGGACAGCAATTTACTCTTTGCTGGAAAATCGCTCAACAGGTGGCGCTGCTATGCTGCATGATTTGCGATTCTCGCAATGGCTCTATCGCAAGAACTAATGCCTTGACTTTCAACAAACTTCAGATTCAGGTATACCTTGACACGACTTAGTGCTGTTTATGTTTTGGTGAAAATATTTCAACAGGTGGCGCTGCTATGTTGCATTTTTCAGAATTTCCAGTATAGCTCTATCACAAAAGCTAATGCACGAATTTTCATCAACAGATTTATACGTTTTAGGGGTCAGAGATTCCGAAAAATTGTTTTAACAAAATGTCTGTCTGTGAGTCTGCGATTCTCTCCGACCGTCTGTCAGCCTGTATGTGACACAAATTTTGTGGGCGCTCTATCTCAAGGACTAATGGACGGAATTTAATAAAAATTTATATTCAGTTAGTCCCTGATATAAATTGGTGTTGATTAGTTTTTGGAAATCGCTGAACAGGTGGCGCTGCTATGCAGCATTTTTCACGATTACCGCGATATCTCAATCTGCAGAGCTAATGCACTGATTTTCATCAAACTTCAGATTCAGGTAGTCTTTAACATGAATTGACGTTTTATACGTTTTGGTATAAATCGCTCAACAGGTGGCGCTGCTATGCTGCATTTTTTGCGATTTCCGCAATACCTCTATCTCAAGAACTAATGCTTGTATTTTCAACAAACTTCAGATTCAGGTATAACTTGATATCAATTAGTGCTGTTTATTTGATTTTTATAGAAGAAAGTTTTATGATGGCCACATCGTACTAGTTTATTTCATATTATTGTCAGCTGTTAGCTGTCGGAGAAGCCATTTTATGAACTTTCTTTAATAGAAAGTGTAAATATTGAGTTTTCGATTAGTTGGAGACAATTACGGTAAGTTAAAATAATCCCCTTCCATCTTGCTTATTTCATCTAATACGTATTTTTGTAAGAATTATTGTTAATCACAGCCCAAGGATGACATTTTAAAGATTAATTTTTAGATTTTCGATTGATCGCTTTCGCCTGATCAACTATGGTATAAAGCACATTTAAAAAACTATTTACGTATAATTTTGTTGCTATTTAATTTCAGCGGATTTCATGTTTGAATTTTAACTCTTTATCTACTGACGGTACTTATAAGTACCATTAAAATAACTTGTTATAAAATTCATTTAATATATCGATTAGTAGTAATACAGTTTAGAATGAGTTATAGATGCATTACTTTATCTTGTTCCAAAATCATCTAGACACACGGCAGTGTGTCAGCCAAGTTCGCCTGACATAGCCGTGTGTTATTTACACGAACCATTTCGAGCTGTTTTCATCAAATTTCAATGCTCTACAACTGAAAATCTATGAGACCTGCGTACTTGTTATACGAAATGTGTAGTAAGGCCACCCTAATTACCTAAAATCCAAAATTTTATAAATAACGCATAATTAGTTTCCGAGATAATGGCATTTGAAAATGTCTGATAATCGATAATTTTACCACTGACTGACTGACTGACTGACTGACTCACTCATCAAAAAGATCTCGTATATCTACTACAGCTACAGACTTGAAATTTGGTGCGAAGTTCGTTTACACTATAAAACTGAGGTAAAAAATAAAAAAATTGTGAAAATCGATGAATTACCCACCTGGGGGTGCCCATTTTTACTTTACCATTGCGTCTATTAGGTGAAATTTTAATTTGCCGTAGGAGGGGACGCTGTTCTGTCCGCCAAATACCGCCAAGTTCCTCGCCAACATGGCGATATATCGCCAAATTTGGCGACCAAAATTAGTCGCCAAAAGTGACGCCACCTTGGCGATATCTCTAATATTTCGCCAAATTCCCTTAGACTTCCATTGTAAACCTATCTACTTACTGGGGGTTTATCTGGGTTTACTTGCTTACAGAAAATCAACAAATTGAGATATACTGTCCGTCACAGAGCCCGTTCTCAGAAACTACAGATACATGTTGGAGGCGTGAAATTTTGCATATTTACAGCTGAACACCTCACATCAAATGACAAATCATAAAATTTTGAAAAAGTCGTAAATTTAACCCTTTGGGGTCTCACATGTGTATTTTAAACAATTCTTTCTAAGTGAGCCCCTATTTAGGTTGGAAACGTGAAATTTTGCATACTTATAGCTGAACACCTCACATTAAATGACAAACCATAACATTTTGAAAAAGTCATAAATTTAACCCTTTGGGCTCTCACATGTGTATTTTAAAAAATATTTTCTGAGTGAGCCCCTAATTAGGTTGAAGGTGTGAAAATTTGAATACTTATAGCTGAACACACATTAAATGACAAACCATAAAATTTTGAAAACGTCGTACATTTAACCCTTTGGGCTCCCACATGTGTATTTTAAACAATTCTTTCTAAGTGTTCCCCTAATTAGGTTGGAGGCGTGAAATTGTACATACTTATAGCTGAACACCTCACATCAGACGACAATCTATAAAATTTTGAAAAAGTCGTACATTTAACCCTTTCGGTTCACACATGTGTATTTTAAACAATTCTTTCTAAGTGAGCCCTAATTAAGTTGGAGGCGTGAAATTTTGCATACTTATAGCTGAACACCTCGCATCAAACGACAAATCATAAAATTTTCAAAAAGACGTACATTTAACCCTTTGGGCTCCCACATGTGTATTTTAAACAATTCTTTCTAATTGAGACCCTATTTAGGTTGGAGGCGTGAAATTTTGCATACTTATAGCTGAACACCATCATGCGACAAATCATAAAATTTTGAAAAAGTCGTACATTTAATCCTTTGGCTTCCACATGCGTATTTTAAGTAATTCTTTCTGACTGAGCTCCTTATTAAATTGCAGATTTGAAAACACCTGAGGCCAGGCGACAAATCATAAAATCTTGAAAAAATCTTACACTTAACCCTTTGAGCTACCACATATGTATTTTAAGAAATCCTTTCTAAGGGAGCCCCTAATTAAGTTGGAGACATGACTTTTTGCATACGTATAGCTGAATACCTCAGACCACACGACAGATCATAAAATTTTCAAAAAGTCTTATATTATTTACTCCTCCGGGCTCTAACTTGTGTATTTTAAGCAATTTTTCTAACCTCCGCCCTTTTCACCCGGGGAGCACTTTTCCAACTTTTGCCGACACCCCTTTGACCGTTCTTTCATATTATGCACCATAGCCTTACACATTTTTGTTCCATTTTTTTACCGCCAGGGGTGCCTACTTATCTCGGGTGCTTTGTGCTCAATCCCCTCGACTAATATATCTACGGAAAGTATGTAAAACGGAGTTTCGTTCGGATAGAGGTTTGTTTAGAATAGAGTGCGCCCCTGGTTGCGAAATGGGGAACTAACAGATTTTTGAAAAGGATAAAGTGTTTTGAAAGGAATATTAAACGAAACCCTCTGTGCGATCTGTGATCACACTTACCCATTTGTTATTTTCAAAATCATCAGAGAGAAGGATATTTAGTTAATTAAATTTGAAAATCCAGGGAGGGGCAATGTCCTTTCTTTGCACTACTTCTTTGCCGGCACCCATGGATGAATGATACATAGTATGGCATAAGCACATAACTTTATTTTTCACTTTCAGTACAAAAAAGCAGGCCCAGCTATAGGATATTTAATTGGAAAATTTAATAGGAAAATTTAATATAGGAATTTAATATAGGAATTGTTGTTTCAAAAACAATAAAAATTTCGAATCATTTCGTTTCAAAACATGCATTTAATGTAGCAATATTAAAATATAGATTTCTGATGCAAATGGACAGCCAAATAGTTTGTTGTAGGAAATTAAAATTAAAATTGAATGTTGCTTGGTGAATAAAATAGTCACACGTAAACGCATCAAAAAGCATTAAGTAAAGAGTCTAAATATGTTGTAACTTTACAAAAAGTAATGATATCTAACAAAAACATAGCTGTGAAAAAAGGGAGCCAAGTTCTGTAAAGACAATGGCAAGAAAAGAAGTGATATCTAAGTGGGTGCCAAGTTCAAATAAAATTCACTCAAACTTTCCTACTGAAGTATTATAGAATTTTTTAAATTGTTTAGAAATAAAAATTATTGTTAGCATATTAATAATAAATCTAGAACTTGGCAAGTTTTTGATAAATGTTATGCCTATCAATTTCATGTCTTAAAAAAATGGTGATGTCAATATTAATTTCAATGACATTACAAAAAAAATTAATATAGTTATTATTATAAACAAATGACTCATGTTAAAGATTTGATAAACCAATAAATACACAGATACACTCCCGCTCGGCTTTTGTTATCACTCTAGCACCCACCCTACAGAAACCTCAATGTAAACAGAATAAGATGCCTAACAAAGAGACAGATATACTTACGCTTGTTCTTGGTCATCACTCTAGAGACTGCACGCCTTTAAACCTTTCAGGGACAAATAACTTTTATTCGTGAAATGCTGAAATGATTGAATCACACCAGAATTTAAAAACCAATTTATTTCAAAATGGGTAAAAGCTTCTTTTCACGTATTTAATAAAATTAAACTTTTTAGTTCTGAATTCTGGTGTCAATGTGGCATTTTGCAGTTAAATTGGGTGAAATATATTTTATCCCACCGCCCTTCAAGGGGAAGGAGCTCACTCAAATTAAGGCTTCCAATCATGAAATAACAAGATTTGATATAATAATGTCATTATTAAAAATAAATGACGCGTAGGTAAAATCTTGCCAAGTTCTAGATTTATTATTAATATGCTATCAATAATTTTTATTTCTAAACAATTTAAAAAATGCTATAATACTTCAGTAGGAAAGTTTGAGTGAATTTTATTTGAACTTGGCACCCACTTAGATATCACTTCTTTTCTTGCCATTGTCTTTACAGAACTTGGCTCCCTTTTTTCACAGCTATGTTTTTGTTAGTTATTGGTTACCCAAACCAAAAATATTTTTATAAGGATGATTTTTTTTTTTTTTTTTGCCTTTTGCATCTTTTCAGCTTTCTTCGCGTTGGAGGGAGGGGATAATCTTTCAATTCGGAAATGTTTCTATATTTCTATTGTAAGAACATTATATTTGTACATTTCCTAATTCTAGAAAATACTAAGAAAAATACTTAAAATAAAAGATATGAGTGGGGGTTATAAATATTGCACAAAATCCCTATAAATTCAAATTTAATTAATCCTTCTAAATCCTCCAATCCTTTTAAAATCCTTCTAAAATTTATTAAATGATTCTGTAAATCTTCTAATGTAGTTTCAAAAGTTCATGAAAGATGCTTTAGAAGATAAAATTTTCATGAATTCATAATTCAGTACATAAAGAGTTAAAGGACATTCATTAAGAGTTGTAGCAATCATGATAGTTTACTTATAAAACTTAAAAGGAAATAAATAGAATAAAAACTGACTTTATTTCAGCATCTTTATTTGATTATTTGATGGCAACCTAGAATCATTAGTTGTCATGCGATGTCATTGAATTAATTACGTATGATAGGATTTAATAGAATGAAGAAAATATTGATTAATATCTTTTTAAGTTTTGATTCGATTTTCATAAGTTTTGAAATGACTCGACAAAATTTTGCAACGATTATATATCTTAAATTTCAAAACATTAGGTTGTGTAGATTTTGCGTTGTTATATGCAGGCAGGCAGATGGACAGACCAGAGACGACTACAGGTGCTACGTATTTATATAATTACGAACGCACGTAATAAAAGAGAGTAAAACGTTACATATTATAGATTACTTACTGAAGTAAATACCATAAAACCTTTAAGAATTTGCATGCTTTCATTTCGAATTGTTGTAACCAGAGATAAAAATATTCCTAATAAAAATGTTTATTTTTAACACTTTCCAACAAAGTTGAAAAGTGTTTATGTATTCGGTTTGTCTGGCCGTCTGTCCACTCTCTAACTCCCGTAAATATACTCGGATTTTCATGCAATTGATAAAGGTTCTTTAGGGTCACCATAGCTTGTTTGGTATTGTATATGAAGTATGTAGGATTAATAGTTCATTTACAGGGGCACTCAAAAGAACTCCATTACATTATGGTATATGGAGAAAAATCATTTGCAGAGAATTTAATGAGATTATGCTATTTCAAATGTATTAAAACAGATATAAATCACTGAATTTTACTACGACTATGTTAGAACAGGACATTCATAGCATATTTTATTCATTTACAGGGACACACAAAAGAAATCGATTACAGTACTGTATTTGAGTAATAATTGCTGGAATGTGCGTTTTAAAATTCGGTATGCGCTTTTCAATTTAACTAATTTTTTGCATGTTACTAGTTATATATAAATTCTATAAACTTATATACAGGGCTGCAAAAAAAGTATTCACATACCATTCTCCTCATTAGAGGAAGTTCCTGACTGGAATTTTTAACTGAGATATATGTATTTCTTAAATGAACTAAATTTTGGCATGCATGTAGTTAATAGATACAAACCTATATATCATATACAGGTCTGCTGAAAAAATTCGGATAATTTTTCGACTGAAGATGGGAACAGCAGAAATTGAGTTTTTAAATGTGTTATGAATTCCATATCGTTGAAATATACATAACGTTTTAATTTAAACGGTACAGTTTTGTTACATTATCCTGAATGTGTTGGAAAGTGTTTCATAATCTATGCTTGACGCATGATTTTTCTTTCTTGTTTAAAAACTTGTATAGGTTACTTGCAAGCATTACCTGTATTGTTGTTTTCATCTTTCTGCTGTGATGTCACAAAGTGTTAATCCAATACTTCCGTATATCGACCTTCTTCCTAAGTGTGTGTCTTTCTCCAACGGGTGCTACGTTTATGAAATTACCACCCCCTTCGTTTGAAATATAGCGTAATTAATAGACCTTGGTCTCTGTAAGTTGAAATAATAATGTGAATACTCATTCAAATGACTGTGCCTAACTATATTATAAAGGACAAACATATCCGTGCGTAACGTCCTTCACACGTTGGCAATAACAGACCTTTAGGGGAGACTAGGGAGGGTTGACCCACTTTTTACAAAATGATTTTTTATTTTTTAAATATTGAACGTAGAATAAAGTTTTATATATCATTTTATTCGTTATACAATCAGTTATCAAAATAAAATTGCTACATAAGTGTAATATATAAGAAATTTGAAAAATGAATGATTTTATTCATGACAAAATAATGGGTCAAGGCTCCCCACATACGGGTGGGTTGATCCACTATATGGGAGACTTGACCCACTTTGTATTATATAGAAATATTTGAGAAGAGAATAAAATCAGTTTAAAAAAACACAGAATAACTTTATGCTACATGCTTTAATTATAAAAAAAATATTTTTTAAAACATGACGCTTAAAAAAAACTTTTTTGACGCAATCGCCAGTCATAGGAGAAAACATTTGCTTTAAACATGATTTTGTCTGAGCATATATAATTGTACAGCATTGTACAGCAGGGAAAATGAAATTTTAACATTTAAGACAATATTCCGGTAGAGACAGGTTCCGTTTTCATAGGGTTTCATGTATGAATATGTCTGGACTTAGGAAACACTGTCCCGCCTTTTTTTTGTCTCCTTGTCCTACTTTTTGTGACACTCGACCTAACAACATAGTTGTCACATAGTTTGGCTTCATCTAACTTTATTCATCCTGGTGAAATTTGTCTACATGCCTTCCTGAAGTTTTTCGATCAATGCTATTTTCTTTTGCAGCCGCATTGGGCACTTAACTTATTATTAACATCGTTTAAGCCTTTCGGGAGCAAAGTACTTTCAGTACTAAAATGTTGAAATAAATGACTGGCACCGGAATTTACGAACAAATTTATTTGGAAATAAGAAAAAGGCTATATTTCACATACATATTAAATGGAAAACATTTTACTAAAATTCTGGTGTCATTCTGGCGTTTGGGAATTAAAATTAAGTGGTTTCATAAACATGCCACTGTCCCTGAAATGGTTAAGACTGTTGTTTTCATACTTTCTATTCTTTTCCACTGTTTCTATTTACCTATTTTAAGTAATATTTAGATGGAGAAAAGTTCCTATCAACTTTCCCATTTATATTTCATTAAGTATTTTCTTGCAGTGGATACTACAGCAATTTTTTACATCTTTCTTTAAGCAGTTCCAAACACTTTCTTTTCCATCACCCCATTTTACAGTAGCTTTACAGGATAAATATATATTCTTTTTTATATATAACCCTTTTCATTATGCACAGTGTATAATAAACAGATTGCCAAAACCACTTAATTAAGGGAGCCAGCATCTGATCAACCCACCCTGATATTGACTAGGTCAAACCTCCCCACATACCACTTTTCTAAATAATAGCATATTGTTATGTTAAGCCTAACTTACGGTACAATCTTTATGCCTGGAATAAAAGCTCGTTATTTCTGCATTACTTTAAACCTACTTACTTAAATTTCTATGATATATTTTATCTGAAAAAAGCTTACAAATTATTTCTAAAAAACGCACTTTTTAGGATGAAAACGATCCCCATTTGATTTTTCCACACCTATTTCGATTAGCTGTATGAAACAAAGACAGTTGTTTGAGCATTCCAATAGCTTTGGTTGACACCTATTGGTAAAATTCTGAAATTATTTTAAATATGAAAACTGATGGGTGGGTCAAGCCTCCCGTATGGTCAACCCTCCCTAGTCTAACCCTATATAATATTTCGCTCTTGCTGTAAACATTTAAACTTCTAAACTTCGCACATTTTCAATTTTTACATCGTCAAATAAAAAAAAACCACTTTCAAATCCAGTTTGTTTTAAAACTGCATCAGAATTTACTATGTTTTTTTATAATTTTAAAAACCATTTTCAAACATGGCCTTTCTTAAATCTATCTCTATTACATGAAGATGATTACCAAAGATAAATCTGTTTGCACCTAATTAATATAAAGAAATAAGCAAGTGTTTATGGTTTTATATTCTGAAGCAAAATTAAAACTTCCCCAATAATAAAATTATATATAAATAAAACACAAATTTAAGACACGTAATCGAACTCCGCGCTTAAATCATTGAAATAAACAGAATCGAACAGTTTACTGTAAATAGCGATCTTTGGCAATTTCTTCAGTTGATAACCCTTGGAAAGAGGCCAATACGAAATTATCGCTTTTCACTTTCTCTTATCTTCAATTGAAGAAAGCATTGCAATCGAAATTTTTTTCGACTTCCAGTTTTCGACGGATTTACATGTTTTAGGGTCAAGAATTCCGAAAAACATATTTATGCAAAATGCCTCTCTGTCCGTTCGTGTGTCCGTATGTCCGTAAGTCCGTCTGTCCGTAAATCCGTCTGTTCGTGTGTCCGTAAATCCGTCTGTCCGTGTGTTGTCATTGTACCACCGAAAAGTGTATGAAGTCATGTATAGAATTGAACCAAATTTTTTGTGTATGTATTTGGCTGTGGCAAGCAGGTCCTCCTTCAATTTAAAAATATTTTTCTTGAAGGGGACGATGTAATAGCAATTTTTGTGCCATATCCATTATTGTACCATCGAAATGTGTATGAAGTTATGCATAGAATTGAATCAATTTTTTTTTTTTTATAATTTGGTTCAATTCTAAAGTCAGAATTTCTATGTATGTTTCAAAGTCAGAATTTCTATGCATTTTTTGGCTATGTCCAGTAGGTCCTCCCTGAATTTGAAAAAAATCAGCCGGAAGGTGAAGCTATAATAGCGCTTTTTGTGACATTTTCTTTATTTTACCATCGAAACGTGTATCAATTTATGAATGGAATTGAACCAAATGTCTTGTGTAAGTTTTTGGCTATCGCCAGCAGGTCCTCTTTGAATTTGAAAACGTTCTGCCAGAAAGGGTTGCTGCAATAGCAATTTTTGTGCCATTTTCTTTTTTCTACCATCGAAACTCTTTTAAAGTATGCATAGAATTTAACCAAATTTTTGCATATGATTTTGGATATGACCAGCAGGTTATCCTTCAATTTGGAAATATTTCGCCCTAAAAGGCGCTATAATAGCGATGTCTGTGCCATTTTCATTATTGTACACTGAATAAGTGTACGAAGTTATGCATCGAATTGGACCAAATTTTTTGTGTATGTATCTGGCTATGGTCAGTAATTTCTCCTTGAATTTGAAAATATTCTGGAGGAAGGGGTTGCTGTAACAGCGATTTTTGTGCAATTTTCTTTATTTTCCATCGAAAGGTGTATGAAGTTATGAATAGAATTAAACGAAATGTTTTGTGTATGTTTTTGGCTATCAGCAAGTAGGTTCCCCTTGTACCTGGAAATATTCCGCCGAAAAGGGGCTCTCTGACAGCGATTTTTGTATAATTTTCTCGATATTTCGTAGTTATGTTGTCCAACGGTGGCTCCTACAGAGCCTGTTGTCGCGCCCTACTATGCCGGCTATTCGCAAACAGCTGATGTACAATACAACAACGAAAGATTAATTTTAATAAATACCATGATCTAGATTAACTCGTTTTTACTCCGATTAATTGACTGAAGTTGAAATTTAAGATGAAAATCAAAGTTGGTATAGTATTGAACTAATAATATTGAAGCATTAACATGTGAAACTACTTTTTTAAATATTAAGATTTATGAGATAGAAGAAAGTTGGGATTGGGTCATCCAACTAGTTATAAATTTAAAAGCTTTATGTAAATAGATAACTGCTATTTATCTATAATAATAAAACAAATTTTCACTCTATCTGTGTGCGATGGCTAGTGGAATCTACGGCACGTACGAGGCAGAAATATTTTTTGAGTCTAGCCTATAGTGTCTCATGGTGCACTTCAAAATCAAAATTTTAAAATTCTTATAATTAGTTGAGTTATTAATTAACAATTTACATCAACACTTACAAATAAACTAACATCGTTCAAACTGCTTAGTAAACTTAAACACGGAAGACATAATCTGAAAGATCGTACTCTTACGTCTCAAATGCCGCAATTAATTAAAAAAAATATCGCAGTCAATTCATGGGGGAAAAAATAAAAACGTCGATTTTCCGAAACACATTTTCCTCCTTATTGCAACGCTTTCCCATGATGCCATTTTAAATGTAGCGACAAACCCAAAATATGCTCTTAAAGCAGAGACGTTCTTGTAATTGATGGTGTAATCGGTTTCAGAAAATATGGATTTTAACCCTTTCTAATATACTGGCGAACACGGGTCACTATGCGCCTCACAGAGACGATATTTTTTCTAAGCTAAAAGTAACTAATCGCCCGTAAACGCAATCATTTTAGATCATCTCCATAGACAAGATTTACATCACCTACAAAAAATTTGAAAGGTTCTGGCGAGTAGAAATATTTTCTTACAGCTTAAAATGTGTGAAACTTTTGCCGAAATCAGTAAAAAATTGAATGTTACGTCGCGGTTTTGCCCATCCAGAGCACAAATTTAGAGGTTCAACAAACTAAAAAAATATTCTTAAAGCCTTCTTTTAATTGATGGTGTAATCAGTTTTAAAATACATGAATTTTAACCTTTTGAAATAGACAGACATGCGAACGCAGGTCACTACGCACCTAACAGAGATGATATTTTCTACAGTAAAAGTAAGTAAATTTCTGTATTTTAACACAATCATTTTAGACCATCTCAATATGTTAGATTTACAACAACTAAAAATTTTTTGAAACTTTCGGAAGGGTAGAAATATTTTTTTTTCAAAATAAAATGTGTGAAAATTTGATGACATCAGTAAAAATCCGGGTGTCTTTCGTCGGGGTTTTGCTCGCTTTCGGTGCGCATAGACTCCAAAAATCAAATTACGCAGAAAATAAATTAGCAAATAGCATATACTTTCAATTCAATATTTTTTCATTAAAAAATATAAATTCAGATTAAATGTAGTCTTAAGAATTAAAATCATACAAATTTGAGATTAAGTTAAGGATCATTCATGACGTGACACTAGCAACGCCGGGCAGGTCATCTAGTATAATAATAAAATAAAGTTTTGTTCTGTCTGCGATGGTTAGTGAAATCTACGGCACGTACAAACTTGAAAATATCTGTGGGAGTAGTCGAAGACCTATTCTGGTGCACCTAGGGGACTCAGAATTTTACATTTCTAATAATTAGCTGAGTAATTAATTAAAAACCCCAAGAATGGAAAAGTATTCATAATTCAGCTAAAGCATAGATTTTTATCAAACCGTAGAAAATTCTTTTGAAAAACCGAAAGACAGGGAGAGGGTTTGCCATAATGCGTGGGTTGCTAGAAAGGGAAATGCGCAGGGCGTTTCATAGCACGCCCGTATATTAAAATCTACCAGTGAAAATTGCGCAGCCAGACGCAAAAAAGAAAAAAAAATTCTCTTTCAGAATTTATAAACTTTTTTCCGATACTCAATGAGGTAGAAGAAAAATCCAATAAAAATTGATTTATATAAAATTATTTTATGTCCTTTCAAAGACTTCCAAAAACAGCGAGTAGAAAGCAGGTCAAATGGCTGTCGCGAAGGGATACTGGCATTTATTCACGGAATATAAATTTTTACAAACATTGCATTTATAGATTTAACTTTTTTTGCATCTATGTGTAAATTTTGATGCTGATTTCGAATATGCAATTTTCATTAAAATTGGATAATTACAAGATTAGGAATTAATTATTATTTCATAAACTGCATAATTCCTTTGAAAGCCTCAATTTAAAAGATAGACACGTGATCGTGATTAAAAACCGCAAATCATTTTAGCACGAAAATTACGTAGTCGTCCGAAATATATCGCCCCCTCTCCCTCGTTTCACACGATATTTATTTAGGGCATTTTTACCGGTAAATTTTAGGTTTTCATTTTTTTTTAAACCGATTTTTCACACAGTCAGCGGATACGTGTTTCAGGCAAAATCGAGTTAACATACATAAAATCATACAAATTTGAGGTTCATTTAAGAATATCATCACGGGTCCTAGCAACGCCGGGCGGGACAGGCAGTTTCACATATAAAAATTATTATTGATATTATTAGTGTGTAAACTAAAACCATATTAAGTACTCTGGATGTGATCCCTGTTATTTAAAAGTCCGATAGATGAAACTGGGGAAGATGTGTAATTATTAGACCCCGGTACTTGTATGCTATTTCTTTCTCCCAGCTTATTTTGCGTCGTCTCCAAAAAATAGCGTTACCTTACAGACGCCAGCCGTAAAACAAAGCAGTACGATTAAATACTCTATAGCGATTTCTTAAACTTCTAAGCATCGCACATTCTCAATTTTTATACCGTCGCATTGGATAAAAAAGTACTTTTAAATGCAATTTGTATGAAAACTGCATCTCCATTTATTTTTGAAATATTATTTATTTATTTATTTTTTTTTTTTTTGTAGTTTTCGGAGCCATTTGCTGAATATTGGCAGGGTACTCAATTTCTATAGAAAGTAAAGGAAAAATAGTCGTAAAATATTAATTATATATTTTTGTTGCCATTTTTTCATAACAACCAAAAGAAAATGTAATTAAAATACGTGCTATTTTGAAAAAATAATGCCGCCATCTTTTTGCTGCATTTGTGCATTATTTCGCGATAATGATGTCCTTTTCATACTTTATTCTAAATGTTTAAGAGTGGATCGTAAATGTGAAATTCTTAAGTGGATGAAAATGACGTTATTTTACATAAAATAAAAGCGTGTACTATAAGTCTTAAAATTGAAATATGTTTTGTACTATTTATGTATACATATATTTTTTTTTCATCGGGGCGACACTAAATTCTGAAAAAGCAGAATTCCTGTTTTCTAGTTTTACTTATTTTTTTAAAGAAAATAAAATGTGCATTTAATTAGTTTAAATGAACCAAACAAAGAGGTGGTTGTAAATGCAAAAGGAACAAATCTATAGTATAAGAACTATGATTGTACTTGAAAAAGGGTAATACCATATTGAGAAAATTATTACTAAGTTATTTTGCTGAAGTCTGAATAATTTGACAGTTTAGTAATTAAAAATATCATGGGCTATAGCAATATCACAACATGTATTAAAGTATATTTTTCGTATAAAGAACAATATTAGCTTGAAACTTTATATCAGTATATTTTTAGTCTGAAAATGTCCGGTGTCACATAAATAGAACATTAATCTTTTTCTAGGTAATGTGGGACAAAGGAGATTACTTTTGTTTTCAACTTTACGAGCTCATCTTTCTTCCCTTTGCCAATGGGAAATTTCTATTATTAGCGAGTGTATTCCTAAATCTTAGCAGAAGAAGATTACATTTAATTTATATTTACCGTGCTTCTTTTATAGTAGGTAATAAACTCTGCAAAAAAATAAGTTTCCAGAACTGAAAATGCACAGATATATAAAATCAAAGAAGTAACTTTTACAATGTAATGCAGTATACATAGTAAAAATAATTGAATGTACATGTTTATTCTGCATTAGATTTGTTTAGTAAAAAATCAATAAGTTTTTCATATTTATTTACACATGTAATTTTTTTTGGAAAGTTGTCCAGGAGCAAATTGCGCCGATGGCTCTTCTCACATGGTGATAGCAGCTTTTATTTTTCGCATGTGTAAATTAAAAACAGTGCTTTGATGTTGAAATGAAATACTTTTGTTTATATAGTATTATTTATTACAAGGTTTGTTTCAACTTTTAAATGAAATGAGCGACAGACACATGCTTTACATGAAAGTAATGCAATAATTTCATTGTATGTATTTTAAATATATGTATGTTATGTAAAATTTTTGCTTTGCAATATTATTTAAAATATTCTAAATTTCCGGCATGATCATTATTGCCCTATTTCTTAATAATCTCTATTATTTATTTCCAAGTTAAATTCCTATAAACTTAAAACGTGTATCTTAATAATTATCTTATTCGAAACCTTAACTTTTAATCCTTTCATTAATTTTTATCAGATAATAAAGGTGTAATATTCTGAGAGAAGCTACTTTTTATTTTTCGAATGTTTGTAAAATCCATTTTTCTATTTCTTATTTTATTCCATGAATCAGCTTACGTGTTACATCGCAATCCCTCCGTGAGCAGATACGGAACTCATTCTCTATTACGCTTCTCACTCGCTCTCCACTGGTTGCGTAACCGAGCGCATTAATTCTGTCTCTCGTTCCTGAATCTGCCTGGTTCGTCATGAAATATTTCAATCTGTTTTCCACCGCGAATCGGGACAAAATCATCGTGCATGAGATCCGAAGGAGAATTCTGAAAACTTTACCAGGTGTTTTATCGTCAAGTAGAACATTTAAACTTGTGCATTAATATCTGTTTAGCATAGAATACTAATTCGTGCTGTAACCTGAAAGCTGTGGGAAAACTCTTGTAATGTGGGAATTCACGTTTTTATATGTGGTTGAATAATCATTTTAAAGTGATTTTAGCCTCTGTTTTAATGACGGAAAAGCCGGAGTTCTTAATCTAATGCTTACTACTCATATGGCCTGACAATTGAAATAGAATTTGACTTCTTCATGAACCGCTGGTGTTTCTATTCAACTTAGTCAATCTGACTACTACAAACAAATCGATATAGTTGATTAAATTGGTCAACAGAAAAGTATTCAGCCTGTGAACATTTGCCACTATTCTACCATATTGATGCTTCCAGCAACAATGTTTCACAAGATGGTACGCATTTCTTGCAGTCTAACCAATGCCTAACAAAGGATTTAATAAGTTCGGCAGTTTATAATATGTATGTGGGATTACGTTGAGTACATTACCGCAACAAGGATTACGTTTAAATAAAAAGATAAGATATAATTATACAAATTATTTACAAAGGTGTGTTTTCGATGACAGTACAACATTTTTAATATTTTTAATAAATTAAATATAAATTGACACATGAATTTTAAGGTATGTTTAAATTTGCTTGATACAGATTATAAATCGCCAAATATTCTCTGTAACTCGTATAACTGTATGGGAATTGAAAAAAAAACAATGAATATATTTATGCTCCAATAAAGTCTCGACCAAATATGCCATATGTTTGTGAAACTACAACAATGAAACGGTTTAAACTCTTAAAAGTAGAAATATACAGTGGTGGCCAAAATTGTGGACATTTTTTGAAATTTTCATATTTTATAAATTTGCGTGCTTATAGAATATATAAATTTTCACTTAAATACAAATGTTTATAAATTAAATTAAAGAGCATTTAAAATAGAATTTAATAATAATAATGAAAAAAAAAACAGAATTAAAATATGTGCAATACAAAAAAAGTTACTTTAGTCTAAAGTACAAATACAATTAGTCATAAATGCTGAAGTGCATTGCAATGAAAGCTTCATAGCCAATCACAATGACTGTTCGGAGGTCCAATCAAATTTCAGTAACTAAACTGTAGTATGTTTTGATTTGTAAAATCGATATTTTGTTGGAATGAATTTTACAGAATGGTGAATACTAGTGTAACAAAATAGAATAATGTTTTTTTAAATATTTCTTATTTTTTCTTAATGCAAATAATTTACAACAACGTAATCAACAACAAGAACTGATTGGACACCTACAAAAAGAAGCAGAATTGTCATATTAAGCGAAAATGGTCTCTATTGTGCTGAAATTGCAAGACAGGTTTGTGGATCAGTAAATTTATTTGGCATACGAAAGTTGTGCTTCCGTTATGAAGGAACTAAATCAGTGATAAATAAGGCAAAACCAGGCCGTAATAAATGAACAAGTACTTCTGACGATCGAAAGATCAAAAGGATACGACTCAAAGATAGAAGAATTTCATCAGATGCTGTTATATGTGAAATGAGTGCAATGGGTATTTCAGTTAGTTTAACCCTAGAACTACCGGAAATTTTACTCAAGTTTTATAAAAACATTCTACACCAGAATTTTTACTTAAAACTATTTAATTTGTTTATTTAACTTATTATTGTCTGATTTATACATTTAGTTTGTTTTGAAGAAATTTCTGGTTTGAATAAATATTTTGAATGTACATGTCGGGTCCAATGGACCCGTCTGGTAGACGGAAGGTTAAGAACAAAAATGAGAAGTTTAGCAGGTTTTGAACTGAAAGGTAAAATTCCGAGGAAAAAACCATTTTTAAACCTTCAGCAACGCAAGAAATGAGTTCATTGGGCAAAAAACACATTATTTGGTCAGAAAATCAACCGAAGCAAATAATCTGGAGCGATGAGAGTAAAATATCGCTCTTTGGTGGTGTAGGCGAAAATATTGGAGACGTAGAGTAGGGGAAGAGCTGCATCCTGATTGCATTGAAGCATCTAGAAAGAATCCAACAAGTGTCATGATTTGGGCCTGTATGTCTGCAAATGGTGTGGGTCGCATTAAAGTGGTTGATAGCATTATGAATGAAAAAAAAATACATCGAAACTGTCATGGAACTATAATTGATACCTTCCATCAGGGATATCTTCTCGAATAAAGCACCATTTATCTTTCAGCAGGGGATTCACTTCCATGTCATGCGTCAAAAATATGCAAAGAATGGTTTAAGAATAAAAACACACAGTTATTACCCTGGCCACCAAAACAGCCCTAATCTGAATCCCATAGAAAATTTGAGAGGACGTTTGAAAATCCTTTTACAAAAAAAAAGTGTCTATCTAATAAAACGCAACTTATTGAAGCTATAATTGATTTTTGGCATCATGTGATTAAAAAGGATGAACTCCAAATACTAGTTCTTTCAATGAAAAGACGATGTGAAATTGAAATATAAAACAAGGGTTATCCTACTATATATTGAATGTGTAAGAGTAACTTTAAAATACAATGAAATCTAAGATAGATCTTGTTTTTTGTAAGCGTAACTTTTTTGCAATGCAGATATTTTATGTTCTTTTATTAAATTCCATATTAAATTTCATTGAATTTGTTATATAAACATTTGTATTTACGTGAAGTTTATATTTTTCAAGCACGCAAAGTTATAAAACATGAAAATTTCAAAAAATGTCCACAATTTTGGCCACCACTGTATATATGTGTAGAAAATGAAGAATGTATTTTTTTAAATACCCTTTTATCAGTTAATAGTTTAATATTAATTAATTTACTATTGTACGCTGAGAAATCAATATAGATATCCTGAAAGGATAGTTTAAATATTACTTCCTTTTTTTTTTTTTTTTTTTTTCCTTATCTTAAAAAAGAAACAGAGCAAAAATTACATATTTTTAAATAAATTCACTCATTCTACCAAGCTTTTAAAAAATCAGTAAATTTTCATAATCGAGTTCTGTTCCCACGCCATATTTAACGAAGATTTTGAGAAAAAAACTATGAAATACATTAAAAATTAAGCGCAATTTTCAAGATTAACATTGAATGGTTTTAAAAGAGTGTTTTTAAAAAACTATTTTTACTTTTATCCTTATTTAAAATTAATCTGATACACATACTCATGCACATTAAATCACGTAAAAGTTCCTAAAGACATTTTATTGGAACATTTGGATGAATTTAATATTTGAACTATTTTACATGTTCGAAGGCGTTTTTATCGAAAAACGTACTTAATTTTATAAGAAATGTACAGTTCATATGTTACTTATGATAAAATAATGAGCAAGATATTCCTGAAATCTGTTCCAAGGCCAAACCTAAAATAAAAATTCTGATGCAGCTATATCTTTGCCATTTTTCTCGTGTGTTTTATATGCAACTTTGGACCGATTCTTGAGTATAGTTCTATGAATAAAGTCTTCATCTTTCTGGACAAAACCACAGAATTTTACTTCCAATTCCAATATATAATCATTTTCTTTAACTGCCTCAGCGAATTGCTTTCCAGCTTCCTGAAAATGAAAAAAAGGAAAAGAAATAGTATATGCAATAGACTTTCCTCTTTCTTGTTATTGTTGAGAATGAAGGTGTTATTGAAAAATATTAATCTTCTTGGGAATTATATTAAACAAAGAATTTTGTCATATCTAATTATTTTTTATTTACAGAATAGATATTACAGGGGGTCTCAGAGGGTATTACCTAAAACGGAAAAGGTACAATTAAGAAATATAGGACAATTTTAATGATTAATATTTAAAATATAATGTGTGCAGATAATATTCCAGAAGAAGACCTTAAAAATGGATGCCCTATTTAACAAGGACAGTGGGTACTAGGATCTAAAAACCATCCAGTACACGTGGACGGACCTCGTTGTCATATTGGTAGCAGCTGTGATGGCAGTTTTCTATTCCGGAATTCCCTTAGGACTTTTCTGTCGCCCTTTGCTTTTAAAATAATCCTATTCGAATAAAAATCATGGGTTCAAATATGAAAATAATGTTTATCATTCAATATAGCATTAGAAGTACAGTCATTCAGGGTAACTTTGATCCGCATTTTCTCTATTTTCATATGCCACACTCTTATTTTAAGAATATTGTTGCAACTAGAGGTTTAAAAGAGAAGAAATGTTCCTAAATTATTGTATGACTATCAAAAATTAAGGAATAATAATGCTCAAAGCAATAAAAAATTAATTTTTAACCTGGTTCAGAGTTACCCAGCCATTTAGGGTAACTTTGCACCATATGATAAATATTATCTAAAATAATTAATTATAAAAAAAATATTATAGTTAAGACAACTTTGAACCCCAAAAAATGTTTTCAGATATGTAAAGACTCCGAGTTTACATTTCCCAACATCACAAGATTTGTATAATTTATGATATTAAAACAAATATTAAGCATAAGAAAAGTGGAAGAAGAGAACCATGAATATTTAGAAATAAAAAAACTGTTTATTCTTCATGTAAAACATAAAAATGGAGTGAAAAACAATTTACTGTGTTTTAACTCAATAATATAGCCATAGTTACAGTAATACATACTAGTACTAGTATTATTCAAACAAGAATAAAAAATGTTGAATGTATGAAATGTCAAATTGGAATAGCTCCGCCCCAAATAACGCCTTTAAAGGAATTTTATGTATTTTACACATATTTGTGAAAATATTTACATTTTATATCTAATGGACACTTTCGGCATTTATATAAAATATACGTGCAAATATGGGAAATTTTTGACAGTAGCACCTATAATCAGTAAATTATAAACATCAGTATAACTTTGGGCGGGCTCAAAGTTACCCTGAAAATGTGGTAAAATGTTAGTGCCTTTTTATTTCACATTTTATTAACTATTAATAAATAAATAATCACAAAATATTAACACATTTACAACATTTAGATAATAATATGTCTGATAAATCAGTATATTGTTACTTACTATGAAAACATAATTGGATTACAACAACTTCAAAACAGCCTTCAAAATTAACTTGAAAACAGTACTTCACAAAAATAGTTAGATGATACAATTAATTGCGTATAGTGTTGCTAATTTATTTTCTAAAATAAAGAGTAGAAATCCCAGTTTCGAACTTTGACAACAGTCACAGTTCTGGAGTTTATTTAGTCTTTTGGAGTAAAAAATATTGCAAATTAGGAGGTGGTGCAAAGTTACACACTATGGTTCAAAGTTACCCTGAATGACTGTACAATAATTAATCCAATAGAATGATTTTCCCGGCAAAGTTCTCACTGAGACCTTCAGGAGTATCCATCATACGCTCTGAACTTATTTGATTAAAGTGCTATTACACGAGGCATCAAAGTTGCTTCTAATTCCCAGCGACTCAATGTTAACCTATGGCTTCAACGGAGTCGCTCAGAAAGCAAGCAACTACCAAGTGGCGGAGCCATTTTGACGCCTGTAAACGAAGCGGGTCGTCAGGAAAAGCGAATCAAATGCTTCGAAATCTGATGATGCAAAAGCCTTTTCCGGAACATCCAATGTAATGCTTGGAAAACGAAAAAAGTTGTATATTAATTGCGAGAAATTCGCAGGCAATTTTTGACGCTTGAAAATTTTACGTCTAATAGCACTTTTAGGCATATTATAGACAAAGACATAATCATATTGAAATGGGATGAACTATGCATCCAAAAACCTTTTGCGCTTAATGCTACTTATCGATGCAAAACTGCGTCAAAAGGACCTCGGGATGATATTGCGCAAATATACTTTGATATTTGTGCTTATAAGTTTATTCATGTGGAACTATAGACTACTGTCATTGATAGCCTTTCGCTGCTTCGGTAGCGATAACATTTTTGTCCAGACAACAAATTTAAAGTCAAAGCTATCTAAAAAATATGAGCATAAATAATTGCTCTCTCTGAATATTACGCACACCAAGTTTGTCTTATCTGGCACTTATCTAGCGCCTTCTATGAAACTATTTGTAAGCGTTATCCTATGAGCCAATCCATATTTCGATTGCTGAAAAAAAGTATCGCTAGCAAAAGTTAGAGGGCAATCCGAATATTTACGATTCCTTAAATTTAATATTTATTTATTCCATTTTATTTGAATCACGATTTTTTTAACGCATAATATTGTTAGAACAACAATCATAAACAATGAAATCTTGAATAACATTGATTTGCATCTAAGATCACCTCAGATCTGACTTGTAGATACTTCACCGATTTTTTTACGTGCTTTCTTTCAACTTAGAATTTTGTTTGGATGTGGCAGTCAAATCTTGTTATTTTTATTTTTAATGTTTATTTTACATGACAGTTCAAGGCGGAGGGGAAAGTAGACTGTCCTTTAAAAATATAATTTTCTCGTATCTGCAGATTTCATTGATGTACTAGCATTGAACAGGATGAAAATATATATTTTAAAACGATGCAAAGTAAAAGATGTTTCTTACACATACATACAGGGTGATTATAATTAAAGTTGCACATTCAAAAGGCCGTAAATAAAGAACTATTGGTTAGAATGAGCTGATATTTCAGCTGAGTATACGTGAAGCAATGGGAATTTGTGTTGTGAAACAACACAAAGTTCACAAGTTGACCGATAGATGGCACTGTAGTAGTTGTAAGATGCTAATTCAAATACGTGATATGTGCACTGCACGTTACATTTGTGATAAAATGGCCGGAAACATGCAGTTCCTGCTATTCTGCGTCACAGAATGTAATCGTGACTCTATTATTGAAAGACCGAGTTCGGCTTCTGAAGCTTCTTTACAAAAACGGGGACTGTGCGGCAATTGCATTGAAGACATTTCGGACATTAGAGGGTTTAAGAAGAGGCTCTAACCCACTGACTGCTTTCGGTCTGCAGAAGATGATTGAGAAATTCGAAAAGACGGGTTCATCTGACGTGAAATGTGGCAGAGGGAAGAAAGCAATTGCTTCGACGTCAGCGAAGCCTGTGGCTATTGCATTGCAGGAAGTGTCAAGCAGTATCTTGGGAACTTGCAGTGCACAGGGAATACCTCGAACATTAGACATACCTGTCATCGCATTTCGTAAAATTTTACGAAAGATCCTAGTATGCTATCCATACAAAATTACGCATGTTCAAGATTTGCTTCCTGTTGACCTGCCAAAAAGAAAAGCTTTCGCCCTACAATTTCTTGCTCGAATGAAAGTTTGCAAAGCATGGCCATGAAAAATTTTGTGGACAGACATAGCCGATTTTCATCTTCAAGGTTTGTCAAGTCTCAAAATTGCAGAATATGGGCCAGTGAGAATCCGATCCAAATGCAATTATTGCCTCATCATTCTGCAAAGGTCACTGTGTACTGCAGGTTTATGGTGACATTTATCATTGGTCCTTTCTTTTTCTAGGAGATTGTAGTCCTTCGAGTCCTTCCACCTGTACAGGTAATGGGACACGTTGTAAATCTGTTTTGTGCGACTAGCTCATTCAAGCACTGCAGCAGCGCAGATGTGTGGATAGCACTTTTTTATGCAAGATGGCGCCCCTCCGCACATTGCAAAACCGGTGAAGCAGTTGTTGAATCTGCAATTTGGAAATGACAGCATTATTAGTTGCCAGTTTCCAACAGCCTGGTTACCACGATCACCTGACCTGAACCCTTGCCACTTCTGGTTGTGGATTTTCTTAAAACATGTTGTGTACTGGGGTCCAATAGCAAACTTGAGTGAACTGAAAACACGTATTACGCAACACATTCACACTATCACCTCTGAATTACTCCGATCTTCTGTGGAACATGCTGTTTTGTGCTTTCAGTTCTTAGGATAAAACGGTGAACAACATATTCAACATTTCATAAGCAAGTCGTAGCCGACTTCTTTTTCTTAATGATCTCATCAGTTTTTGCGTTTTCTACGGTTTTTGGCCTAGGGACAATTAAAACCGATTTCCGTTTTGCTTTTTCTATGGCTTTAGGCGTAGGAAATGACATTTTCCTATTCGCTGTGGCACGAACTTGCCGTGGTGGATATTCTTTGAACAAAAAGTGCCACAACGGCATGCCCTGTCTTATAATTAGCCTCTTATAACGATTATAGCGCCATCTATTGGTCACCTTTTAAACTTTATTCTTTGACAAAACAAATTCCTATTGCTTCACGTATACTCAGCTTAAATATCAAGTTTTTCTAATCAGTGGTTCTTTTTTACGGCCTTTTGTAAGTGCAACTTTAATTATAATCAACCTGATTATGTTTTGTGTGTATGTGCTTATAAATATTTTTAAAAATGTAGAAATTTTCTCAGTTGAAAAATCAGGTTGCGGGAATTTTATTTTCAAACGTAATCAGTTTAGTGGTGCAAAAAGGTTAAATTTCATTTTAAAAAGCATTATTCGTGTAACTTATATTTTTAAGTTTTTGAAACATTTTCGTCGATAACATGCACCTAAAATTCCATTTTTTTCTTTAACATTTCTCTCATATTATCCCTTACAGCAAAATATAAAATATATCTATTTAAAAAAAAAAAAAAAAAACGAAGCAATGTTTCTGAAAAATCCTCTTAATGAAATAAAAATCGAGTTTTACAATTGCGTTTCTTGAGAAATCTACAATTGTTTTAGAACATATTATTACTTTGAACGAAATTTCTGAAAACAGAACAACAGAGCTTTAATTAAAACAGAAGAAAAATTAAGAAAATATGTAATTATATATAAAAATATTATAAACTAAATAAAAATACATTGTGTTCCAGCAAAACCGATTAAACTCTACTGAGGATCCTCAGTCAGAGTACATAAAAAATACAGAAGAATCACGTCTCTAGCATTTTAGGTTCTTTAAAAATAACTTGTCGATACAAGTGTATATCTGAAGAAACACTTGACAAGAAATACAAGAATTTACTCAAATTAATTAAAAAATATTTGTGAAAGGACAAAAATTAAATCTTTTTTTAACTTAATATTTAAAATTCCTAACTTCTTTTCTTAATGAGAAATCTAATTAATCTTTAACATTGACAATATTAACACTCACATTGACATTTTTTAACCTTTGACATTGATTGATGTAATAAAAACTTAAAACCATAAATCCCAATAAACTATAATTATGGCAGTTATTGGGCTCAAAAAATCAAATTAGAGTTAAAATAAACATTAAATGAATATTAATAAACATAACATATTAATAAAATAAACGTTAAATTAATTTTCTTTCCCAAGTATGGCAGTTGATTATATTTAGGATATAGATTCTAATTACTTTTCCTCAAATTTGACAGTTATTAGATTTAGAATTATATTTACGTTATAAATTATAAAAAATGTTAAAAAGGGTACATTTAACCCATAAATCATAATTATATTTCCTCTAGCTGACATTTATTAAAATATAAATAACCATTAGTGTCATAGGTTGAAATTACTATTGGTGGTGCAATCAGGCTTGAGTCAATCCTGTTGTCTTCATAAGACCGCACCTATTAAAGAACATTGAGCCAATCAAATGTGATGTTCCTCCCAAAGAGATTTGAGCGTGGTCTAAAACTTGCATCATGTGATTCTAGAAAATATGGTTTCTCGGGGCTTACGACTGACTCGCGAGTATCTTGTACCGCGAATGCGCCAATTAACCAAAGTTTACTGGAAAAAAGCGATGTCCAAAATCAGTTATTCAATCAATCAGCCACTACTCTTAATTATCACCACCTGCCAAGTCGTTTCATATATAAAAGACAGACTATTTACAAATGAAGTTTACATACAAGTGTTATGACTACATCTTGAGAATAATAATTTACGCCGTCAATTTTACGCGTCTTTTCGTCTCTTTCTTTTTCGCCTCTTTCTCTCGTCTGTTTCTTCCAAACTACTGCTACTAGTACACAGGGTTAAAGTAAAACTGCTGGTCGATCTGTTAATTTAGTTTCAAAATAACCAAATATAAAATAAAAGTTTATGCCTCTCGTACTTTAAATGACAAAGATAATTAAGTGAGATTAAAGATTTAAAAACAAAAGGGTTGCTTTATTATATTGCTTTATTTCGCATGTCACACAAGTAAGGAATTAAAAATTTTTACGTTTAGCATCTAAGATACTTATGATTCCTACTAAGTACATTAAAATCTTTTAAAACAAACATTTATGAAAGAATACAAACGGGACCAGTGGTGTTATTGTAGCCTACTATTTACACTAAGTGTTATTTCTAATAACTTAATTAAAAATTCATAAAAACTACAACTCTAGTATCATAGCAATAAATACGCTTTTAAGCGACAAATAAATCTGAGTCAAAACGAAAGACAAGTTACATATCCTACATTTTAATATAAACTAAACATTATTGTCCAGGCAATAGGGAATTTTACCTAGCAAAATTAATGGTACTACTGGAAATCGGCTTTCTAGATGTTTTTGGGGTCGCTGAATCCGAATTTGTAACTTCCCACCAAAATTTCAACCGGCAACCTCCCCAAATTTTGGGAAAAAGACCACCCAAAAAGGTTTTTATAAAAAAAATCGGTACTTTTCGGTTAGCCGGGCGCCAGTGTTATTTATACATATGTATGTATATCTATATATACATACATATGTATATATACACTCATATATATATATGTATACATATAGCTTCTATATATGTATATATAACACTGGCGCCCGGCTAACTGAAAAGTACCAAAAAATCAAACTTTTTATTGTTTTAGAGAAAAAGTATCTAGAAATTTAGAAAGTAGACAAAATTTCCAACAAATTAGATATATGAAATTATGACTTAGGATGAAGGGGAAGGGGGGATCTGCCTCGGAACATGCGCGCGGTGCTGCGCAAACTAAGTTGCACAATTCCACTTAACCACTCACACGTTTACATTCTCCCTCCCATCTCCCCTCCGAACTTTCTCTATAAGGTTTACTTTAAGATTTTTGGGTCGCTGAATCCGAATTTTTAGCTTTCTCCCAAAATCCCCCCCCCCCCTAAATAGTTGTTTTTAACTTAAATTTCTTATTGTTTTAGGAAAAAAGCATTACGAAATTCAGAAAATAGACAAAATTTGCTACAAATAGGATATATGACATTATGAATTAGGATGAACGGGGAGGGTGAGGGCTGCCTCTGATCATGCACTGCGGCGCTACGTGCACTAAATTATGAAGTCTAGGGAATAGGGGATTTTATCTGGCAAAATTAATACTAGTTCTGGATTCATTATCATACTCACTTTATGTTTTTTGGGTCGCTGAATCCGAATTTTTAACTTCCCACCAAACTTTCACCCGGCACCCCCCCAAAAAAATTGGTTTTTGAGAAAAGCGCGCGGGGAATGTTCGTAGGCAGCCCTCTCTCTCCCCGTTTATCCTACGTCATAATGTCATGTATCCTATTTGTTGCAAATTTTGTCTAGTTTCTGAATTTCGTAATGAAGTTAAAGACAACTATTTGGGGGGGGGGGGGGCGGTCCGGGGGGGAATTTTGAGGGTAAGTTAAAAATTCGGATTCAGCTACCCAAAAAACTTAAAGTAAGCCTTATAGAGAAAGTCCGGAGGGAAGATGAGAGGGTTAATGTAAACGTGTGAGTGGTTAAGTGGAACTGCTCAACTTAGTTCACGCAGCACTGCGGCGCATGTTCCGAGGCAGATCCCCCTTCCCCTTCATCCTAAGTCATAATGTCATATATCTAATTTGTTGAAAATCTTGTCTACTTTCTGAATTTCTAGCTACTTTTTCCCTAAAACAATAAAAAAAATTGATTCTTTTTAATAAAAACCTTTTTTGGGGGGCTTTTTACCAAAATTTGGGGGGGTTGCCAGGGGAAATTTTGGTGGGAAGTTACAAATTCGGTTTCAGCGGCCAAAAAACATAAAGAAAGCCGATTTCCAGAACTACCATTAATTTTGCTGGGTAAAATTCCCTATTGCCCGGACTAATGTCAAATTTAAAGTTTCTAGCCCCGATAGTTTCAGAATAATAGCAACGTTAGAAGGCTTTTTACTAAAATTTGGGGGGGTTGCCGGGGGAATTTTTGGTGGAAAGTTACAAATTCGGATTCAGCGACCCAAAAAACATCTAGAAAGCCGATTTCCAGTACTACCATTAATTTTGCTAGGTAGAGTCCCTATACGGTCTCTATTGCCTGGACTACTATCACTCGATTACATTCTCGTCAGAAAACATACTTGACGTGAGAGACGCCCACGGGCAACATAGAATAAATATATAAAGGCAATAAATCACACTTAATACTTTAGCAAATTATTTCAACATACATTAAATATTACTTAATGATTTAGAAAATGATTATAATAAAAAGAAATCTCACTTATTGAATTGTGAAATTATTTTACTTCATCTCTGACTAATTTATTATCTTTAAATGATGTTTGTAGATAAAACTAAGTATACGTTACATATTCATTATATATGTTTGTAAGTTGTAGACTGTTTGGGAAAAACAGTAGAAACACTTAGAGGTAATGGAGTACATTAGCGCAATTTTTGAATAGAAAACCATGATCGAAATCCATTTATTTTTTCAAAATTGTAGGGTCGCTCACTTCCATCTGAACCAAATATTTTGCTTATAACTTTCAAATAATGACAATATTTTGAGCGCAATTTCAACAGACTCACCTTTTATTCACCCCTTAACATTGTGTGAAATCTAACGATATCATACTAAGTTGTAGAAATAGCCACATTCGCAATCAAGCAACTCATAACTAAATGCTCTATATTCGGAAATGTAGTTACATTTTTTATTTTCCTTCTGACAAAATTATCGTGCTCGTAGACCTTATTTGTGATGTCATCCTATTTCACGCAAAGCGTAATAAGTCTACTAAATAAAAAAACTTGGACTTACGCTGTCAAATTTAATAATTAAAAACTCTTGTGAAACTCATCAGCGTACACATAAATAAAAACTATATTAAAAACTCATTAAAAATTAATCCCAACGTTTCATGCTCTTTTTAATGAGGTATCATCAGGGGAGATGGTTCTTGACCTCCAAGAAGCAAAATTACAAACAGCACAGTCACTTTCACAACATCAAACTGAAAACATTTCAGTATCTGATCATTAAACATCAAAATCAATATTGCATCGAATATAGCGCCATCTGTTGGTAGGCTATAACACTATTATCAGAAACTAGGAAAAACCGAAATTAACATTACAAATGTACTTCTTTTAAAATATTTAACCAAACATTAGAAATCTGAAATGAGATATTGTCATTGCATACTTCGTTTTTTCTCAGACTAATTTCTATGGATTCCCGTATAACGGCTTTAAGAGGGTTGGAATATTTGGAAATAATTTTTACATCATCAAAATGAACTGCCTTGACACTGCCTTTAAATGCTAATCTAGATAAAGCTGTAGACTGTCTACTGAATATTAAATCTCTTTTATATTCTTTAATTCTTTCAAACAGGCATCGTTTTGTCATTCCAATATTCAGTCCAATATTCAGTCTCCAATATTTTGAGTTTGATATTGTGAAAGTGACTGTGCTGTTTGTAACTTTGCTTCGTGGAGGTCACGAATCCTCTCCCCTGATGATGGCTCATTAGAAACAGCATGAAACGTTGGGATTAATATTTAATGTATCTTTAATATAGTTTTTATATATCTGTACCCTGATGAGTATCATAAGAGTTTTTAATTAATAAGTCTACTGAATTACATTAGAATATATGGGCCATTCTCACAATCTTTTGACTTTTAAGTCCCTGAACAATAAATTTTATTTTAGTACATATTATTGTGGGTTTTTTTAAATTTCATATACTGGGGAACATCCCACTGCATGCCTGCATAACGATATTAACGAAATAAATAAGTTTTGGACGATGTTGGAGGTCCAAATATCCAGGAAACTCCTATAACGTCCCGTGTCCCTGATGCTAATTTTTAAGTTTAGAGATGTCTGTATAAAATTGTTTCAATAAAAGTAATTCGATGTAACTTTTTCCGAAACTTGGACTATTGTTTTATATAAATATGTAGCCAAAAAAAAAACCTGTACACTTTTTTACCGCAGTTATTATTTTTTTAACCGTATCCCTGGGTTTTAGATTCCTTACCGTCCCCCTTCTAAAATTATACACGAAATCACTTCAGATACAGCCACAAAAAATTTTTCAAGTTTTTTCTCATGCAGAAGTATGCTAGAGAAAGAATGTCTAAAATTCTTTGACAGAAAATTTACTGCAGAATTTAAATCAGCATTTAAATATCAATTTCAAGCATTGTGACTTTATTGGTAGTCTTACCGTCCCCAAGGTTTAATCCTGCACTTTTAGAGGTAAATTATTTTTTTATTTAATATAATGTAAATAATTGTTTATAAAAATCAATGAAAATTGTGGTTATCACTTAGTCTTAACATGATTTGCCTAAAAATTGGTGGTAATTTTCATTACCGTCCCATCCTTACCATCTCTTTTTGGTTTTTTTTCCTTTACCGTTCCTTTTTTCCTATACCTTCCCCCTTTTTTACCTTACCATCTCTTCTTTAACGCCTCTTTAAGACAATGTTATACTAAAATTTTGAACTAAAAATATTGCATTCTTATTATTTCTTATTTGAATGTCCTGTGCGTGCTGTGCAAATTCATTATAAGTAAAAATTTAGAAGAAAATAAAAAGTTTTAGTGGTAAAATGGTAAAGAAAATTAAGCTCGCAATTTTAACTCAAACCTCAGTTAAATAAAACATTTTTCATTGCAGACCATTTTTTGTTTATTTTGTATCATTAAAGCATTCGTCATTCAGATTAAAATGTATTTTAGCAAGTTTAATTTTACCAGATTTTTATTCCTGAAAGTTAAAAGACTGAGAATGACCCATATCCATTATTTTAAAATTTACGATTAAGAATTCCGATTCAGATTTATATGAGATGCAACTTATTTTTGGGGGAACACAACTAATTGTGACCCTTTCTTCTTATATAATACTAGGGGGTTCGGCCCTCTACAAGCTACGCTCGCCAAAACCCCGTACAGACACCGCATTTTCTTAAAGCACGCTAATTTGATCGGCTTTAAAAATATTTTGAAAGATTGCATTATAATTTAAAAAACAGTGGCGATCTCCCTATAAACGGGTTTCTATTCATTTCTCTTTGATTGGAGAATTTTAAGGAAAAATCATCTGTGTTAAAAGATACAATGGCTGTTTTCGTCTTTGATTAAATAAAATCAGTTAAACATTTCTAATAAGCTAATGTAAAATGAATTAAGTAAACAGAGTTTTTGTCTCCCGGTATTTTTTAACAAATCGAAAAGAAAGTTGTTTCTGACGTAATTTTCACCAAACTTTTCTTTCTCTTTTTAATATTCACGTGGAAAACTTTTGTTAGAAATGAAATATTATTTGCGCTGTCCCAACAAAAATAGTTGTAAAGTTCATCTCGAAATATCAAATAAATGTCTCGCGCAATTTTAAAATTTAAACTGCTTTGCGATATTATTTTTTGTTCATTTTAAGTAATAAGTGTAATGTGGCATAAATATGACGTAATTTCTCCTATTTAAGATTTCTAACGCATGTTAATGAATTTATTATTTTACAATATCCTTTCTCTGTTAAAATTCACGTGTAAATATAATTCTTATGAAATAATATCAATAAGTTCCTGTTTTTTATACGTAATTAGTTAATTCTAATTTGAAAGTTTTTTTTATTATAATAGTCACGTGTAAATAAATTTTTAATTTGAAGCAAACATTATTGTTTGCGCTGTTTATACAGTTGGTAACAGGTTAAATTAGTAAAATTTTCTGAAATAAGTAAATAATATCTCTCGAAATGCTGAAAATTTGAATTTAAATTAGAAATAAAACCTGAAAAAATGAGTCAAATTAAAAAAAAAATAATTGCATTCTGCACACCGGGAAATTATAACGTATAAAATGATCTAAAAATTATTAAATTCCGATGTATAGTTTTTGTTCCTATTAAACTTTTTTAATGGAACGATTTTGTCCAACTTTAGCATTAAGTATCTCTTAAAACAATTCTTCGATTTGAAAACTGTCTGCATCAGCGTGTTTATCAAACATTTCTCTAAAATACCGCCGATTTTCATATTTTTGTATGCAATATTTGTCTTAATTTTAACGGAGAAAGACCTCGGGTCACAAAAAATTCAAAACCGGTGGCGGCGGCGGTGACAGCGTAAGTTGCTTTTATTTAGGATAGAGAGATTTTATAGTTTGTTCTTACAGTTTTTGAAATTTGTTAATTTTTTTAAAACTCTCTATATATTGATTATGTCAATGTTTTTTAAATAGATCCATATGATTAAAATAAAACCTACTAATTTTCCATGTGTATTTGTTATCCAGTTGTCTAAATTGGCTTAATTAACATTTCACCAAATATGGCCTTTATAAATTTGGTATATTTATACGCTTTTCATCTGTTTTAAATAGACAAAAAAAAAAAAAAAAAAAAAAAAAAAAAAAAAAAAAAAAGCACCATTTTTGGTCAATTTATGAACTTTTCACTGTATTTTACATTTACATTACGTTTATTTTATAAAGAGTTATCGAGGAATTATCGTATTTAACAAAAAATGACAATCGTATGCGAGAATTCTATTTAAAATTTCAACATACCTCTAACAGAAAATTTTCTTGTAACTTTAAACTTTTAAGTGTTCTAGACTTCTTTACTAACTCAGCAAATGCCATTCCACCTTCTTCAGTAATTTTATTCTTTGATAGATCTAAATCCGATAGACAATCTTTCTTAAGCAATGCTTCTGCTATAGCAACTGCTCCGTTGTCTCCAATCATATTTAAGGATAAATTTAGCTTTTTAAGGTTTGAACCTGAATATAATGCTGAAGCTATGATCTTTGCTCCTTTATCAGTTATTTTATTACACATTAAATTTAGATTCTGAAGCAAGAAATTATATATTAGTAGTTTTCCAATAACATAGCATGTGCAATCATCAATAAAGTTAAAAGACAAATTTAATTCTCTCACTGATTTTTGAGCCGAAAGCATGTATAAAAATTTTGAGATTTGATCATTAGAAAAATTTCTGTTTGAAATCTTTAGTTTCTCTAGTCCTTTCAATTTTCTTGTAGCGCTCAATAAAGAATTAAAATCTACAGTGTTGAAATGAAAATCTTCAAAATCAATGCATGTCGGCGATAACGCGATTGCTAGGCTCTTCAGGTTTGGAAAACATACAAATAATTTTTCAAAATCCAGATAAATCGGACTCTGCTGCGCTAAAACAATGTCATCTAGTTGCTGGTCAAAATTTTCGGAATGTACATCAGTCTCTATCTTCCTCGTTGTAACTTTTATCAATTTGCATATATTTAGAGAAGTCACATATTTAGAAAACACTTCCATTTTGTTGCATAGTTCTTGGATGTCAACTTCGCCTGGAATAAAATTCTCGATAAATTCTTGCACAGACCTATGAATAAACATAGATTTCCAATTATTTGAGTAACGCCACACATCCCAGGATGGCCAAAATTGCAAGCATAATCTTTTCCAATAGATTCCATCATCGAGAATCGGTAGAGTAACTTGCAGAGGTAGGTCAAGAGGTAATAACTCTAAGATCCTAAGCTTTTGTTCATAAGTTGCATTCTTTAGAAAGTTTTGTAAATCAGAACCTGAAACACATATTGATTAATTTAAAGTGTCATTTGTGCTATAATTTAAATTACACATTATAAATTTTAACATATGTGAATTGATTAAACATTAAGTATACAATGTGGTATAGCTAAAAATTAATATATATTTTTTTCCTTGATTTAAGAAAGTGGAAAAATACCATATTAAAAATATAGTAGTTTCACATACATAATAGACACAAAACATACTATATATGTATAATTTTATACTTCTAAACAGTTAACAGTCTATAAGTATGGAAAACACAAGTAACGGTATGAAAAATGGAAGAGACGAATTAGCTAAACTAAAACACGATTTTATTACCTACTGAATGCAGAGAGAGCCTATACCTTTAGACACTCTACCTACGCAAGCGCCGAAAGTGAGAGAAGCTTCCTTTGTATCTTTGAAAAAACAAGTCAAATATGACTTTCTTTAAGTTTTCTAAATATGAATCTGAAATGTATATTTAATGAAGCGTCGCGAATCGAAAGTGAGAGAGCTTCCTATGTATCTTTCAGAAAATAACTCAAATATCATATATATATATATATATATATATATATATATATATATATATAGATAGATAGATAGATAGATAGATAGATAGATAGATAGATATATACTTGGGAGCTTTTCGCCCTGCGAGCTACACCCGCCAATTCCCGTTCAGGCTTCACAGCCCATAAAAACTTAGTAATTTGCTTTGCTTAAAAAATCTTACCAGGTTACGGAAGATTGAATGATATTATCGCTATAAAGGCGGCTGGCTTCTGAAATTGTTTTTCCACTCTTCTTCGTTGGAATGGGGCGTTTTTCGATTACCGTGGCCACACCCATCTCTGTCGTACCAAATGACGTCTGTTTTCGGGATTGATAAGTCGGATCAATTACACATTTGAAAATCAGCTTGTATAAAATGTTTAGGTTAAAATTGTCGTTAACTTTTTAACTTTTATAACGACGCTATGGAGAACAATTTTCCTTTATAGACCGGAGAGATGGGGGGGGGGGGGCTGCACAAATCATCACGTCATCGAGTTCACGGATTATTTAATTCCAGGATTAATTAAAACTCGATTTCCATACTTAAATGTAACTGGCCAATGTAAATGTATTTAAATGTAAATGTCCGTCAAAGCATATCTTGATGGAAAACATCTATAAACCCGATTTTAGTGGTTTAGCGATAAGTTTACTATTGGGTTTTCCTACTTCTAGTTATCTATGCTTCCATACTTTTGAGTTGAGTGCAGGAAAACACAGTGACAGACCTACCGAAGAATCACCGAAATCGTGTCTGCACGGTTTGCCACCAATATGACTTGACAGACCAGTAATTGCATTTTAATATGCTAAACATGTTCCGTTTAATTCTGGAATTTCAGCTGCCAACTCGATGAGGTGATAGTCTGTGAAGTCGTATCCCAGTGTATTAGATTCCAGGTTGAAAACTCCGCGTGCTTGGAAATATCTTTCTGAACCACGGTACTGAAAAGCATTGTGTTTTAAAAAATTGTGCTTATATTTTATGTATTGATTGAGTTTTAGTTATTTTCAGGAACAAATATAGCTTATTCGTGAATTATTTTCTCTATTTATTTACATGTATTTAGGCTGCATCAAGTGATGTAATATATAAACATATTTGCTAACCGCACTATTTATATACCATGTGACGTCACATTAAAATTCTCAAGAATAGAAATTGTTTTAAATATATCGTTTTAATATATGGTGTAATTTTCGCTATTAAATACATTCCTAATGTAATAACTTATTTATTATAAAGTTTTTTCTCTTTTAAAATTAACGGGTCAATATATTATTTAATTTTAAAATGTTTGATAATTGAGCTTTATAAATATGATCAAATATTCACTATTAAAGGTTTTTCATGCGTAATAATTTAATGCTTTTAGGCACTTAAAATATGACGATATTTAATATTCGGGCATTCTTTTCTCTTGACTCTGTGGAGCATTTTACAAATGACGTAATTGTCATCTTTAAATGCGTTTCGCGTGTAAAATTTTATTATTTTAAAGTTTTCGTACTTCCTTTCCTTTCCATTTTTTAATCATTTCACTTTATAATTTTAATTTGAAAATAGCGACAAAAACTAATCTAGTTTTTATTTTTTGAAAACAGTAGTACGTGCATATACGTACATATACAGTAGTACTTGCAATATTGTGTATGCTAAATTGGCACTAATCAATGTATATATGGATACAACCCCTCATGTTTTTGCTTCATTTTTGGAACAACGGATTTTGAGTTTATTCTATAAACGATTATTATCAGACTTTTCAAACTATGTTTTTGAGACTTTTGCAAAAGTTGCTCTATACATTTAGCTAGCACATTATGTATATTATATTTTGATTGCTTTCATACATGCACAGTAAAACATTTTTTAGTAAACCTGCTCATTTTTCATCCCATGTTTATTATTTTTTAATTCTGACTGCAGATATTGCGTATAATGTTGTTCGTCATATTTTCTAAAAAGAACGTTTTTTTTATATTAAGAACTCTGCTAATTATAAGCAAAAAACTTGGAGAAATTTGGGACTGTTTTTATAAAAACCTTAATTTCTCTACGAGTATACATGCTATCCTGATAAAAATAAACACGGTATATTACAATAAGCCACTTATTAATAATCTCGAGTTTAAATGTTTTTGCTCCATTAGTTTTTAGAGGGTTATCCAAAAGATATTCGTTCTTTTTCAATTTTTTGACGGTCCCCTATGGGGTTTCGGGAAAAAATCTTCGCGGAAATATATGACCTATTACTGTTTACAAACCGGCCGTTTCAGATTAACTCCTCATGTATTTTTCTAGATATTTAACAAAACGTCAAAAATCGCAAGTGATCGGTTACCTTTGGCCATATAGTGTAGATTGTCATTTAATTTTGGCAGTGTGATAGCGAATTTTTAAGTATTAACATGCCTGAGATAGAAGAACGTTTTGGAATTGGTACATCGGACTAGTTCTTAAAGTAACGAAGTTGTTAATAATACAGTTAATAATTCATATATTTATTTTACGAAACGCTCTGAGCGCGAGTAATATTCACACATGACCCCCTTTTTTTTTAATAATTACCTTTTCCATTAATTGGTCTGGTAGTATTTGCATATAACTTGTTTTTCTTTTAGTAATGATTTTGAAAAAAAAAAGTTGTAGTTTGATACTAGTACTTGCGCTAATTCCAAATATTAATGATATATTGAAACTGTTTTCTCAAATTTCTCAAATTCTTCATTGATTTTAAATAATGTTTTTAATTGAGTAAATTTCATAAACAAAAGTATATTTTTACGCATAAATTTCGCATATGTATAAGACAAAGTCCTGACCAACCCGAGTCTAATGGTAAAAAAACTTTCCAAACTCCGTCCGAGCGTTTGAAAACCTGTAGATTGTACTGATTTGGGAAATTCCCTATATAAGACAGATTTTAATTTACTTGGAACTTGGAAAAAATTGCTGTGCCCACAACGAACAAAAGTTAAAACATAATACAGCTCATATTCAAAATATTAGAATAATTACTTTTTTTTTTACAAATTGAAAATATCGTTTGGTAATTTAATGTCTTTTAATGCAAATATGCAAACAATATTTTTATTAAGAACTTACTGTTGATTAAACTTATTTATTATCTTAAAATTAATATCGTTCTTGAAAAGATTAATTCAAAAAAAATTATTTTGAAAAGTCAAAATATTATAATATCTATTCAAGTGGTTAAAAATATTAGAATATTTCACATTAATTTTCATTTAATTATCACCAATTCTTAACTGGGGTCATCATTGATTAAATTCAGACGATTTTATCTAAAATCAGTATTCATTTTGCAGTTTGTTTGCTTTTTCGTCTTAAAATGGGTCGTGTGAGTGATATTCCTGAATCTATTAAACTTCGTATGATTGATTTGTATCGGCACGGAAAAAATCAGTGTTATATAGCGAATTATTTACATTGTTCGCAATCAAGCGTTAGTAAAATACTAACAGAACATTAAAAAAATGGAAAATTTCCAAATAATTGCCGAAAGGGCGACCGAAAACCAAAAACATCTGCTAGAGATGACAGGAAACTGAAGCATATAGCTAACAAAAACCGTTTTAAAAGTGCACGATTCTTGCACCGAAAATGGAAAGAAGAAAGAGTTGAAGTTCCTACATCGACAACATTAAGATGTCTCCATAAATTTAAGTTTGAATCTCGTGCACCGAAAAAAAAATCTTCCATGACGGCAAAAAAAAAAAAAAAAAAAAAAAAAAAAAGCGTATAAGATTGAATTGGTGTAAACCAAGACGTTTATGGAGCGAAGAAGATTGGAAAAATATATTATTTAGTGATGAAAGTATGTTTTGTGTTTCATATGGTAATTAAGGTATTGGAGTTTGGAGAAGGAAGCAAGAAGAAGCATTCGATAAAGAATGCCTTAAATGTTCTGTAAAATTTGCTGCTGATGTCATGGTTTGGGGTTGCATGAGGGCAGAAGGACCTGGAAATTTATGCATCTTCTACGAAAAGGTTAACTCTCAGATATGTCAAGAAAATTTGGAATAGTACATGATTTCATCATCAGAAGATTTATTTGAAGATGATTTCATCTTTCAACAAGATTTAGCGTCACCGTATACCTCGGTGTCCACTAAGAATTGGTTCCGCCAAACTCAACAGACCTTAATCCCATCGAACACTTTTGATGTATAATGAACAAAAAACTCCAAGAAAATCCTCCTTCAAGTAAAACTGAGTTAGTGGCACGTATATTGTCTATTTGGGCTAATATTGATAGAAATGTTTGTAAACACCTTGTATATAGTATGCAAGATCGATTGTACGCTGTTATGAAAGCTAAAGGGGATGCTACAAAATATTCACTGCCATTTACTTCATATTCATAAGGTAATATTGTTGCGTAAAATAAAATATTCTAATATTTTGAACCAATCTAAATTTTATTCTAATATTTTGATATGTTTCAGAAAGCTGTATACCTAATTTATTGTCCTGTAAACTGTCCCGCACTGTCCTTATTTTGTAAACGTTAAAATCTTATCTAAACATTCCAGATTTGATTTATAAGTAATTTAATCACATTTACTTAGTATCAAAAATAAATAAGTGAAAAATAATTTCTCTTATTACTTTTTCTCAATTATTCTAATATTTTGAATATGGGCTGTACAAGTATATGTTACTCGGATGTATTTCTTATGATAAATTCTTTATAAAAAAGCGATTACTTTTAATATCACCAGCAGTTTCTACGATGATATCCGCCAGAGGCAAAACTGGAGATTTTCCCCACTCAAAATCTTCTGCTTTTATGTGCCTTCCTTTTAATTTGAGAAAATCTTCTCGTCGAGAACATATAACAGGAGAT
The DNA here is from genome assembly GCA_963932465.1 of Maratus speciosus. Lineage (NCBI taxonomy): Eukaryota > Metazoa > Arthropoda > Arachnida > Araneae > Salticidae > Maratus > Maratus speciosus. The sequence goes on along the minus strand of OZ010793.1, from coordinate 424,247,778 downwards.
TCTCCTGCTTTTATGTGTGATTCAATTTCTGAAGACAACACATCAATAACATCATCAGAAGTAGTCGTACCCGTTATATCCTCGGAAGTAGTCAAATCCGTTCCGCCTTCGGAAGTAGTCACAGATGTTGTATCCTCAGAACCAGTCGTATCACTAATATCATCGAAAGTTTCGGAAGTTCTGCAAAACGAATTTTTTTTGTTTAAGTTACATGAAATAACTTCCCAAAATACAGGATGTTCGAATGTCACAGCATAAACTGAGCAGATCTTAAATCTTTTGAAATAGTCTATAAAAGTTGTCCAAAGAGCTAAGCCTCAACGATGCAAGTTCGCGATGAAAATGCAAAGAACAAGTAATATAATTTTTTAAGTCAATTCCTAATTAGGTCATCAAAGAAAAATTTAATATAATCCCTTAAGCTAATATTAGGTTTTGTTGCATTAAAATATTTAAATTTGTTGATTTTCCATAAGCAAGTAAACCCTATTGGTTTACAATGAAAGTCTATGGCACTTTGGCAAAATATTAGAGATATCACCAAGTTGGCGTCACTTTTGGCGACTCATTTTGGCATGTTAGTCATAAACGTGTCGGTATTTGGCGACAGAACTGACGCCCCCTATGGTAACCCAATTTATAGGTACAAGGATGCATTAAATGCTGTTCAATAACCAATGGCCGCCATTTTTTCTCCCATATAAAACTAAAATTAATTAATTAATTAATATTTGAAAACAACTGTATTAAGTGTCATCCACTACAAGATAAAAAAAATGTATTTGAACTTGAGTGGATGAATAATAAGTATTTTATTAACGATTGAAAATTTTAACAAGATATATATAGGGAGAGTGTGAACTAATACTAGGAATTTAAAAAGTAACACGTTACATACTTCAAGCACGTATTAACACATTACTATTATGCTGACCGAAAGTAAAGTACATATCTCAATACTCATGAATGGAAAAAGATATTATGCAGAGATTGTTGATATTTTCAAACTACCGTCTTTTCAAGTACGCTGAACAATCGCTGTTCAGTTAATAATTCAGTCAGCAAGTTGCTAAAATCTTAAGAAGGTTTGATTTTAATGTTATTTTTTCTACTGTAAATAAAATCTCTTTTTCAAATCTCAAACACCCCATTGATCGTCTAGATAACTGGGGTATTTACCAAATCTCTTGCCAGTGTGGTCTTTCTTATACTGGCCAGACTAAACGCGCTCTTAGATTTCGTAAAAGAGCATGAAGGATACGTTAAAAATGAATAGCTTAAAGGTTCTTCAATTGCTCAACATTATTGGTCTTTTCAACATAGGTTCAATTTTTCCTCTGCCATCATTATCTAAAAATGTTCTTCTAACCTTGATCTTGATTTTTGGGAAGCTTACAACATCATTAAAAACTCTCACCCTTTAGTCAATGACTTATCTAGTACTCCTGATTTTCCAAGTATTCGGAAAGCATTAATTTAATTTCCCCCTCCTTTGGTTTCTTTTTCTCTCGTTCTCCGGTAGATGTCGCTATATGTGTACTCAGTTGTTTCATGCTGCTTCTCTCTCATTGTTTGTTTTTGGAGCATTCTCTACCCGTATCTGTTATATAACCCTCTGTCGTTTTGCCCAGCCTTGCTTTTTCTAGCACGCTGTGCCTTTCTCTATCTTGCACGGAAGAAGAATATCGCTAGTAGATTCGAAACAGCTGTTTGCAGCTTTTTAAGTATTATTTGTGCATTTTTAAACGTTGTTTTTCTGCTTTTTAATCGCTGTTCATTTACGTACATATTAAACACACGCCTACATCTACAACCCATCTCATTAAAAATTTTCGTTTTCACAATTTTATATTGTGCACTTTTTATGTTTTAAAGTCTTTTTATATCCTTCTATCTTTGCAAGAAGAATGTATTAGTTTCATGAAAATTTTCGAATTCCGGTATTCAATGAATTTACACGCTTTAGTGGTTAGAGATCCCGATAAACACGTTTTTACAAAATGTCTGTCTGTGAGTCTGCGTGTGACAACAAATATTATGAGCGCTCTATCTCAGGAACTAATGCACGGAATTTAATGCAAATTTATATTTAGTTAGTCCCTGATATAAATTGGTGCTGATTAGTTTTTCGTGAAAATCGCTTAAGAGGTGGCGCTGCTATGCTGCATTTTTTACGATTTCTGCAATGGCTCTATGTCAAGAACTAATGCACGGAGTTTTATGAAACTTCAGATTCTGTTAGTCCTTTATATGATTTGGTGTAAATCGCCTTACAGGTGGAGCTGCTATACAGCATTTTTCACGATTTCCTCAAGGGCTCTATTTCAAGAACTAATGCGTGGATTTTCATCAAACTTCAGATGCCGTTAGTCCTTAATATGAGATGGCGCTGACTACGTTTTTGAGTAAATTGGCTAACAGGTGGCCCTGCTATGCTGCATTTTTCCTGATTCCCGAAATAGTTAGAGTATCGCACCCGAAGAAGTATTGCACGGATTGTAATCAAACTTCAGATTCAGTAACCATGTTGACTTAAGTTGTTGCTTATGAGGTTTTGGTATATATTGTCCAACATGTGGCGCTGCTATGAAGAATTTTTTACGATTTGCGCCATAGCTGTAGTGAAAAAGTAATGCTCGGATTTTCACGAAACTTTAGATTCAATTAGAAGTTGACATATGTTGTTACTGATTAGATTTCGGTGTAAATCATCTAACCGGTGGCGATGCTGTGTTGTACTTTTCAGAAAGTATTAACATGTATGAGATAGAAGAAAGTTTTGGGATTGCCACATCCGTCTAGTTACTTTCTTCTATCTTTACAAGAAGAAAGTATTGGGTTCGCGGTTCTCGAGGGATTTACACATTTTAAGGGTCAGAGATTCTGAATAACATGTTTTTACAAAATGTCTGTCTGTGAATCTGTGAATCTCTCTGTCTGACTGTCTGTATGTGATACAAATTTTGTGGGCGCTCTATCTCAAGAACTAATGCATGGAATTTAATAAAAATTTGTATTCCGTTATTCCCTGATATAAATTGGTGCTGATTAATTTTTGGTGTAAATCGCTCAAAAGGTGGCGCTGCTATGTAGCATTTTTAACGATTTCCACAATAACTCAATCTCCAGAACCAATGCACGGATTTTCATCAAACATCAAATTCAGTTAGCCCTTGGCATGAATTGAAGTTTTATACATTTTCTTAAAAGTGCTCAACAGGTAGTTCTGCTATACTGCATTTTTTATGATTTCCGCAACAGCCCCTACCTCAATAACTAATGCTTGGATTTTCAACAAACTTCAGATTCAGGTACACTTTGATTTGAATTAGTGCTGTATATGTTTTGGTGCAAATCGCTCAACAGGGGCGCTGCTATGTTGCATTTTTTAGGATTTCCACTATAGCTGTATCTCAAAAACTGATGCACGAATTTTCATCAAACTTCATAATCAGTTAATCCTTCACATGAATTGACACTTTATACATTTTGTTGTAAATCGCTCAACAGGTGGTGCTGTTATGCTGTGTTTTTTCAGAATGTCCACTATAGGTGTATCTCAAGAACTAATGCACGAATTTTCTTCAAACTTCAGAATCAGTTAGTCCTTGACATGAATTGACATTTTATACATTTTGTTGTAATAGCTCAACAGTTAGCGCTGCTGTGCTGTTTTTTTTTCGATTTCCGCAATAGTTCTATCTCAAGAAATAATGTTTGGATTTTAACGGACTTCAGATTCAGGTATACCTTGAAATGAATTACTTCTGCTTACGTTTTGGTGTAAATCGCTCAACAGGTGTCGCTGCTATGATACATTTTTCAGAATTTACTCTATAGGTCTATCTCAAGAACTAATTCATCAAACTTCAAATTCAGATTACTTTGATATGAATTGGTGCTAAATTGATGTAATTTCTTATACTATTTAAATTATTTAATTGACGTGATTTATATAGAAGAAAGTTTTGTGATGGCACAACATATTAGTTTTTTATTTTGTTCCAATTGTTGAATTTTAAGTGGTTGATTTTTTTTTCTTTTTTTGTTTGGTATTCCAGATTTGGTGTCAGATTTTTTTCTGTCGTATTTTTGTCGAAAACAATAATGCGTTTCAGGGCTATAATATTTTAAACACTTTTCATAAACTCGTCGTGAGAATCATCGTTATGCGAAGTTTGTGCGTTGGCACTCGAACACTTTTTTGAAAAAAGAACCAAGAAAGAAAAATTAAAATGATTTTCTGGGAGATTTTATTTACGTGGAGATGCGGTTATGAAATTAATAGAAAATCGCAATAGTTAAATTACATTTAGGTAAAATAATTCATGCTTATTGCATTATCTTTGCACTCATTTTCATCTTCTTTCGTATTTATATAAGTACATAGGCACATGTTTCATATTTATATCCGTCTTACAATTACATGCATATCACATACCTAGACCCATTTCTATACTATATACTTCTATATACTTTCACTACATGTAACAGATATTACCATCCTTTTGAGAGAAAAGGGGTAATAGTGACTAGTGAGGAAATATTCTTAATTCAAATAAAATTGTATACTGTTAGGTTTAAGCTAAAGTTGATAGCGTTTAATTTTTATTTGAGATGCATAATTTACAGAAATGAACCAGTAATAAATTCTCCTCCACCAACCCATATTCACTACTATAATAAGTTCTTTCTATGGTTGGAGTGTTTTTGCGATAAATAACACAACGTTTTTCTAGCAATTAAAAGTAATAAATATTTTTTTACGTTTTACAATAGCAACAATAAGAGGACACATATATACTTTTTTCTTCAATAGTTCAACTAATTCTTATACCTGCAAATGATTTTCGATTGATTAATGCGCAACCAACTACCAAAAATATCAAGTTTTAATTAATTTAATAATTCCAGAAAATGAATTAGAAATATTTACTGCCTTTGCAGTTATTCGAAAAATAGTATCTTTCAAACTACGAAAAAGATGCGAAATTATAATGCATAAACAAATTACATTCAAAATAACGCCAAATTATATGTTGTGCTAAATCATGTGTTTCAAGTGCACGTATATTGCACATTTTCTTAAGAAAAAGTGCGCTTGTGGAAAAGTGCAAGTATATTGCACATTTTCTTGAGAAAAAGTGCACTTTTAGTTTTCCAAATAATAATAATATTAATAATCAGCCCATGAAAGTGTCAAAAATATAAAGTGGGGGCAAACACCTTTGACATATTTTGAAATTAAAAAAAAAAAAAATCGAGTAACTGGTGTACGAGGGGGTATCAATAATATTTTGCCATCACATAGAAATAATTGAGTAAAATTTATGATATTCCTACATTGTATTAGTCCTTTACTATATAGTCACCGTGCACAGTAACACATTTACTTTAAAAGAGTAAGATTTATTTCGATTTCATTTGAACGAAATCTAATTTTTTAAAGTCTCTAAATATAATATTGTATGAATTTATTGTTATTTTTTAATCTTCAATTGGCTAAATTTATTTGTTACAAAAATTTAACATTAAATGTAGGGCGAATTGAATGAAATATCGTAATAGCTTCTCGGGCTTAAACAATGTAGGAAATATATATATATTTTTTAATTTGTTCTTCAAATTACGTTTTTATTTAATATGTCAAGTTTTTTAATAACTACTGCATTCGGACAACCTCATTTCAAAATTAATGGGGGGTGTCATCATGTAGCTTTGTTGTATGCGGTATTGCATCACAATGTGTGATGTAGTTTACCAATGTATAACTCAAAATATTTCCCCACTGCAGTAATGCAGGTTGCTGTAGTTTGGACATAAACTTCCAATTTGAACGTAAAAAATATATAATCAAAACATAAAAAAATAATTTTACTTAAATTTAGCACCCTATTTCCCACTCAGGAACGGTATGAATTCAAAAATAAATCGTGTTGAATACTTACTGCTAATATTTAACAATATTATACCTGTGATACAGTAAAAAAAATTAAAAAAAAATTTACTTAAATTGTGCTACCTTATTCCCTCCCAAGGGGTATGTAAACACGAAAGAAAATTATTACCTAAGTTTAACTTGGGATATAAATAGTTCCCACCTTGGGAAAAAAACACATTTTAAAATTAAAGTTATGTAATTCCTCACTAAGTTCGCTACCTGCGTAAAAATAGCTATTCTTTTGAAACTTTTTACTAAAACATAAACTTGACTAGAGCACAACCTTATTCTGAAAATGTCCTTTTTATTTCCACTATGACGCCATATTCATCTTTTTAATTCTAATAAGAAAAAAAAAACTATTTCAGTGCAATTTTTCACGTGGAACTAAAAAGAGATACATTATTATTACGGCTTTTGAATTATTTGCAACAATGCAGAAAAATATTAAATTTTATAGGGGAAATGTCCGTTAATTCTCAATGAAAAAAGCAAAATTTGGAATTATTAAGAAAGATATTTGAATAATGTAAATAAAAATTAACCCATATTTATTCTCTTGGTTATAATTCACTCATATGGAAAGTTATTTTATCATCCATTTTGACCCTCATGTCAGGTAAACATTTTTACACTTTAGATTTATAATATCATTATAATTACTAAAGAATAAAAAAATTGTGGCATCAGGGACAAAAAAATGGGAAGAAAAAATTGAAAAAGTTATGATCTCCATAGGCTTCCTATGTTAAATTTACATTGAAAAGTGACACTGGAAATAAATAAATATTGCGATGCCGCGTAATACTTAAATATTAACAAGAAAGCAAAGTCATGTGTTAAGCATAGATTATGAAACACTTTCCAACACTTCCTGGATGCTTTAACAAAAAACTTCGTTATTTATGGAAATAAGGTAAATAAAGTAACTAAATAAACATTTTATAAAACGCATAAAACATTTGAAAAACTAATTTCCGTAGTTACCGTACCTAGCTAAATATGTATTTGAATTCTTTTGAACAGCCCTGTATTTGATCTGTAGGTCGATATATACACTATATAATGGGAAAATTTAGTTTAGCAAGAAAATGCATAACAGGTTGAAATTCATCTTTCAGCAATTTATAATAATAGATGGAATCATACTTGAATACTTTTGTACAGCCCTGTAGTTTAACTAGTACCTTTATTACATGCCACTATTTAGCTAAAATTTAATTCAAACTAAAATATTCTTAAAACTACTGAAATTACATTTCTAGAAATTATCACCCAAAAACGGCCATGTATCCAACTCTTTGCGTGGCCCTGTATATCATTTTATCTATTTTCTACAAATATTTCTGAGTAAATTAAATTCAGTTCAGCGTAAAAATGCACAACTCTTTTGAAACGCACCTTTAAGCAATTTATGCTCATACTCAGTAACGTTTACGAATTCATTTCTGTAGTCCTGTATATGAACTAAAGCATTTATACACACTTTATAGTGTGCATAAATATAGTGAAAAAAGTGCATATCATAATTAAAAATGCATTTCGAGGAATCATTGTTAATATACAGTAATTCGGATACAATATAGTATCTGAGATCTTTTCACATACACCGCAAACAATTACCCCTACACCATTATGAACGGAATTCTTTTGTGTGGCCCTGTAAATGAACAATAACTATTCTTTGCACCGCATGTTCAACAGAATGATATTTTAGTGGACTTCATAAATAAATATCAATTTTACTATGTTTGAAAGAGTGTAACACCATTTAAAATCATTTGTAACGATTTTTTCCCATTGGCCGGAAAACTTTTGACTGTCCCTGTCAATGCACTAAACCTGCTACAAACTTCATTTGAAATAGTGAACGTTCTATGGTAGAGGTCACTAACATCCAAAAATTTCAGAACGATCCGAGCACATTTACGAGAGTTAGAGCGTAGACAGACGGCCAGACGGAAAAACGGCCAGACGGACAGGCGGACAGACGGACAGATAAACCGAAGTCATAAACATTTTTCAACTTTGTTGAAAAGTGTTAAAAAACATTTAAAAAACGTATAGCTCAGATGGCCATGAACTGTAACGCATTCTCTATATTGTGAAGATATGCGTACAATCTATACAAATTTCTATGCATTCCTCGCAGTATACAAGAATATCATTTAGCTAAAAAAAAAAAAAAAAGAAAAGAAAAGAAAAGAAAAAGAAATAGCACAAATAAAAACAAATATCCATCGATTATCGCCCATAGAATCTAAAAAAGGTATTTTTTTCCAATTAAAATTACAACACGGACATACAGACAGATTGAAGCACTGTTAAACACTTCTTTTTTAAAAGTTGTTGTTCAACTTCTTGTAATAGCTTTCAAATATGTTTTAATATGTATTAACAATAGTTATTTTAAAAATTTAAACTTATGCAAAATACGTTGAGTAATACAGGTTATGGGTTAAAAATTTCAAAGAAATCTTCTCCAACGGTAATAGTAAATTAAATATCGCGTATTTTAAAGAAGATTAAATTGTTTCACTATTAAAATTATTAAAGGTTTCTTATATACATTTTTTCCTGTTCTAGTATTCATTTGATTCTTTATAAGACGTAATATTTTTTCTACTTTTTCTGATGTTGAAGTGATGTAATTATTACAGTGTCGTATTGTAGTGATGTAATAACAGTTGTATTGTACATTTGTTAATGTAGTCTTTCAAAACTCCTCTGTGCTTAATAAAATTAAAAAATATATATATATATAAAGTTTTCGTTTTCTCTATTATACCTTTTTTACACAATTCTGTTGGCCATATGAAATATTTTATATGCCCATTTTTAATATAACTATGATAGATATTTTTACTTGATGAATGCACAGAAGATTGAATAAAACAGTAATTTGATTTTACTCTAATTACAAAGTTGTGTTTACATGCATTAACATCACAAAAATGTATATGTATTTTTTAAATCATCTGCTTAATTCATAAATATGTAATGTTTATCGTTCAGCAAAATTGTATTTAGAATTTGATCATTTTGCTTAAGAAGAGATAATTAAAATTTGAATCAATTACAAAACATTATGTATCTAAGAAATCCAATAATTGAAATTCATTTCACATTTTGTAAGACATTTTTTGTAAGCAATATTCAGTAAACGTCTGCAACGTATTTATGATGCATTTATATTAACGAAATGTATTTATAAATCCAAATAAATATGATAAATTACACTGTCGTCATATTAACTTTAACATTAGTTGTTATCTTAAATTACTTATTTTAATTAAACCGTTGAGATACTTAAGAAAAAGTATTCTACAAAATGTATTTTCCAAGTAATTTAAACATCCTCCCATTCCACAAAAACGTAAAACATATATTAATCATACCTTCTTCACATGAAATAATTGCGATAAATTTTAGTTGCATTAGTACTAATTGCATTTTTAATATTATTTACAACTGAAAGGCATTAGGGAAACAATAATAGATTATTATGTTAAAAATAAGTTAAAAATGAATAATTAAAATAGGAGAATAATTGAAATTTATGTAAATAAATAAAAACTGAAGTTGGAGTATCTTAAAACGAACATTTCGACATTTAATCATGAAAAGTAGCGCAGTAATTAAAGAGGTTTATTCTTCTGTTTATCGGCATAACATTTTTCAACCATTTTGCTTAAACAAAAATTCATAAAATAAATGAATTATAAAACATATTTTGCTTAATTTGTGATAATGGCAAGAGATTTATATATTTTTTAATCGAATATGGTTATAAGAATGACATACTATTTTTCATTATGCATTTTAATTCATTCTGTTGATATTATTGAACTTTTTATTTTGTATACGTAACTTTATACAAAACGTTATTTAATAAGTTATAATGTAACGGATTACTTACGTTCGTTCAAGTCACAAATTTTTCATATAATTGTTTTTTATACATTTATTTGTATAATAAACAGAAATGTTTTATTTTAATTTATTTTAATAGTGTTTCATTTAAAGAGTATTAGAATTAAATTTATTAAGTAAACAGATGAAAAACTTTTTATAATACAATATTCATATATTTATACAATATATGACTTATACAACAATTTTTATAATACAATATATTATAATACAATATCTGATTTCACACATGTAATATATCTTAGCCAATTTTAGAAGACAGTGACATGAATTTCCAGTGTAATAATATTGATCTGATATTAGAAATGAAGACACGTCGAATTTAAGTAAACCACGGATATTCAATTAAACACACACCACATAAAAAAATATTCTTTTCAATGACGTGGATAGAAAAAGTTTTTTTGGCCATTGCTGGGTGGGAGAAGTAGCTTTCATACTTCTTGATTTTAAAAATTTGCAAGTTTTACTCGAAGCTAATTTTACTCAAATTTTAAGAAGCTAAAATGCGACGATCCCGATAACAGAATATTCGTCAATACTGAATTTGAATGAGAATTGTGCCAAATTAGTAAACTAAATTGACATCATTTAATGTTACTTATTTTGGGTCGCCAAATTTGGATTACTGCACTAAGTTTGACGAGAATTTGAAGCTATAACGGATACCAATAATATTTAAGTATTGTTCGCCAGTGCACGGGTGCAACTAGCCGTCATTTTGGAACAAGATGGCAGATGAAGCTGGCCATTGAAATCGGTCGAGACACTGGTATGTACTATGCATTAATTCAATCTCATTCAAATAAGTTTATAAATACGAAAGTTACAGCATGATGAAAATCAGATTGCTTCAAAATGTCAGCCACCCTATAAACTTAAACTGCTATATCTCAGCCATTTTTTAAGATAAAGACAAAACAAAATATGCTCCGGAATCCTTGTATTACGGTCAAACACTTAAGAGAAAAATATTTTTCAGATTTTAATCTATTCGCACCGCTTTTTTAATTTTAAAATCTCCTTAAATGGCCGATATTTTGAAAGAAGATGGCGGATGAAGCTGGCAACAAACTCGGTAAAGACATTGGTATGTACTATGCATACAATTAATCTAATCCAAATCGGTTAATAAATACGAGAGATATTGCGTGACAAAAATCACTTTTATATATGTATAAGTCATATTTGAACTGAGGGTGGTTTGGGGTCATGATCGATGAAAATACACCAAAATTTTCCGGAAGTGTTTTCCTCCGGACGTCTGCAATAGGTAGCTCTTTACTTTTTATAATGAAAGCTACCTTAAATATGCATGAATAGTTTTGGTCAAAAATTTCATAATTCATCCAAAAAATGTAAAATAAGTGGTATTTTATAAAGGACTTCACTAACTTTAAAATGTACTAATTTATTAAGCATAAAAATGAAAATAACGACACATTTATCTGGTGGTAGATCTCAGATTTTTATGTAAAGTAGTTTAACAAAGTAGTAGTTTAAAATTTCCTAAATGAATCGCGTTGTGCTGTATCACAGCTTACATATGCTCAACTTACCCCCAAAAGTACAAAATAAAGCCCTTTTATGCGATTCGATAACAGAGGGAGAATGAAATTTAGAGACAGTGGCACAATGCTAAATCCTTTTGATGTATATATTGCCCACAGCTATCGGGTAAGGTGGTGCAAAGTGCGCTGTGTACAAGAGTACGCAGAGCGATTATCTAATCCCAAAAAAGAGAGTTTTGCATTTAGATACATTTGTACACGATGTAATAACGTGATAAATTTATGTTGAAAACAAACTGCGTATTATGGTGAAATTTATAATGCTTTAGAAGGGAAAAAGAGATTTGGGCCTTCTCAATATAATATTTATGGTTTTTGAAAACATGATCATAATAAAGATTACAAAGCTAATTTACTTTTTTGGTTTTTATGGATTACGATACATTGGACTACCGAAATCGCCCACTCGTGGACAGCCTACCGTGAGGTATAGGGACAATAAGTCCACGAGGGGAAAAAGGGGCTGCCAGGCAGCGCAAGCAGGGTGGCGCACATTTATTACAACATAAAAAGCATGTCAAATACTGCCTTATTATTGAAGGCAGTGCGGACACATATGTATAAATAAATATTGAAAAATATTTACAGGTTAAATAGAATATAAAAAAAAAAAAAAAAAGGATTAAGGTTTAGCTATAGTCTTAGAAATAAACGAAAAATGTTTGTTTAAAATGTCGTAATTTTCTAGAAGTCTCTGGAAGTTGCCTGCGTTGAAAAGAGTGTTATTCAAATTTTCTCTCAATGTTTTGTTTCTGTCAAAATGGAAATGATGTTTCATTATGGGGCAGTTTCCAAAGATATAGTGTGTAGCGTTTCCAATACTCTTTCTGCATAAACAAAGTGGTGAGTCTCTTTTTTTAATTTTATGTAGAAATGATGGGAAACTTCCATGACCAGTAATATAGTTAGGTAACGTAGGGCGATCACAGATGAACTGTATGTCAACTTTATTAATTATACTGTAAGTATCGGACCCTTTGTCGACTGAGTCCACGAGAGTTGCCATTCATCCAGAGTTTTTTGCCTAAAGATATACTTGAATTTGGATTGTGGAAGAAGCAATTCCTGGCAATCGTTGTATTGGTTGTTATCTGTAACCGCCTTCGCCAGAGAATCGGCTCTTTCGTTTCCCGGGATACCTATGTGAGATTTAAACCATGAGATATAGAACTTTTTGTTAGGGAAATGTAGTAAAAGATTGTAGATATTATAAATTATATAATTGCGTGGAAATGCAATTTGAAGGGCGTCATAGGATGAGTGGCTGTCTGTAAGGATAAGAATTTCATGATGAGAAGAGTTAATGGACCATTCCATTGCCTTGTAAATTGCGAATAATTCAGCTTGGTAGATCGAGTTATCTACATGAAGTTTAACTGCATAATCATATACGAATGAGTTTTTAAGACAGACTGTAAATGCACATGCTGCTCCGTCGTTCATGACAGAACCATCGGTATATATGGATGGGTCATAGATTTGGAGTAATTTTTCGTATTTTTCCTCCAAAAAGAAGAGGTTGTTTATCTTGTAATATTGAGAAAAGTCGAAGGTGTTTAGTTTTGACATAATGTGGTTGCTGTTAATGATTTTGCCATTATGGTTATATGATCTTCTTCCTTTAATTAGTTCGTAATAATGATAATCGTTCTTGTGCAAAGTATCGATTGGGGGAGAACCAGTAAGGACACAGAGAGCGTCAGAGGAAGTACTTCGATAGATCTTGATAATGCTTAAGAGAGCTGTACGTTGTACTGACTTTAATTTTCTTATCCCATGCGAGTTGAGGCTTGGAAACCAAATTTCATAAGCGTAGCTAATTTGTTTTAATATGACGGTGTTGTACCAAAATTTCAGTATACTTGAAGATATTCCTCCTTTATGAGATTTTAGGCTTTTGAATCCGTTTAAAAATTGAGTTACCTTTGTTTTAGTATGAGTTAGATGCTCTTGAAAATTAAATTTTGGATCTAGTATAACGCCAAGATAGGGAATAGTATTTTCAAACTTGATAGTTTTGTTATTCAATTTGAAAATTGGTCGACGTCTGTTAAGAAGAAAGCGGCCAAAAAGCATGGCCTTTGTTTTAGTTTCCGATATTGTAAGGTTGAATTTCCTGCATAAAGTTGAAAAAATTTCGATGCGTCTATTAGCAACTTGCTCCAACTCAGGTCTGGAGTCTCCCGCAACCTTAATTACGAAATCGTCAGCATAAACTATCATGTCTGATTCTATTTTGTAGAACTCCTTTATAATAAAATCTGCAATTAGCAACCAAAGAAGGGGACCTAAGCATGAGCCCTGAGGGCACCCTTTAAATGAAATGAACCATTCTACAACGCTTCCTTCTTTTAAACCAATATATCGATTGGAGATGTAATTTTTTAGTAAATGTTTTAGATATAGAGGGAGAGGAGAATTATCGATTATTTGGGAGATAGTATTCCAATCTATCGAATCAAACGCTCCCTCTATATCGAAGATAAGAATACCACAGTATTTCTTATTTTCTAATGTATTTGTGATAGAGGATTTCAGTTCATTTAAGGCATCTATTGTGCTTCTTGATTCGCGAAATCCAAATTGCATTTCATGGAGAAAGGAAATATCTTCTAAAAATGTCATTGCACGCATCTTGATTAATCGTTCAAGGACTTTTCCCAGCATAGGGAGAAGGACTATCGGTCGGTAAGATTTTAATTGCCGAGGATCTTTATTCTTCTTTCGAAAATAAATGACAATGCCCTTCTTCCATATGTCTGGGAAATGGGCAAGGGAAAAGCATTTGTTGTATAGTTGAAGCATTAATTGTGGGAAAGTTTTGATCAAGTTTTTAGTAACCCTTGCATCGATCTTATCGAAGCCAGGGGCTTTGTTGTTCGACTGTCTTGATGCGCAATATTTTAGTTCTCTATAGCTGATTAGATATTCATTTATATCACTTTCTGATAGTGGCTCCAAATTTTCAAATGAATGTAGATTTTCAGGGATTTCTTTTCCAAAATGGTGGCTTAAGAGTTGGTGTTGAATGTCTCTAAACATGTCAGTTGAATTTGATGTGTCAAGTATTGAATGTATTAAGTCGGTATTTTTGAGGTATTTGCCCTTTACAATTTTGAAAGCGGTTCCGTATGTTGTGGATGTTGTCTCACAGAAGGATTTCCACGAATTTAATTTTGCGTTTTTGATGTTTAATTTGTATTTAGCTCTCTCTTTCTTGTAGCTAACTTGGTATTGTACGTTTTCAGGATTTTTATTTGATCTTTTCCGTAAAGCGTTTAATCGATTTCTTTGTATTTTGAGATTATCTGTGTACCACTTTGTATTTACTTCATATGACTGTTTTTTCTTTTTGAGAGAAGATTCCATGATTTCTTGTAGAAGCTCTTCAAATTTGTGGGTCCATTCATTCAAGTCATTAGGACTTTTGACCTCGCTGAGAGTTGTCTGTAGATTGTCAACATTAGGAGAGAGTTGGTTGTTAAATTTTTTGAAATTCTCAAATTTAGTTTTAAATCTGTATTCATTTCTTAGAACTGGATCTATAGCTAAATCGTTTCTTATGTACAGATGGTCGCTGAGGGAGTCATTGATGTCGTCTACGTACCAAGAATTGAGATAGTTGCGTGCTTGGTTTCCACTTAAAGTTAGATCTGGAGTACCTTTCCTTTTGTTCTATTTGAATGTATATGGTGCATTGGGATCATTAACTATGGATACGTTATTTAAAGCGAGGTAATCTAGAAGAATGTCTCCTCTTGCATTATTGCATTTATATCCCCAGTCCTTTAAGTGAGCATTAAAATCGCCCGCTAAAATGATATTTTTACAGTCTCTGATAGTGTTGGTCCAGGCTTGTAGGTCTTCTTCAAGGTCTCTTGCGGAACGAGGACGGGAATACTGCGAGCCAAATGTTAATTCATGGTATTTAGTGCTAATGTTAATAAAAATGCTGTTGTCAAAAGATAAGGTTTTTAGGTGATATAGTTGGGAGTTTGCTATGATAATTCCAGCTGTTTCATTTTTTGAGGCATAAAGAGACCATCCAATTGGGAGGCTTGTAAATGAATTATTTGTTCTGTGGTAATCTTGGATTATAGCTATGTCAATTTGTTGATTATTTATATATTTGATTAGTTCTAGATTCGCTGCGCGACAGTTATTCAGATTAATTTGGACACATCTAATTTTGGAAAGAGTTGCTTTGTTATGAATTACTTTAGTTGGAACTGCTACATTAGCAGGGTTGGAAGCCATAGTAAGAACATTGTTATTTTGGGTAACGATATTTGAAAGGTTATTTAGGGTCGAGAACGTTGCTGTCGGTAGTTAATTATACGATGTCTATTATAGAAGTGGTTTTGAAAGATATTACATTCGTTTGAATTTGCGCTATGATCGAACTTGTATTGGCGACCTTCGGGGTTTATATAATTATAGCAATTATAGCATTTGTGCTTCCTTGGATCATTTTTATTCGGACATGTTGAGGTTTCATGGTTCTTCATGCAATATGCGCAGGTTTCTTTTCTTCTGCATCTCTCTTTTGTATGTCCATAGATTTGACAGTGACTGCACCTTATTATGGGGGCGTACTGAGCGATTTTACACGATAGAAAACCAATCAGCAATCGACCTTGGCGTAGCAATCTGGTTGCCAATCTATCCTCCAAATCTAGCATAAGTTGATAGGTCTTTAGAGATTTTCTTTGTAATTCTTTATGTTCATTAGCTTTTATGTCATATTCAAGATCTTCGCTTAATTTCTCTTTTATTTCTTCTACTGTTATGTTTTGGGGGATTCCCAAAATGATTATTTTTTTCCTTTTTTCCACTGCGAGATTTAAATCTACGAGGTCAAGTATGTTACTGTGTTCCTGGATCTTGTCTGCTATGTTATTCACATCTTCGTCTGTGTTTGAGCGTACTATAATAGTTAGTTTATCTCTGGAAATAGTGCAGTATATTTTCGCAAGATTTACTGTTGTCTTAAGTTCTCTATTTATAAAATCACGGATGTTGAATAGGGACATATTGGTTGTGGATTTTCTTGTTAACAATATAGCAGACTTTGATTGTTGTGGTGCTGGGGAGTTTAGAGTTGTGGCATATGATGGGTTACATAGAGGAACTGGAGATACTAGTTCATTGGTATGTGTTGTAATTTTTTGTTGAGGAAATTCTTCTCCTGCTGTTTGTGCTTCTCTTACTTCAATGAATCTCTCTATTTTTGATTCGTGTTCTTTAAGCATGTTTCTCAGCTCAGTTTTTAAATCCATTTCCCTCGATATTTTACAATGGATATTTTCTATGTAATCCTGTTGTCTTTGCAATTCGCTATTTAAGTCGCGTATTTGCTCTATCTGATTTTCTAAAAGCTGTAGAAGTTGTTGTATATCTTCTTGAAATTTCTGAGTTGGTATTTTGATCAAATGTTCTTCCGTTTCAAATTGTTTTAGTAAATTAAAATGATTTTCGAATTTTTGTGCTAGTTTTGCTGGAGATTCAATTCTTAATTTTCTTTCGAGTTCTTTGACTTTTTCGTCTTTATCTATTAGTTTTTCCGTGAGGTCTTGAACTTCAGTTGATAGGGTATTAAGTTGTTCCACTTGCTTTAATATTTGTGTCTTTTGTTCCTCATTCTCTCTTTTCAGTTCTTGTATTACATCATTCATTGACTTTTCTTGGCTTTGTGTGTTAATTTGTTGCTTGTCCAGATCTTTTATTCTGTTAAGGATATTTTGTCGATACTTTAATGCCTGTTCATCATTATGGGGCCTGTGTTTCTTGAGATGTCTGAATAATTGTTCAAATTGCTCTTCCAATGGCATATTATCATCTTGAGCTGTTTCAGAATCTATTAGCTTTTTCCCTTGGAGTGGGGATGGAGGTCTCTCATTAGTTTTCTTGTTCTTTTGTTCCATGTCTTTTTCTTTATAACTATGCATTAGTTTTATTTGTCGTCTTTTTAGTATCTTTTCTTTTTCTCTTTTAATAGCTTCTGGTGATTGACATTTTTCATGTATTGGATAGTGAAATTTTTTATCTATTGGTAAGCGATTACTATTTAGTATGTGCACTTGATGTACAGGCTGTGAACTTGTTGTTGTTGACTGTAGCCTCTGGGATTTGGGACTGACCACTGAATCAATAGATTGTGTTAACATTTCTCACGATCAATAACAAAAAATTATAGTTTAGTAGAATATAAGTTAAAGCTCAATTTATATTTCCATATTTCTACCAATCAAAATAATATGTACAGGTTAAAAATAAAATTTAAAATATTTACAGTTGAAAGACTTTGTTAAATTTATAGAGTAATTTACAGGGTAACTGGACGGGGGATCACTAGGCCTCTGTCATACATTTTTGAAAGAAAGGTATATAGAAAGTAAATAGCAAAAACCGGTAGTCGTAACTACCGAAAATGACTAAGAAAAAATTTTACTGCCTAAAAGGGGGAAAATTTTTGAATTATAATTAAAAAAAAAAAAAAAAAAAAATGACAGCAGGAAAAAAAAAGGGGGGGGGGATATGTGTCATTGCCTCCCGTGCCCAAAAGATCATGTACTTAAACAGTTAATAATTCCATCATTATTAATATTCTGGTTCAATCAGTGCAATACCTGTATACAGTTATACAGTATATTACAATAATTAAATTGCTATACCAATAATAGCAGATTGATAATATATGAAACGGTAATATGGTGCATAATTATAAGTATAAACAGTATACCAATAATAGCAGATTGATAATATATGAAACGGTAATATGGTGCATAATTATAAGTATAAACAGTATATATATGCATATTTACAAGTATGTACATTATAAATATATTTCTGCGATTTTATTTATATTATAACCTGTCAGAATATCACATAGTGAAAATAGTAATTAGTAAGAAGATTGCCGTACGGATGGGTGAGTGGACAAACAAAAAGAAGTAAAAAAAAAAAAAATTTTTTTTTCTTAGTTTAAAAACAAGGAAAATAGGAATAAGAATAACAATAGTATACTTACCGGTCACCACATGGGTCCCGCTGCACTTGCCTGAAAGTGACATGATAACATAATAACCACCAAAAAAAAAAAAAAAAAAAAAAAAATAAGAGATAACCGGTGATAATAAAAGCTTGATAATAACTGAGTGTAAAAACAACTACAGAATAAAATGAAGAGGTGTAAATAACATGAGGAAAGATAGTACCAACACGCGCAGGAAATCAGTGCAGGGACCGCCCGTGAAACAGAGGAGACAACTATGGAAAGTGTGTAATAGTATAAGAAGAAAATTAAATGCGGGACAAGATATAAGTAGGAGCGTAGCATAATAATGGAAAAACCAAAATAAACCTATTAAAAGTTAAAAGTTGCAAATGTTAAGGAGAACGAATAAGAAATGAAAAAAATATATAGATTGGGGCAACTATCCCACAAGAACAGAACTGCAATAAAGCAAAAAGTAGTACTGTAGTGCAAAAACTGTAGAAGTACCAAATGTTAAGGGAAGCTGGGGTGAAAAAATATTTTAAAGGGTGGGGCAAATATCCACACACCACATGACCACAATACCGCAAAAAGCAAAGAATTAACCCTAATAACAGAGAAGTTGCAAATGTTAACCGAGTTGAGATGTACTGAAAATGAAAATGTGGGATGGGACAAATCTAGCAAATAGTAGTAAGTAACTACAAGAAAAAACCAAGAAAATATCTAAATAAATTAAAAAGTTCAAAAAGTTACGGAAAATCCTTAACAAATGCAAAAACTGTAAAATTAGAAGCTGGGACGATGAAAGGGAGCAGAATAAGTAATAATAAAAGTGCAACCAAGTCTCTAGCTCAAAAAGCTAAAAAGTAGCCAATGCTAAGGATAAGAGAGGGGGGAAGGCAAGGGTGGCAACAATGAAAGAAATTTAGTAGCGATAAAATATGGAAAGAAAGTGGGCCTAAAGAATGTAAAAATTGAAGAAAAAAGCCGATTTGTGAGAGTGCCCGTTCAGCCCCCTCTGACGGGGCCCCAATTGAGCTAGAGAAGAACGGAATAATGGAAAAAAAAAGGGGGGGGGGAGTTCACTAAGTCGGATTGCTGTTGATTTCGGCGCGGCAGAAAACCTCTATGGCCAATAGTTTTCGAGATATTTAACAATTTGTACAAATTTCTCGATAAAAATTTTATTAGAAGGAAGCAAAATGGCGTTTCTTGTGGCCCGATGGCAACCCTAGTAAAATTCTTATATCGTAAAAGATGTAGATAGCCCCCTGAGAACCAAAGCTACCAAAAGAATTTATGTTTTATAACAATTAGAAAATTATGGAACTAATTTGTAATGTAGTAACATTAGAATGAGCTTTACCAAGAAACAAAATGGAGAAACTCCTGTTTAAAAAAAACTTACTATTTATAAGTTATCTGATGAAAGCACCCCGGGAGACCTCTAGAACCCAATTTGGGCTATAATAATTAATTTGTAAAAGCTCCGGTACTTAAATCTTCTTGTAAATCTTTGTAATTCCTTACCAATGCATCTCCCATAGAGAAAATCATTGTGGCCAAAAATGGCGGCCACGAACCTAAAAGGGCTAAGTGGAGAAACCTAAAAGCACAGCATGACCCCCTAAGACCAGATAAGAACTAAAAAAAATCAATAAAAAGCCTATAAGATAATGCTGGTTGTATTTAATATATTAAAACATTAATATTTTCTAAAATTCAGTGGTTGCCGGAAAATTTATCTAATATTTACTTTAACATAGCCAATCACTGTTCAGTTATTATGTATGGCGTCAATAGCAATCACTCTTCAATAAAGGTAGTCTAGCTAATTTTTATTTATTTTACTATTGTAATATCGATTTGCCCATAAGAACCAGTACTCGAATTGAGCAACCATTGTCCACCCAACCGCCACAGAACAAAAATTTACAGTTTTAAAATTGAAATTAAAAATATTAAGAATAGGAATAAATTAATACAAGATACGCTACTCAAAAGTAAAAATAATCAGCTATCAGAAAGTAAAAATAGTTAAGTGAAAGGAACATAATTAATAGTTTAAAAAAATGAATTTAAAAAGTAAACAACACAATAGAAACCTATGGGAAATCTGAATTTTCAAAAGCATTTTTAGCACTTTTTCACGAATTTTTTAAAAATATATACAAACATCCTAGAAAGGCGTGAGTGGAGGCGGAGAGAAGCTAAAGGACTAAAATAGCCAAATCTGGCGAAAGTTTTTCAAAATAATGTTTTTAAGTTAAAATTTAAGCTATGATAAAAAAAAAAAAATGATAAAATGCCTCCAAAACCCCATGCCTTTCTATGGGGATAAGGGTTATGGTAAAAGTGCAAAAATAACACATTTTGAAATAATCATTTAATACAGTAAATCACTTTAAAACTATACACAAATGGTACCAAAATGAAGCATATGCTTTGAATTATATGGAATATGCAATATATTTACATTTAAAGTACTTCAATGTAGTTTAATAAGTAATAGAATTCCATTGTTTACCCCATGTTAAGTCTATGGGGAAAAACTGCAAAAACAGCACTTTTAATTCAATGTTTTAAAGGCTAATAATTGGTGGAAACTTGAAAAAAAAATGATACTAAAATATGAAACATAAGTAACTAGTAATCGCTAAGAAATAGAATGAATTAGAGCAAGTGAAAAACGTTAAAAATTGAAAATGGCTCTACAAAATTGAAAGTAAATTGAGTAAAAAGGGTTAAAATTTTATGAAAAAAGTAACGTAGAGATTCAAAACAGGTATTAAAATGAAGCTTAGGAGATAAAGAAGGTGAAACAAGCAGCATTTAATCGTATTGAGTACTTAAACACAGTCAAAATTACAATGGAATTCTATTAAATCTCCCATGTTAAGACTATGGGATAAAAACATGAAAACAACACTTTTTAATATGGATAATAAAGGGATAATAGATAGTGAAAATTTGATAAAAATGGTACCAAAATGTGCTACGAACTTCAATGTATTTAAAATGAGCCATAGTTTTTGGTTTTCGGAAGGATAAATATGTAAATTAAGCAAAATAAAAACACTGTAAAACGAAAATGGCTCCAAAAATTCCAAAAGTACATGACCTTTAAGGGGTTAAATTTATATGAAATAAGCCGCGCCGGGTTACAATGCAGGTATTAAAATGTTCATTAGAGTCTGTAGAAGCATAAATCATCAAGTTTTAAATAATATGAACATTTTAAATAGGCACAAGAAGCAATTGTGTAGGTGGTAAATCCTGGTTCAGTGGAGAAATCAAAACTAAAGAAGAAGAAAGTTTAAATACAAATATCTCCTGAACCCCTACACATAAACACACAAACTATATATCATTTTGAACAGTTTAAAAAGACGAAAAGATAGATGTATAACACAAGGCTCTAGCTTACCCCATTCCGGAGAAAATTATCTAAACATCGGGAGCTTTTTTGACACGATACTACATTGATCACTTCGGGCGAGGCCAAGGCACACATTGGACTACCTGTCACCTAAGTGATTTGGTTTTGTTTATCAATAGATCGCATTACTTAAGTTTCAAGGTATTTAGTGACGCTAGTGCAAAAGTACGCATACAAAGTGTGCAAGAAGAGTACGCATGCAAAGTGTACAAGAGTACGCATGCAAAGTGTGCAAGAGTGCGCACCTGTTTTTCGAAAAACTGCTAACGTTATTAAAGCGGAATTTAAAATAACGGCTCTTTAAACGGAATTTAAAATAGCCTTTCGGAAATTTCCTTTTTTATGTACTGATACTTCAGTAAGCAGAGCCATTGGAAGAGTATTAGAATCTAAACTTGTTGAACCACATATGTCAGTTGAATGAAAGAAAATTTGAACTATAGAACACTGAAAATGAGGGTGGTAAAAGTTTTGCTTTCAATAGAAAATGAAATTTCAGGAAAAGTAGAAAATATATGGAAAGAAAAGACACACGTTAAATGTAAAATAAATCCAACTTCGGTTTCGAAAGGTATAGCTTCGACTTCAACAACTTCATATTACTTCAAATTAACAGAATTTTAAGAATCATCTGTACTGCGATGCTATAATGAGAGGAGCAGAAGGAACTTTAAACAGTTGAAAACACGAAAGGAATCCTTGAAGATGTAGTCCGGGCAATAGAGACCGTATAGAGGCTCTACCTAGCAAAATTTATGGTAGATCTGGAAAAAGGCTTACTATATGTTTTTGGGGTCGCTGAGTCCAAATATTTAACGTCCCACCAAAATTTCCCCTGGCACCCCCCCCCCCCCCCCCACCACCAAATTTTGGTAAAATGCCCCCCAAAAAGATTATTATTAAAAAAAAACATTTTTTTATTGTTTTACGGAAAAAGTATCTAGAAATTCAGAAAGTAGACAAAATTTGCAACAAATTAGATGCATGACATTATGGCTTAGGATGAAGGGGAAGGCGGGATCTGCCTCGGAACATGCGCGCGGTGCTGCGTGAACTAAGTTGCGCAATTCCACGTAACCACTCAAACGTTTACATTCGCCCTCCCATCTCCCCTCCGAACTTTCTCTATAAGGTTTACTTTAAGTTTTTTGGGTCGCTGAATCCGAATTTTTAACTTCCCCCAAATAGTTGTTTTTAACTTAAATTTATTATTATTTTAGGGGAAAAGCATTACGAAATTCAGAAAATAGACAAAATTTGCAACAAATAGGATACATGACATTATGACGTAGGATGAACGGGGAGAGAGGGGGCTGCCTCGAAACATTCCCCGCGCGCTTTTCTCAAAAACCAAATTTTTTCAAAAAAAAAACAATTTTCTGGTGGTTGGGAGGGCTAATGTAAATGTGTGAGTGGTTAAATGGAATTGCGCAACTTGGTCCACGCAGCACGCGCGCATGTTCCGAGGCAGATCCCCCCTTCCCCTTCATCCTAAGTCATGACGTCATACATCTAATTTGTTGCAAATTTTGTCTACTTTCTGAATTTCTAGATACTTTTCGCCTAAAACATTAAAAAAATTGATTTTTTTAAATAAAAACCTTTTTGGGGGTTGCCGGGGGATATTTTGGTGGGAAGTTACAAATTCGGTTTCAGCGACCCAAAAAACATCTAGCCGATTTCCAGTACTACCATAATGAGGCTGCGGAAAAAAGCCTAAAACCGTTACCATAACTAGTCGGGTGTGGCAATACGAAAACTTTCCTTTCTCATACATGTTGATACATTCTGAAAAATGCAACATAGCCACAGGTTAGGTTAGTTACACCAAAATCTATTTAGCAACAACTTATGTCAACTTCTAACTGATCATGAACTTTCATGAAAATTCGTGCATTAGTTTTTAAGATAGATCTATTTCGATAAGCGTAAAAATACAGCATAGCAGCGCCACCTGTTATGCGATTTACACCAAAAACGTAACAACACAATTTATAACAGAGACCAACTGAATCTGAAGTATGATGAAAATTCGTACATTAGCTCCTGCGATAGAGCTATTGCGATTTTCAGTAAAGATGCAGCATAGCAGCGATACCTATCGGGCGCTCTACACGAAAAAGTAATCAGAATCAAATTATGTCTAGGAGTAGCTGAATGTGAAGTTTTATGAAAATCCGTGCATTAGTTCTGGAGATATAGCTATTGCGGAAATCGTGAAAAGTGCACCATAGCAGCGCCACCTGTAGGATGATTTACAACAAAACATAATAAGCACTAATTTATATCAGGGACTCACTGAATCTAAAGTTTTATTAATTCTGTCATTAGATTTTGAGATAAAGCGCCCACAAAAACCGTGTCAGACAGACAGACTCACAGAGAGACATTTTGTGAAAACATGCTTTTCCGGATCTCTGACCCCTCAAACATGTAAATCCGTCGAAAACCGGAATTCAAAAATTTTTACGAATCCAATACTTTATTCTTGTAAAGATAGAAGAAAGTAAACTGAGTAAAAGTAAACCCATGAAGCCAAAAACTGCACCAAAGAAAAAACTGTGAATATGTCAAGGCTGCACAGAAATCTAAAGAGGTATGTTGTAGTGGATTGGTTGGACTGCATGTCTCGCAGAGACTGGTGACCAAAAGAGTACACAGACTAGGCAGATGTGACGTTTGTAAGTGAAACGCTTCCTCTTTTACGTTGCGCACTCTTGACTGCGCACTCTTGCACAATTGACTGAGCACTCCTGCCCTCAATGGTTGTACAGGAGTGCGCATTTAGGAGAGTTATCTTTTTGAAAATAATACCGAAAGTGTTTCTTATAAGATGATGAATGCAATTTTTTTGTTAGCTTCATAATCTAAAATTTTTAATAAAGTATAAAATCATCCCTTAAATATCTTTATTTATTGTTATTTAATGAAATAGCTAAAGTGCGCACTCCTGCATCTCCTTACACTAAAACTTTTTTTTTCAACTAGCTTTGACCTTCATACTCGTCGCCACTAGTTTCCATGGAAATTCCAGATAACTCGTTTTTCCCACTTATCGTTCTTGACAGTAAAAGGTCTGAAACACCCTCAAATGTAGTGTGAAAAAAGTAACCAACCGGAAAATTCGGAACTCGTTCCAGAAAAACCCTGAAGGTGAACCGACAGTCTTAGTGAAAACTACTATAGCCATCGGTATCCGCACGTATTTTTAGAAGCGTTTCGATTGCCAGAAACTTCACTATCATAGATCGTTGTAAGACAGAAATAATAGCGGACACAGATTTTTCAAATTCAATCTGTGACAGACTAATTCAACGTAAATGTCTCTGGCATGTGCCAAAAATACTCATCTCTCACGGCTCACGGGGATTTCTTGATAAAGCAGTTGTTAGTAGAAACGCATTCTCACTTAGACTCACATAATTTGACTTCTCACGTGTAAGAAAACTAACAGATATGTTATTTGAGCTGGACTTCAACACTGACCGTTTGCTGAAAATTATTCCAAAGGGGTCATTTATTCCAAAACGATTTGAAAAGCCTTTAAATTTTACAATGACTCTATGACTTAAAAAAAAAAAAAACTTGGCAAATTTCAATGGCGCACACAAACCTTCAAAAGCTCGAGTATTTTACTTTTCTACTTCTTTAATACAGCTATTCCTTTTCTGTTCCGTAATTTCTTAAGAGCTCTGTGATACGATAATTTTTCTGAATTTCATATCTAACTGCTGCAGTTCAGTTACAAATCCTTAAATTAAACTATTTTTACTTTCTTCTATCTTTACAAGAAGAAAGTATTGGTTTCATGAAAATTTTCGAATTCCAGTTTTCGACGGATTTATACGTTTTACGGGTCAGAGATTCCAAAAAACATGTTTTTACAAAATGTCTGTCTGTGAGTCTGTCTGTCTGTCTGTCTGTATGTGACACAAATATTGTGGGCGCTCTATCTCAAGAACTAATGCACGGAATTTAATAAAAATTTATATTCAGGTAGTCCCTGATATAAATTGGTGCTGATTAGTTTTTGGTGTAAATCGCCCTGCAGGAGTCACTGCTATATAGCATTTTTCAGGATTTCCGCAAAAGCTCTGTCTCAAGAACTAATGCACGGATTTTTGTAAAACTTCAGATTCCGTTAATCCTTGATATGAATTGGTGCTGGAAACGTTTTGGTGCAAATCGCCCACCAGATGGCGCTGCTATTCTGCATTTTGAAGCATTTACACGATTTTGGTAATAGCTCAATCTCAAGAAATAATGCACGGATTTTCATCAAACTTCAGATTCAGTTAGTGCTTGACATGAATTGACGTTTTGCCCCTTGTGGTGTAAATCGCTCAACAGGTGGCGCTGCTATGCTGCACTTGTTTAGATTTCCGCAATAGCTCTATCTCAAGAACTAATACTTGGGTTTTCAACAAACTTCAGATTCAGGTATACCTGGATATGAATTAGTGATGTTTATGTTTTGGTGTAAATCGCTCAACAGGTGGCGCTGCTATGCAGCATTTTTCACGATTTCCACAATAGCTCAATGTCCAGAACTAATGCACGGATTTTCATCAAACTTCAGATTCAGTTAGTCCTTGACATGAAATGATGTTTTGTACCTTTTCGTGTAAATCGCTCAACAGGTGGCGCTGCTGTGCTGCATTTTTTGCGATTTCCACAATAGCTCTAGCTCCAGAACTAATGCACCGATTTTCATCAAACTTCAGATTCCGGTATACCTTAATATGAATTAGTGCAAATCGTTCAACAGGTGGCTCTGCTATGCTGAATTTTTCAGAATTTCCCCTACAGCTCTATCTCAATAACTAATGCACGAATTTTCATCAAACTTCGAATTCAGGTATACTTTGACACGAATTGGTTCTAAATTGATGTAATTTCTTATACTATTTAAATGATTTAATTGACGTGATTTATATAGAAGAAAGTTTTGTGATGGCCACAACATACTAGTTTATTCATTGATGGGGTACTTCGATGGAAACTAGCATAACCAAAATTAACCCTTAAGTCACCGACCAAAATTTGCCCTTGTGTCCAATGATCGGGGTACCCGGGTACCTGCTTCGATTTTAACATACGCGAGCCATAAAGCACCTCTATTTCCTAAAATGTCACTGCCCCACCTTTAGAGAAAAGGAATTCCACGCATTTTTATGAAAATTAATTGCTTTAAGTGTTACAATTCAAACAAAGATAATATATTAGCAAGTATGAGTGTAACCGAAATATGGAATATTCTTAGATTTTTCCGTTTTGTAAACTAGAACACACGGGTGGAACGTCTTCGAGTAAAGCTGCAGCAATTCGTGATTTATGGACTACGCTAAATCCTAACCTATTTAAAAAATTGAAACTGCGGAATACTTAACTCTTGATGAGCAGTTATTTCCTCATCGGGGAAAAATAAGTTTGAAACAATAAATTTCGTCTAAACTGCCTAAATACGGAAACAAAATAAGGTGGGTATATCATGCAAATAATTATTATCCTCTCAAAGGCCAACTATGCACCCGAAAAACAGGTACACACCGTGACATAAACCAAGGTGAAGAGTTCTGAAAGACTTGGCCGCTTCATTCAAAGATTCTAGACGAAATACCACCATGGATAATTTTTTTCTTCTCTTTCTTGGTCAAGCATTTATTATACAGGAAGCGCACAATGGTTGATCACTCTGAAAAGAAACAAACCTTATATTCCCCAAACAATGACGCCATGTAAAATGCGCAAGTTTTATCCACAGAATTTGTATTTCATGTTGACGTAAGTATTTGATCGTATGCTCCAAAAAGGAAGAAAGCTGTCATTCTAATGTCTACTATGCATCATGATAAAACTATCACGAGACCGAAGAGAAACCCGAATGATTCAGTTTTATAACGAAACGAAATATGAAATGGATAATAATGGATAAATTATTGGGATAATATACAAGACATAGGCGTACAACCACACGGCCACTTGCATAATTTTTCTAGGTCGTGTATGATATAGCAGCACATGCTGCTTACATTATACAGGGGGTCCTAAAAAGGACTGACTGATTTTAAAATTCAATAGCTTGCAAACGGTGACAGATATTTAAAAAATTCTTGCAGGAGGGTTATGCATAAGGGCAAAAGTTTTTGTACAGTGATTTTCGATTTTAGTTCGAATTACAAACAATAGATGGCGCTACGATCAATAGACGCTGAATTCAGGCTCGATTTTTGGTACTTCGGGACCCACTCAATACATTTTAACCTCCTTTTTCTGCATGGATGAAGAGAAAGGCCAAAATATCGATCCTGTATTTAGCGCTTATTGCTTACAGCGCCATCTATTGTTTGTAATTCAAACTAAAATCGAAAATAACCGTAAAAAAAACTTTCGACCTCATGCATAACCCTTCTGCAAGAATTTTTTAAATATCTCTCACCGTTTGCAAGTTATTGAATTTTAAAATCAGTCATTTCTTTTTAGGACACCCGGAACATACCGCAGATAATAATATGGTTTTAAATAAAATAGACAATCGTCGCCTGTGTTTGTGGGAATTAGAAGCGATTTTGAGCCTTTCAGATCAATCGCAAAATGGGTATAGGCTATGAGATATTTTTCGACCAAAACGGGAATTGAAAGTATACCGAAAACAATCTTTGCCCACATCCAGTAAGCATAAAGCGAGATGAAACAATAAGGATTAACGCCGTTGGTATCACATGTGCTTGTTAAAGAATCAAAAAACGGCACAGGAAAACCAGGAAAATTATATAAACAATGTGTAAAGTCAGTATGTGATGTACATTCGTACACCTTTTGTTATTGTACAGCTTGTCCACAAAATTTCATGTAAATGAATTTTTTTTAA
Source organism: Maratus speciosus (assembly GCA_963932465.1). NCBI lineage: Eukaryota > Metazoa > Arthropoda > Arachnida > Araneae > Salticidae > Maratus > Maratus speciosus. The sequence goes on along the minus strand of OZ010793.1, from coordinate 424,219,023 downwards.
CTTAAGAAATATTTCTAATTCTTATTTTCAAATAAATTTCAAGATTTGTTGATCTAATTCTACAAAATGTATCAATTTCTGTATTTTTCCAAGGAAAAATCGCATGGTTACCCGGATACCCTCGTTATTTATGAAAGTTATAAAAATGTTTAATGCCCCAACACAGTAACAAAAGAAATTCCAAATTTTAAAGTGATTATACTAACAAATGGTGAACACTAGAAATAATGGTGATCTAACTTCATTTTAGTTTCTTTGATATTAACTCTATGAAAAAGGGATGAAAAGACAAAAAAGGTTACCTGGGTAGCCGATCATTGACATAAGTGTTAAGCTCGACATAAATTCAAAAAGCGCATAAAATATCTGTTATAAAGAGCTGTTTTTTCTTATAAAATTAAGCCAACTGCAGTAGGTAGGGAGCGTAACTGATCAGTTGGCAAAAAAAAAAATAAAATAAAATAAAAAATAAAAAAAATAAAAAAATCCTGAAATTAGATCCTAATTTAGTTAGCAATTTTATATTAATTTGACCACGGGTAAAAAACAATCTCTGAAAAATTCCAGATAAAGAGCCATGTATTGTATATCTGTACATGTATTCGGTTTGTTGAATGACATATCCTAGTAAGGTTAATGCTAATGAAAAGAATTATGTAATACGCATTACCCAGTAGTAGAAGTATCATCTGTTGTACTACTTTTTATATCAACGTCAGTTTCTTCTGCCGCATCAGCCGGATCTCCTTCATTCCCTTCTTCTGACTTTCTATAATAAAAAACTTACTACAAAATGATTCAAGTGTTGAAAATAATGAAAGAAAAAATTAAACAAATGCATAATTGTTTGCGATTTATTATTTTTCTTTATCGAATAAGTTATCGATACTCGATTTTGGAAACAACTCCAATTGCAAAAATTCATTTTTAGGTAAATAATTTGAATACGTATATAATATTATAACTTCTTAATCATCAGAAATACATAAATAATAAATTTTATTTAATTTGAAAAAAAAAATGGATGTGTAAATACCTAATTTACAACTATCATGAATATGAAATTTTTTTCACTTAAGATGTAACTTCAAAATATTAACTAGGAAAATGCACATTACGTAATTGTTTTGGTTTAAAATGTTACCAGAACCCAATACAAATGTACACACAAAAAAATATAAATATAAATTATCAAACAAACAGTGGCCAAAATATCGGGAAACTAGATAAATTATAGACTGGGGGGTGGCTGCACAGATCATCACCTCTTCGAGTTGACGGCTGAAATTCCAGGATTATACAGAACTGGATTAGCAGATTAAAATGCAACTGGTCTGCCAAATCATATCTTCGTGAAAACCTCCAGCAGACTCGATTTTGGTTCATCGGTAGGTTTATCATTGAGTTCGCCTGCACACAAAGCTGTGAAAAGATGGAGGATAGGGAGCAGGAAAACTCAATGGTAAACCTACCAGTCAACCACTAAAATCGGGTCTGAAGGCGTTTCCCACCAAGGTATGACATAGGAGACCAGATGCATTTCAATATGTGAATAGAATTTTAGCTAATCCTGGAATTTTAGCCGGGTTTGTGCAGCCGTCTGCCTGTCTATTACGGACCATACTATATTTTAGTTAATTATACGTTATTTAGGAATTGAACAGGTATTTTAAAGTAAACCCGAGACAATGGTCAGTTGCTCTGGAAATAATTTTATTTTTGTAGCCCAGGTGTCCTAACTTCAAATAGGTTAATTGCCCTTGCAAAAATGGTATGAATTCAAGTCAGAGGTGAAAAAAATGTAGAGAAAATACGTTAAAAGATTAACGGTAAGCTTTAAGAACAAGTTAAGTGGCACTCTATAAAAAATACTTTGGTGATGAAGTTAGGGCTTTAGTTTAGAAACAATAAAATCTTCTTTATTTATCATGGACAAATCGGTCATGGATATCAGTGATATTCAATTTATGCTAATTGAATTCCTTCTGACTGCAATGTTCTCATAGTATAGAAATCTCAAACATACTAGAAGTTTGAAAATATTATTAAAAGGTATATATGTACACTTCGCGCCCGGAAAGAATAAAAAAGAAATAAAAAGAAAAGTGCCCAGTTAAACTAATGTCATTGAGCTCTCAGGCTGTTCACACTAATTGTATATTATACTCTTATTTCAAAGAATAATGCCCCTCGAAAACTAAATTAAGGTGGGGGGGCTCACCACCCTCTTTTCCCTCTTTATACTTAACCAACGAGCCTCCAAATCTCATCAGGGAAGCGTCTTATCAGAATAAACCGGTATATCAAATTTGAAGCAGATTGGATAGAAAAACCCAATTATCTAAATTAAGGCTTATTATTCCTCGTTCCCTCCTTTCTACTTAACCAATGAACGTCCAACTCTAATTAGGGAAGCGCCTTATCAGAATAAACCGGTATACCAAATTTGAAGCAAACCAGATAGAAAAACCCAGTTATTTAAATTAAGGGGGCTATTACCCCCCGTTTCTCCCTTTATACTTAAACAATGAACCACCAAATCTAATCAGGGAAGCGCCTTATCAGAATTAACCAACATACGAAATTTAAAGTAAATCTGATAATTCTTAATGAAAACCCATTTATCTAAGTTAACGGAGAGGTTTAGCCCTCCGTCCCCCTATATACTTAACCAACGAACCCCCAAAACTAATCAGGGAAGCGCCTTATCAGAATGAACCTAGAAAAAAAATTTTAAGTAAATCGGATATTTCTATCAAAAGTTATCGCGTTACGTACATACATACATACATAACCTGTGGGCACATAAGCTCTCAGGCTTTGCTAGCCTATGAGCTAAAAGAAAACGGAAAATCTTTATGGCTGCAACAACTTCGTCATATATGGGTTATAAGAGTACACGAAATTCGGTAATGACGCTGTCACAATACGTTGCAATGACGCTGTAAAATGCATGCATGTTCTTTTCGCATCCATGAAACCAACAACGACAACAACAAATAAATCAGAGAATGCACTAACCTTTGTATATAGGAATCTCAAAAGAATATGAAATTCTGTAAATCTATGGTCGCTGAAACAAATTTAAGCAATTCGCAAACATGAAAGCAAAACAAATCAAACAAAAAATATCAGTGGATGTAGCAACCACGTTGCATAGGAATCTCAAAAGCACTGAAAATCGGTAAATGCCGCGATATCTAAAATGCATGCATGGGAGCTTTGCGATCAGTTAAAAGATTTTACTGGATGCAGCACAGCTGCCAGTTTGGTCTCTTCTTTTATTTGGAAAATTTTCAACATATACACATCTCTTTATTTTCGAATTCATACCGAAAATTTTGAAAGATGAATTTATACTTTATGCAATCACGGAACGTCTGCCAGTAAATACAACAAAAATTGCTATTCAGAGCTTCTGGTATGAATTTAAAATTATTTAATTAAAAAGTAGGGTAAACTTGCAAGCTTTATATACAAAGGTCTTTGCATTAGAATTTCAAAACCACAAGAAATTTGGTAATTCCGAGATCAATATAACCTTTACTAACTCTAATTTGAAAATTCTAGTAATGTAGAAAACTTGTTTTCATGTACCACTAAGAGATGCATTTTGGGCAGTAGGAAATCCGACAAAGCAATTGGGCGACGTCTGCTAAAAACGTCTAGAGCAAATATACCTATAAGAGAGCTATAACCTCAAATCAGCGTAATAAAAATTAACTTGATGTAAATACTAAACGAAGCTAATTGACATTAAACAGGTCCAAAACCGAAGTTGGCGTCAAACATCACCAATGTGGTTTCAGATATGAGAATTACATAAATAGATACAACAATGAAAAAAATTCCGCACCATGCCAGGCTCATTAAATCGCACCATTTGCTGTGGATCCTATTACGTAAGCATCCTCCTGATCGTCCCATAAAAAATCTGTTAAACACAGCCGTAAGTTAAATAAAGTTAACAAAACTATGGAAAACGAATAGATTAACTGGAATAGAGAATGAATCGTTAATTTTTTTCTGCAATTAAGATCTATTTTAATTATTAAAAGTGGTGTAGTACTAAAAAACCGAAGGGCATACGCTAGACAGAGGATATACGATAGAGAGTATACGTTATAGATTTATTTGAGAAACAGACTTTATACGGAGTTCTTTAAACAAATCCTGGTGTATACCACCGTATACCCAGCACTACATCCCTGACTAGCTAGCTTCCATTATTTCAGCTTAAAACATAAATATATTTTCAGATATAATCTAAATAGTGAACTATGCATATTAGAACAATTCTTTGATTTTTAATGGATTTAAGTGTAGTGCTAATTATAATAACATTAAATACACATTACCCTGTGGAAAGCGTATCATCTGTTGTTGGTACATCAGAATTGTTTTCTTCTGCTGAATAAGAATTTTCCTTTTCTTCAGTTTCTTCTCCTGACATTCTAATGTTATCTAAAGAAATTTGACAAAAATTATGTGAAATAAAACTTTGATATAAAAAAAAATCAATTTAATAATTTAAAATGTAACTAAGTAATTTTTCGGTACTTTTCCATTAGAAGTACGTTAGTTGCAACTTTGTGCCAAAGACGTAAACTTGGTAAATTGCTACTTTCTCGATGACAAGTTTAGTAACCTCATTATTAACACTTATAATTTATTCTGATTCAATTTTTTTTTTTTTAAATAAGGGAGTTTTTTTTTTATAAATGTATTAATATGAAAGAAAATAAGTTAAAACTGGTGTGAATGACTAAGAACAAACAATCTTCTTGAAACACCATCATTTTTGATGGTGTTTCAAGAAGATTGTTTGTTCTTTGTATTAATATGGCTTATACGATTTAGACTAGTATGAACCAAACATTTGTATCTGAAGCGCAGTAGGTTAGCTGGTGTCTATTGAACTTATCATGCTACAGTTGTATTGTTAGGGAAGCGGCGCCACAATGTTCTACCAATTTTAGCGTCCATGATTTTGCTATATATGACGGATTAGATACAATTGGAATGGGAGACACCTCAGATGGTTGGTTGTTTGAATGATTACAGGTACTACAGTCATTTTTTGTCCTCGGGAATAAACAGGCCCGGGACCTCCTGTTTAAGTGGAATCCTAAACCTTCTAACATCCATTCCTGAAATTTGGTTCTGAATATGGCACTCTTTTCCCACTGGACAATGTAGTCAAAGAAGATACTTCATAATTTGCCGAAATCCGTTCTCGATAATACATTGATATTTAAGAATGAATGTTAAATTTATTAGAACGTTAGAAAACTAAGTATTTAAATTATTCTTTAAAGTATTCTAATAATTAAAAAAAGACTAAAATATTTAGATTAAAATGTAAACAGATTCCTGCAATAGACTGTAATAATAGCGAACATAGTGAATACCAATGCAGAGTAAATAATAATAACACAGTGTAATGATAACGAAACTGATAGTCAGCTGGCGCACTAGCTGACGGTACGATATTGCCATAGCAATATCGCACATCTTACTTCAGTTTGAAATGAATGGCAACTCGGCGTTAAGGAACCTGTGGCCAGGAGGAAAAGTTCGCAGGCTGGGGGCCGGGTTGTCAGGTTCTACGGATTAGACTATATATAGTCATTGGGGATTCATCTGGAGGCTCGTACGTGCGGCAAGTAGTTCCTAGCATAGGTTTGGATCTCCGAAAGCTTTGGTAAAACAAAGCATGCAGTTGATTCTCGGTATTAAGTGCTGTATCGAGCGCGCTTGTGGGTGTCCGGTTTACTTGAGGCTCTCGGAATTATCCGGTGGAGCGACATCCAATCATGCAGGTTTTGCCCTCTAGTCCTTGGGTTTAAGGCTGCATATAAACTCTTGTTTTTCCATCCTTCTACAGCTTTCCAGGAAATCTTTTGTTCTAGACCCTTCTGTGGTTTATTCACAAAAGTATAAGGAGAATCAACAATGGACCAGGAGATAGGGAGCTCAAATCTACTTGATGGAAAGGTTCCTCTTTTGCAGGACATCAGTCCCTTTCCTTTTAAAGTCATTAAAGATAAAAAGCACTGCGTGGCCACAAGAAAAGACACCAATACTGATAACAGTTAGAAGGATGCTTTATTCGCAGCTTACCTGCCTTGGCAACCAGACATCTCTTTGTGTTTTTGAGATCAGTGGAAGTGATTCGCCTTTGGCGGTGCTCCTTCTTCGCTGATAGTAAATAGCGCCACCCTAGGTAAACAAATCTCACTTTGCGAGAGCTTATAAGAACTCTAGATTGCTTACATGCAAAGAGGTGGCTTTCCGCAAGACATTTTCGATTTACTCTACTACTAAAAAATATACTCTTCGTAATAAACTCGTATACGGCTGATGTTCAATAAGTGGGTATGTCGCCAAGCTTAGCATCAAAGTAGAACGATGTTGAAAGATGCAACAATCTGCCAGCGGTTTGAAATGTAGCTAAAGTATAAGCTTTCAAGAAATGTTGGCTTATTTGCGTAGTATTTAGAAATATGTACCAGTTGTTTAGAAAAAGTTTAAATTCACCAATTTAATTAATTTTAAGAAAATAAATCCAACAAAAAATAACTAAAACAAACAAAAAAAGTATTTTATTACATGATTTCAAAATTTTGGATATTACTTGATTATCCCATCAACAACAAAACTTTCGCCAAACTGTAAGATTAAATGCCAATAATGGATGATCATAAATGTCACATTCACTTGACATTAAACATGTTATTACACGGGATTGTTATGCCATCATTTTTTTTTAAATTCTACGTTTTATTTGTATTCATATTAATTTTTTACTAATTTGTTTGTTCTTTAATTATTTAAAATTACTGCAAATTTTGATTTTTTTTCTTCAAGCCTATGTCTAATGTTTACATAAATTTTATAGTTATGTTCGCCTACGTTTTTTGACTAAATGTAGAACATTAGGTTCCATACATTTTTCTGTTATTAGTCCCCGATATGTTATTTCTTTCGGCCAGCAATAAAAGTGTCGTTTCTAAAAAATAACATTACGTTACCAGCCGTAAAACAAAGCAGGTGTATCATTGTACGGGATAATCGCTACTGAATTTTTTTAAACTTCTAAGCATCGCACATTTTCAATTTTTATACCTTCGTATAGGGAAGAAATTTCTTTTAAATGCAATTTGTTTGAAAACTGCATCTCAATTTATTTTTGAGATATTAATTTTTTTGTAGTTTTTAGCGCCATTTCTCTAAAGTTGGCAACTGAAGTACTCCATTTCTGCAGAAAATAAAGGAATATATAGTTGGAAAACAGTAGACTATTACATCTTTTTGTTACCATTTTCCCATAATCACTGAAAACAAATGTAATTAAAATACGTGCTTTCATGAAAAAATATAAAGGAATGATTTCTCATAAAACATAAGGCTATTATAAACAATATTAAATTTTAAGTATCTATATTAATGTTACGAACAAATGAAGGCATATGAATCATTATATAGTCGATTTATTTTTGGTCGAGTTTTTTGAATGACGATATCGGTTTTTGCTTGAATTATGTATTATTCTGCAATAGTGACGTCATATGTATACTTTTCTGTAGATGTTCTTTAAGACTGGATTGTAAATGCGTAATTCTTCAGCGGATGCGTGTGACAATATAAAATAAAAGTGTTCGTTTTAAGCCTTAAAACTGAAAGATATTTTGCACCGTCTATATTTATAGACATACATTTTTTTCATTGGGGGCGATACTAAATTCTGAAAAAGCAGAAGCCCTGTTTTGTAGACATTGTTATTTATTATGTCCATTAATAAATTCAATTATTTTATTCACAAATACAATATCTTAAAAATATCTGTTTCTTTAAGGTTTAATGTAATAATTCTGCATATAAATACATAAAGTTTTAGTATTATTTTGTCCAAAATCATTTAAATAACTTAAATTTTATACTTAGTATAATGCTACTCCATAAGTGAAGGTCTTCATTAAAGTAACTCTATTCTTAAGTGATTTTTTTAATTTAAATTCATTAATTTTCCTATCTTAAAATTTTAGAATGGTAACATTCTTCTATTCGTATAATTTGGCGAATAGTTTGACGATTTGTGTAATTTTGTGAAATTGATCGACGGGATAATCAACTAGTACCAAATTTTGTACATTATAATAAAATAAAATCTATATAATAAAAGCCCAAGTCATGTGACTGTCATCAACAGTTCCAGGTTGACCACTTCGCTTTTCGTATGACAGGCGCCCAATTTGGTAATTTAATGTTAGCCGGACGAGTGTGATAAATCGCCAAATATTGATCCATCGCCATCATGTCATCAGTATTATAATAATCCATATCATGCGACTGTTATACGCGTGATAAATTAAAACAAAGCTTTGAAATTGAAATTAAATGGCATGGTTTAAAGTATTATTTATAACTTTTTTTTTTTTTTTTTTTTTTTTTTTTTTTTTAAACGCGACAATTGAGAGCCATACATTTTATATATTTCAGTTTTAAATTGAACTTGTGCATTTTAAATAAAATGAGTGTAAGTACTTAATTTTAAATGAAATTAATGAAATACGAAGAAATACGACAGGATTAATGTTTGGCGATTTATCACCTGCGCACGGCTAACATAAAAATACCGAGTTCATGATTTCTGTATTAGAATCTCTGGATTTGGCGAAGGATTGAACAAGTAAATTAAATTATGTACAACAGTAACATGATACAATGCTTAGCTACATTTAAGGGAGACCAAACTGGTCGCCAAGGGCGGCTAGCATACAATATGAAATTTAAAAATTTCACTGTTTTACTTAAAAGACAACTAAAATAATAAAATAGATGTTACAAGTTAAAAATATAAATTTTATTTAAAACTTCTTAACACTTTCGGTCTGTATTTCCCAAGCCCATCACCAGAGAATATTTTAATAACTAATTTCTGTTTATTTATACAAATACGTCACTTCGTTTTGAAATGAGAGAGCCAAACTTACTTAGAGTTGAAAGTAAAAGTACCAGTCCCTTGGATTAAACTTAAGTATTATTTCTACTTTCAACTCAAATAATTATTGTCTCTCTCATTTGTAAACGAAGTGTCTTATTTGTATAAGTAAACAGCAATTAGTTATTAAAATATTCGGTACTTGTTATTTATACCGTCAACCAATTTCGCCAAATTATATAAATCGCCAAACCACTCGCCAAATTATACAAATAGACGTAATTTTTATTTTAAATAACAAAAGAAGAAGTAAGTTAGTATAACATTAATAAAAATCAGGGTTGTTTGGTTTAAACCAAATGGTTTTTTTAAAAAAACCATGCTGTTTTTTTTCATGTGGTTTTTTTCTCTTTTTCCCTAATGTTTTCTTTTATTTTACACATTATTGAAAACTGCAAAATCCAAATTAGGCAGAAGCTACAAGCAAAGCTTTAGAAAAATGAAGATGAATTAATAAATTTGTAAAGGTGACAAACATTTTTAATCAAACTTTTTTTATAAGCAAATCTACATAGCAGACTAATTTTTCTAAAATTAGCTGGGAAGAAAAAAATAAGTAGTTAGTTATTTTTCTTCTTTTTTTAAGCCTTTTATTTTTTAAAATAACCAAAATGGCAGATTTGAGCTAAAAATACACTTTTACTACTTAGATTACTTGATTAGTTAAGATTTACTAAGAATTACATATGCCTCAATGATGACATAATCATAAGTAATTCTCTTCATTGATTACTTTTTGTTCTGTATGCTAATGAATGATTGGCTGTGAGTTTTCTTTCCTATATCATGGCTATTAGTAGGAGAGCTGTTAAACATTTTTGAGTAGGTATTTGAGGCACCCTGAAAATTTGTGAAACACTTCTTTTTTAATGCCTGAATACAAAATCGAATGTCTGGCTGAAGGATCGTGGCCCAAAAACTGTGCCAGACACGTGTCAAGAGCCATTTGGCACTTGACACGTGTCTGGCGCAGTTTTTGTGCCGACTAAAGTGTTTGTCATTTTCAAAATATTTTTTTCTAAGCATAAATATTATTCTGCCTCAATCTCGGCGTGCCTCAAATATCATTTTTGGGTAGTCAAAAAATGGCACTTGACACGTGTCTGGCACAGTTTTTGGGCCAACTAAAGTGTCTGTCGTTTTCAAAATATTTTTTTATAAGTATAAATATTATTCTGTCTCAATCTCAGCGTGCCTTAAATACCTTTTTTTTGGGGTAGTCAAAAAATGACACTTGACACGTGTCTGGCACAGTTTTTGGGCCACGATCCTTCAGCCAGACATTCGATTTTGTATTCAGCCATTACAAAGGAAGTGTTGCACAAATTTTCAGGGTGCCTCAAATACCTTCCTTAAAATGTTTAACAGCTCTTCGACTATATTGGGTTTAGTAAGCTTTTGTTTTTCTTGCATTCCTATATTGGGATCGGGGTTTTGAATTATGATTTTATTCTGTTACCAGCAGGATTGGCACGGTTTAAATCAATTGGTTAACCAACTGTTTTTTTAGAAAAGATCTATTTTCTCATTTTTGTAATTTAAGTGTTTCAAATTATTGGATATAAATAATTTCAACTTTTAACAGTCTTATCCCAGCAGTCACCGTGAGACATACTGAGTCTATGTTATATTTGTATGCATGTAGAATGCAAATTGCATGTGTTGATGAACATATCTGAAGATCTAAAGATAAAATTTAAAACATGTGAATGTAGCAAAGATAAAATAGATTGAAAATATTCAATATTTGGAATAAAATATTTTCGTTTGAGAAAACGCAGATTATTTACAATTAATAACATAAAATGACCTTTTGATTTCAGTCAAGTGGCAAAGGAAAATTTTCTTGATTGAGGAGATTATTTTTTAAGGCTGTTCTCAACTGCTCTACTCAACAAGCGTAAAATGCTTTGACACATTTACAAATTCATTTTTTAACGGAAAGATAAAATTGGAAGGCCTGACTGGATGTGATTTGGAATCGAACTGTGTTTTCCATTTTTAATAAATAAATTATCTGCTGAGTTATAAGCAATTTTGATCACGTGACAAAGATTTTTTTAACCTTCCTTCAGTAGTTATTTTTCTTTTGCATGAAAATTCGGTTCAAAACGCCAACTTTGACACTATTTTCTGAAAGTTCTATTGCGTTTGCAAAAAAAAAAAAAAAAAAAAAAAAAAACAGTTCCATTACATAGTTTCTGAACAATAGCATCTGCTATTTTCATGCATTTCCGAACAAAAATAAATTAAAACTTATGTCATAAAGTTGCTCTTTCGGATTTTAGAACAGCCTTAAGAATAAAAAGCAACTCAAGATATGGAGTCAAATAAGAGGACATTGAAAAATTGGGTGCTAGCGAAGCACCTGTTTACTTTTAACTAAAATATGCAATAAGATATTTAAATCGTCTATTGCATAATCGAATCCACTATTTAGATTTGACAAAAATATGGTTAAAATCGAAATAATGTTCGCTGGAGACATAATAGAAAAAAGTCTCATAAAAATGCCTAAAGATATATATTATTAATTTTTAGATTAGACATATAAAAGTAATACGTATTATAAAATAGCTTAGAAAAAAATCCTGTGTATTAAGTCTGATGGCTGTTTAAATATTTTTATTTTATTTTATTTATTTTTTTAACATGGCAGTTTCTGAGGAGAAGTGTCAAATGACAATACACAATACTTCTTGAAACGTGTAAAGACCCTACTGCTAAATTCAAATCATTCCAGGAATTCTTTATAAAGAGCTTTACTTTCAATAAAAGATAATAATTGTTCATGTAGTGTTCTAACAGAAAAATCTGATATCTCAGGTTGCATTTATTTCAAAGAAATTATTTTGAATAGCCATGGAAAAGTATATTATATTTATGAAAATACACCATATATTTATTTATAGAACTAGTAATCAAAAGATTAATTATTAAGATTTTCAAGCTATCAATGTTTCACTATGTAGAGCATTTTATTCATGGAACATAAGATAATAGCTTTTACTAAGAATGTTTAAATTTTAAATGATTTCAATTTTCTACTTGATTGTAATTATTTAATTTAAATTATTTTTAAATGAAGTTATATTACTTATATATCCAACAATATTTTTTTTATCAATAAATATGCATGTATATGTAATAGGAAATTATATTTAAAAAAACACGATTTAAACGAAAAAAACCAGGTTTTTTGGTTTTTTTGAAAAAAAAACCCGTTTTTTTACCAATCCTGATAAAAATACTAATAAAACGTCGAAATAAAAATCACTCGGTGACGTAAACACATGTAACTTGCTTAAAGTCAAGTGAACGTGACATTTACGATCAACCATTAATGGCATTTAATCTTACAATTTGGCGACAGTAATTAGGTCGAGGGGATAACTAACAAGTACTAAATATTCTATGATGATGTGCTTGGGAAATACAGCCCGAATGTACTAAGAAGTTTTAAATAAAATGCATATTTTTCACTTGGGCTTAGATGTTATATATTTCGGCGGCCGCCATCTTGGATTTCTGGGCGATGTTTTGTTGGCGTTTATCAATAAGGCAACCCCGACGAGTGACGTGTTCTGGCAACCCCGTTAAGCCTAACATGCACATAAACCTGCTTGGCGACAATTACTTAAGAAAAAAGACAAGATGGCGGCCGCGGGAATATATAACATCTGTTCCTTAACTTGTAACATCTGTTTTATTATTTTAGTCGCCTTTTAAGTAAAACAGTGAGCTTTTTAAAGTTCATATTGTATATTTTATTGCTTGAATCAAGGTGAAATATTGTGTTTCGTCTTAGGATTTTATGTGTACATTATTTTTCATATTTTACCGTAAACTATCAAATAACGTATAAAGTAGATATCCACTAAACGTACAGTCGTGGAAAAAAAAAAGTAAACTCCCCCTACTAACTTCTCAACAAATTATCGTAGAAGAAAGTTACTGGTACCGAACGATTGAAAATAAAGTCTACTTTTAAATGATGTATATAAAATGTGCTTAGGGGGCCATATACATATTAAAACGAACCATAACTTTGTTTTTTTCAATAGAAGTACACAATTCTGACAGCATAAATGAACTCTACACCTTTCAATTAGCCTATAAACAAATTTTTATGCAATTCGTGCCATAAGTTTCCGAGAAATTAATTATTTTAAAACGAGCGTATTTTAAGGGTTGTATCCAAATTGAAGTTCCAAACTCGATTGTTAACCGAGAGAGCCGCCTTCTTGATCAAGTCACATTTAAGCCTCAATGAAACCTGTTTGATTATACAGGATAGCAGAATAAATTTCAAAAATTTACTCACTGCTATCATAGACGGCCCCTTAAACCATAATTTTGCCGTTCTTTAAGCATAATTTAAAAACTACTCGGAAGAAAAATGTGAAATTTGGGATTTCCATAAAGCAGGACTTAATAAATCTAAATCCATCAAAAAAATTGTAGGTTGCAATTCATAATTTTTTCGAATATTAATTTCATAATTCATAATTCATATCATAAAATTATAAAAATTGCAAATTCAACGTATTTATGTTTGGGTATATTAGTATTATTGCTACACAAAAAATTAGCTCATTAGGAACATAATTTCAGGAGATATAAATAAAATTATGAAAATGTAATTTAACATTAGAAGTACTAAATTTTGAATGTCTATAATTCAATAACTTATCATATGAATGACTTGAAATTTGGTTTCTAGGCATATTTTGAACCGAAGATTTTAAATATATCGTTAAATTTGGGTACTGCCATTGAAAAAAAATTAAGTTTGGAATAGTTTTAATGTGTATATGGGCCCTAAGCAAATTTTATACACACCATTTAAAAGTAGACTTTATTTCCAATCGTCCGGTACCAGTAACTTTCGTCTACGATAATTTGTTGAGGAGTTAGTAGGGGGTGTTTACTTTTTTTTTCCACCACTGTACGTTGCTAAATTTTAAGAGCACGCATTTTATTTTGCAATTAATTATGTAATCCTATGGAAAGAAAACGAAAACAAACTAGATTACAAAATATAAATTAAATTTTCGGCAACCACGTTCAATAAAATACGCCAATTGGCGACTTATCCGCTTATGAAACTTTCCTCGCGAATACTGCCTTTGTTTACTTTTATGCGAATATTTGCATTTCGCGCGAAGTTGTATCCGTCAAGCAGAAGTATACTAAATATTTTGGTACTACTTAGTTATCCCATCGCCCCAAATTCTATCGCCAAACTATAGGATTAAATGCCAATAGTCGTTGATCGTAAATGTCACATTCTCTTGGTTTTAAGCAAGTTACACGTGTTTACGTCATCAAGTGATTTTTATTTCCACGTTTTATTTGTATTTTTACTAACGTTATACTAATTTATTTGTTTTTTCGTTATTTAAAATAAAAATTATGTCAATTTGTATAATTTGGCGAGTGGTTTGGCGATTTATGTAATTTGGTGAAATTTCACGAAAGGATAACTAAGTAGTACCAGTATTTTTTTATAATAATTTTACAAATATATTACATATTATAATAAAACACTCATACTACAATATATATTAAAACACATATACACACATAAATAACGCCTGCATGCAACAGTTAAAGGTATATATCTGGGAGCACGGCAGTGCGTCCGCCAAGTTCGCACAAGCCGTTAAGCTACCTTTTCCTGAACCATTTCGGCATACTTTTCACCCCCTCATAACGTCGTTTTAGGGAGAGATATAGAAATTTTTCTTTTATACACATGTTCGTATGATCAAACTGAACTAAGGTTCCACGATTTCATGTTTCTACATTTAGTAGTTTTCAAAATATTAAATTCCGAAAAAGCGCTTTTTTGTCACTGACTCACTTCGCATCATCAAATAACTAAAGTACTTCTAAAAGTCGTAGAATCATGAAATTTCACAAGTAAGTCGGGCTTGTAGCACAATTAACCAGAAAAATCTGAAAACACAGAATTTCCGCCTCTAAACCCTTCAAACAGGGGGTGTTGAATTGGCCGTAAACAGTTCAATTGTGCCAATGTTGGTCGCCAAAACTCGATTACAGAGTTTTGAAGGGGTCACGCAATTTCAAGCAGAATAAAATTTTATGTATATGCTTTTCCAAAGATGTTTGTTAAATAGAAAAAATGAATATACCTAAAAATTTTAATCCGTATAGGTTATGATATATTTACGATATTAAAACAATAAAACATTTAACAAAATATAACCGCAATTCGGTACGTTTGGGATATAGTAGCCTTGGCGAAATACAGAAATTAGCCTTGACGAGAAAAGAAATTTTATAATAACGTATTTTCTGGCAACCTATTTACTGTGTCATATACACAAGCAATTTTTTCCATATGTATACAATTTATTTAATCTAAGGAACCCGTTTATTTATTTTTATATACCAACATAAATAATTTGTATATAAAAAATAATATTTTATACATATATAAATAAAATGTTTATATGTATATAAATACATGTGTAAATAGCATAAAAGCTCATCAGATTTGTTTTCGTAGTCGTTTATATCATTTGGCAACATATCTCCGTTTCTGAAGTCCGAATTGCGCCAAGATTTAAAAAAAAAATGCCAAGGTCCCTAGTGGAAAAATATCCTAATTCCATATGAAAGTTTAAAAATCTCTTTTTAATTAAATGAAATGTGTAACTAATAAACTGTCTTTAACGATATCCGACAGATGTGGCTGCCGAAGTCCGCTGGTAATGTTATTATATTGTATTATTAGCCTATTTACTGTTAATTTATTTAATTTTAAATCTGTAAAAGAAAGATTATAGTTATAGATAAGATATGTTGGTCGCCAAAACCAGATTACAGAAAATTAGCCTGAGTTATAAAGGTGTTACATGATTTCAAGCTGAATGAATTTTTATATGCTTTTACAAAAATCTTAATAAGGCAAATCTTTTCAGTTTATCTGTCCATCTTTCTATCTTTTACTTCCTTAAAAAATTTTTTATTGACGGCTAATAGTTGACGGCTAAAATTTTAGGATTAGTTAAATATCGATTAGCGTATTGAAATGTAACTGATCTGCCAAGTCATAACTTTGTGGAAACCACCTACAGACCCGATTTTACGGGTTAATTGGTGGATTTTCCATTGTGTTTTCCTGCACCCATTCCTCCATGATTCCTAACTTTTGGATGCAGGAAAATACAATAGTAAACCTATCAGTTAACCACTAAAATTAGGTCTTCAGGTGGTTTCTAACAAGATATGACTTAACAGACCAGTTGCATTTAAATATGCTAATCTAGTTCTAACTAATCCTAAAATTTCAGCTGTAAACTCGATGAGGTGATGGTGTGTACAGACGCCTCCCGGTCTATTATAAATGTCGGAATTCTAATCTCAATAGCACTCTGGTCAATCTGGCAACTATCCCTACTATTTATGGAACACTATTCCTTTAACTGCGTTTTAGTGATGTTAATGAACTTATGCATATGCATCATACATATTATACATATGCATATAATACGTAATACATTTGCATCATAAATATTATAGGTATGTGTATAATACATAATACATATGCATCATTATGACGTCAGAATAAACAAAACATTTTTTGTCGCCAAATTTGAGAATTGGCATGATATATTACCAAATTTGGCGAAACTTTGCTAAATGTCGCCAAGCTTGGTGAATATTTGACGCTAGTGGCTATTTTTCAATGAGTTAGTTATTAATGCGAGCAATCTATTTTTATTTTTCCGCATATCATCTGAATAGTTAAATGATATAACATACTAATATTTCCAAAGTGCTAATAGTTTTGTCACTGTCCAAAACCTCTGCTGTTGTTATTATATTGTACTGTTATTATACTTACTGTGACTATGTTGTTAATCTTTACACCGCTAAAACTTCTGTATTATATAAAGAGAATTTACGGAAACTATTAAAGCATTGAAACTGTCAGTTCCCCTTATGATTATTATAATTCTATAATATGTAACCTGTTAATCGATATGTACGTTAGAATGAATCTTCTATAATCCGGTTCCTCGCATTTTAGTTTTCAGGTTTCGAATAAAATTAGCTAAAATCTTAAAGCCATGGCACATTGACTAATTCTTCAACACGATCAGATGAGAAGAATGATAGATTTTCAAAAGGATCATGGCAGTGAGCCGGTAGACCTTCTATTCTTCCGTAATCTAGTCTATTGAAAAGGTTAACGTGAAACAAAAAGATATTAGCATCAATATGGTTTAATGCAAATGCAGATATTGTCAAATGATTTTATAAGAACCATTTCACTTGTACCCAGTCGTATCAGTTAAAATACAACAATTAGCAGTGAGCCCAATTAGAAAAGATTACTTAATAGGATTAAAAATTTCTGCATTAGAGAACGAATCGTAACTGCTAAGGAAACATGCATAAGTGAGTTAAGAGACATTTGTCACGGAAGATAAAATACATAACATCACAAAATATATGATGTGCTTCCATGATAGTAAAGAGTTCTTGATTTCTCTATCAAAAGCTTCCGACTTGGCGAAAGAATGAGCAAGTAAATTAAATTATGAATCACAGTAACATGATGCAGCGTTTAACATGGAATTAATAGAGTAAATACTGCTTGCTAGAGGCGGCTAGTACTTGAATATAAAAAGAAACAAAGTATAAATTTGTAAAGCTCAATAAAATAAATTTAGGTATTTTTATGTTAGCCGGGCGCAAGTGGCAAATCGCCAAATAATGTTCCCAACTCCATTGTTCATATTGCATTCATTTCATTTAAAGGTATATACTTTTCAGTCATCTCATTTAAAATAGATGCATTTCCCTCATTTTATTTAATAGAATGTTTAACATAGAAATAAATAAATAAGAAATAATAACATAAACCAAAATATTTTATTTGAAAATCAAATTATTGTTTCTAATTTACACATGTGAAAACCGAAAACTGCTATTGAACTGCTATTGGCGAAAAAACAAAAGGCTAATGAGGAGATTTGCTCCCGGCTCACATAAAAGTACCGAAATTTAAGTTTTTCATATTAATATAGTTTAGAATAACAAACTTGAAAAAACATACAAAAAGTAGTGATATCCCAACAAAAAGTTTTCGGTAAAAAAAAAAATAGCGCCAAGTTCTCCTTAATGTTTCGGCCAGAAAAAGTAGTGATATCTGAAGTTCGCACAAGTTAAAAGCCAAACATACCAAATCTTTCATTGAAAATGGCTTCCTGCGACTTGGCCGTTAATGACTTCGAGAGAGTTTTTCAAATTTTAAAATATGTACAAATCAGCTACATGCCAACTACATTTTTTGATTATTTTAGGCATTTTGTGGCACTGAGTACGAAATAAAATACACATTTGAAAAAAGCATTTAAACAACTTCAGTCTATTTAAATGCTTAGAAGTTAAAAATAACAAAATACTTGTATTCAGGACATAATATCCCTAATTGCTAAAACATAATTAGTATCAGCTTTTAACAGTTTATAAATCGAATACCTCTTAATGTATGCAAACAAATTATAATAAATGTTCAAACGAAAAAAATCTCTTTCGTCAATACACAAGATTTCAATATTATACAATAAAATATAATGTAACATATTGTGAGATTTGAAGTAAGTAAATTTTGTTTTATTTCTTGAGTTTTGCGTTAATGACTTTAGCTTTAGACCATACAAAATGGCAATTAAACCACAAGTGGACTAAATGATCTATAATCAAAACTATTGTTTGTTGAAACTGAGTGGTAGTTATCAGAAATCATTTACTTATAATGTCTTTATGTGAATTTGCCTCTTTGCATTCTAATATTACTTTTAATATTTAAATAATTCATAAATGCTTAATTTCCAATCATTAATTTTGAAATGCTGTAGAAGGCATTAACGGCCAAGTCGCAGAAAGCCATTTTCAATGAAAGATTTGGGATGTTTGGCTTTTAACTTGTGCGAACTTCAGATATCACTACTTTTTCTGGCCGAAACATTAAGGAGAACTTGGCGCTATTTTTTTTTTACCGAAAACTTTTTGTTGGGATAAATTATTATACAGACATACAAACAACAAAGTTGGGTTTATTGTATTTATTGTTTGTATGTCTGTATAATAATTTATATATATTACATATTATCCAGACTATTTATTTCATCTACACTTATATGCTTAAATGAAAAAAAGCAAAAACTTAATCAGGAAGTCCTGTAAATAAGCGAATTAATATGTAAATCAGAGAAAAAAAGGAAAATGCACCTTCTGCTAAAATATAAATAAAACAACTCAAATCAGTTGCTATAGAAATGAATTGATAGATATCATCAATGCCACTAAATAAACATAACAAACAAATACTTAAAAGAAATTACCACAAAGCTGAATAGATACGGTAATATTCCTCGATGTAAAAAGATGGCCCTGTTATGAGAAATTGCAAAATAAAAACTCTCGCGATATCACGAAATTGATTCAGATACCATGAAACTGACAAAATTTTCACTGACAAAATATAAATTGAAACTGACAAAATGAATCACCCGTTCTGGGCGGAGCTTGCAATGCTTGTGAGAATTATGGGTGTTTGATTGGCTTTTAGCTAAAGCTTGTGCAGAAAATTGGGACCCTAAGTATATAAAAGAAAAGCGCCATCGTGACATTGGATGACATAAGATATGTTTCTCATGTAAGTAAAGTCGCATGACAATATTTAAATTATTTTTTTCAGAAGATGAACCCTTTGACAATAGACATTTTTTTCTTTACTCCGTGTATTTACACTGCTCAAAACAAAAAGGATATTGCAGTTTTAGGTGGATTTTGTATCTGGTAAACTGTTTAGCTGATTGATACATGGTTGACAGGCATAGTAGGTTATCTGAGAATAAATTACACATGTTTGGCAGAAAAAAATGCATTTTATTGCGCATTTGTGTACTAAAGGAAAAAAACACAATTTGTGCATATGAGAAAAAAAGAATAGAAAAGGTGTTTTTTTCAAAGAAAATCATTTTCAGTAGGGGGTATGGTATCCACGGGCGGCCAGCAACGTTGAACACCTTTGAGGCATGGACTCAATGAGGCTATTAATGACGAGTTGGGGTATTCTGCCCCACTCTTCCAGAAGAGCTCTTTCCAGTTCTTGGAGAGTTTGTGGGGGTTGTTGGCGGCCAGAAACTCGTCTTCCTAGAGCGTCCCAAACGTGCTCGATTGGATTCATGTCTGGAGAACACGCTGGCCATTCCATTCGAACGATTCCTTCCTCGAAAAGGAAATCCTCCACCAGGTTTGCACAATGTGGCCTGCAGTTATCGTCCATTAAAATGAAGTTATCTCCGATTGCTGCAGCGTAAGGGACTACAATAGGTCTGAGGATCTCATCCCTATATCGGCGACCAGTCAGAGCTCCATCTCGAATGATGTAGAGGTCAGTGCGCCCGTCAATGGAGATGCCACCATACACCAACACTCCTCCACCGCCAAATCTAACACTTTCGTGCACGAACGCAGGATTATTCCTACTGCCACGGTCCCTCCAGATGAAAATACGCCTATTATCCGGATGCACAGAAAAACGGGACTCGTCAGAAAACAGAATATTGCTCCATTCATTTCTCCTCCAGTTGACATGCTCGGTTGCCCACTCCCTGCGGTCACGACGATGCCTTGATGTTAATCTAACACATACCATCGGTCGGCGAGCATACATACCTACAGTATGGAGCCGGTTTCGGACAGTCTGAGTTGAAATCGTGGTGCCTGTAGCCGAGCGAAGGTGGTGTTGGAGAAGAGTAGCGTTCATGGTTCGGTGTCTCCGAGCTGTTAACGCTAAATACCGATCTTCATTGGGCGTTGTTGCCCGTCTACGACCTTGTCCTGGTCTTCGGCCTGCACATCCACTCTCCAAAAAACGGTTCCAGATCTTGGAAATGACACTTTGTGACACTCCAATGGCTTGCGCTACTTCGGCTTGAGTTTGGCCCCCTTCTAACCTACCAACAATTCTAAAAGCTTCTGAATCTGTCAAATGACTTCGCTGAGACATCGTACTCATCGAAACAAAGCAACCACTGAATGCCGATCATCCTTGTCTTCATTCTCTTTTATCCAGTTGAAAGTCAAATTTCATTCGCTTGCCGCTGAAGTGACGTTTTTGACGTCGAACTCAAAATTTGCATACTTCACAGTTTAAAAACCAGAAAAATTTGCATTTCTGATTCTCTTCTTCTATTTTCGGCAAAAAAAAAATTTCGTTTATATCTTTATTTTATATAAAACTTCAAATATCCTTTAATTGTTTTGAGCAGTGTATATCATAATATTAAAATATTTATTTGCTTAAAACATGTTATAAAAACACATTAAAAGTAAATTAAAAACTCTTTAATTACATGTTTCAACTAATTTTCTGAGTCGTCGTCAGAATGTATAATAGAAAATTTCAAATGCATAATGAAAAATGGAAAAAAATCATCGAAAATAAACAAGTAATTAGGTAACGCGCCCTATATTTTCGCGATTGCTCGTGTTCTCTCTATGTCACGATGCCGTAATTTATCTAACCACTCAATTCATAAATTCGGGATACGAAAGGATAATGTATCGTTACAAACTCCTGAACCTCTTAAAAGGTCTCAGGACTCTTAAAGCTTTAAAATTTTCGAAATTTTAATTTTTTTAGATGTTAAACTCCTATATTTTCTGAACATTTTGATATAATTGTTTCCTTGAAATTCCTATTACAACTGAAGTTATGGCTTTTACATTTATACACGTTCAATAGCTGAAGCGTCGTTTCGGAAACTTTGAAGCCATTTTTCTCCAAATGACATTTTTGGGCATAACGCGCAGGATATCTCAAAAACTTATGAATATTTTTTCATGAAATTTTCAAAACATATGTTTCATGTTAGTCTGTATAAACTGAACCTAAAATTTCATTTTTATTGTAAAAAACAATATTTTTTAGGTGATTAAACTGTTGAAATTTTCTTAATTTTGCATTAGATCAATACAACTTTGTATTAAAAATATAAAAAAGCTTAAATACAAATTTATTTAGGTTCAGTGTAATTATTACAATCTGAAGTATAAGTATCGACCAAAATTTTCATTCTAGTTGCAATACTTATCTTGTAATCGTGCACGTAAGCTGTTATGCGATTTTTTGCTCATCAAATGTCTAACAGTTTGGAGCCCCCTGTAAATGCTAATTCTGCATCTTATAATTTTTTAAATACATGAAATGAAAGAACATATTTATATATTTTATTCCAATTAAAATTGTGTCTTAAAATCAAATACATTTTAAGATATTAAATGTTGAAAATGGTTTTTTTTTTCATTTTTTCCAATTTTAAGAGTCCAGAGACCCCTTAAATAAATTTCAATGGACTCTCTTATGAATAATTGTAAATAAAAATTAGATCTATAGATGATTTTACTCTCGTTAAAATTATGTTAATGTTCTCTATTTGATTTAGCTGGGATAAAGCAGTATTACCTCTATTGTATTTTATGTCCGCTATATGTTCTTTACATCTGATATTGAATTTTCGTTGGGTTATACCTATATAATGATTTTTGATTCCTCCCTCCCTAATAAATGGAATCATATAAACCCCTGAGAGGCCATCTTTATTAATCTAATAAAGAGTTTTTAATTTACTTTTAATGTGTTTTTATAATGTCTTTTAAGCAAATAAATATTTTAATATTATGATATGATTAGAAAAGGACGTAATTTAGACTTACTACTCGCACTCATTTACTTTTGTATCATTCATCCATGTATTTAATTTAATTTTTATTCAGACGAAAAACGTGAGATGTTCCACAATGAGTTTTATGTTGTTATTATGTTTGGGATCTAGACACACGGCAGTGTGTCAGCCAAGTTCGCCTGACATAGCCGTGTGTTATTTACACGAACCATTTCAAGCTGTTTTCGTCAAATTTCAATGCTCTACTACTGAAAATCTATGATACCTACATACTTGTTATACGAAATGTGTAGTAAGGCCACCCTAATTACCTAAAATCCAAAATTTTATAAATAACGCATAATTAGTTTCCGAGATAATGACATTTGAAAATGTCTGATAATCGATAATTTTACCACTGACTGACTGACTGACTGACTCACTCATCAAAAAGATCTCGTATATCTACTGCAGCGACATACTTCAAATTTGGTGCGAAGTTCGTTTACACTATAAAACTAAGGAAAAAAATAAAAAAATTGTGAAAATCGATGAATTACCCACCTGGGGGTGCCCATTTTTACTTTAACATTACGTCTATTAGGCGAAATTTTAATTTGCCGTAGGAGGGGATGCTGTTCTGTCGCCAAATACCGCCAAGTTTCTCGCCAACATGGCGATATAGCGCCAAATTTGGCGACCAAAATTAGTCGCCAATAGTGACGCCACCTTGGCGATATCTCTAATACTTCGCCAAATTCCCATAGACTTCCATTGTAAACCTATCTACTTACTGGGGGTTTATCTAGGTTTACTTGCTTACAGAAAATCAACAAATTGAGATATTCTGTCTGTCACAGAGCCTGTTCTCAGAAACTATACTCGTTGGAGACTTGAAATTTTGCATACTTATAGCTGAACACCACACATCATACGACAAATTATAAAATTTTGAAAAAGTCGTACATTTAACCCTTTGGACTCCCACATGTGTATTTTAAACAATTCTTTCTGTGTGAGCCCCTAACTAGGTTGGAGGCGTGAAATTTGGCATACTTATAGCTGAACACCTCACATCAAATGACAGTCTATAAAATTTTGAAAAAGTCGTACTTTTAACCCTTTGCGCTCCCACATGTGTATTTTAAACAATTCTTTCTAAGTGAGCCCTAATTAGGTTGGAGGGGTGAAATTTAGCATTCTTATAGTTGAACACCTCACAACAAACGAGAAATCATAAAATTTTGAAAAAGTCGAGCATTTAACCCTTTGGGCTCCTCATGTGCATTTTAAACAATTCTTTCAAAGTGAGCCTCTAATTAGGTTGGAGACGTGAAATTTTGTATACTTATAGCTGAACACCTCACATCAAACGACAAATCATAAAATTTTCAAAAAGTCGTACATTTAACCCTTTGGGCTCCCACATGTGTATTTTAAACAATTCTTTCTAAGTGAACCCCTATTTAGGTTGGAGGCGTGAAATTTTGCATACTTATAGCTGAACACCTCACATGAAATGGCAAACCATAAAATTTTGAAAAAGTCGTACATTTAGCCCTTCGGGCTCTCACATGTGTATTTTAAACAATATTTTCTAAGTGAGCCCCTAATTAGGTTGGAGGCGTGAAAATTTGCATACTTATAGCTGAACACCATCATGCGACAAATCATAAAATTTTGAAAAAGTAGTACATTTAACCCTTTGGGCTTCCACATGCGTATTTTAAGCAATTCTTTCTAACTGAGCCCCTTATTTAATTGCAGACTTGAAATTTTGCATACTTTTAGCAGAACACTTGAGGCCAGGCGACAAATCATAAAATCTTGAAAAAGTCTTACGCTTAACCCTTTGAGCTACCACATATGTATTTTAAGCAATTCTATCTAAGGGAGCCCCTAATTAAGTTGGAGACATGACTTTTTGCATACGTATAGCTGAATAACTCGGAGCACACGACAAATCATAAAATTTTCAAAAAGTCTTATATTATTTACTCCTCCGGGCTCTAACTTGTGTATTTTAAGCAATTTTTCTAACCTCCACCCTTTTCACCCGGGGAGCACTTTTCTAACTTTTGCCGACACCCCTTTGACCATTCTTTCATATTATGCACCATAGCCTTACATATTTTAGTTCGACTTTTTACCGCCAGGTGCGCCTACTTATCTCGGTGCTATGGGCTCAATCCCCTCGACTAATATATTTACGGATAGTATGTAAAACAGAGTTTCGTTCGGATAAAGGTTTGTTTAGAATAGAGTGCGCCCCTGGTTGCGAAATGTGGAACTAAGATTTTTCAAAAGGATAAAGTGTTTTGAAAGGAATATTAAACGAAAACTTCTGTGTGATCTGCGATCACACTTACCCACTTGTTATTTTTAAAATCATCAGAGAAAAGGATATTTAGTTAATTAAATTTGAAAATCCAGGGAGGGGCAATATCCTTCCTCTGCACTGCCTCTTTGCCGGCACCCATGGATGAATGATACATAGTGTGGCATAAGTACATAACTTTATTTTTCACTTTCAGTACAAAAAAGCAGGCCCAGCTATAGGATATTTAATTGGAAAATTTAATATAGGAATTTAATAGGAATTGTTGTTTCAGAAACAATAAAAGATTCGAATCAATACATTTCGTCTCAAAAAAAGCATTCAATGTAGCAGTATTAAAATATAGATTTCTGCCGCAAACTGACAGCTAAATAGTTTGTTGCAGGAAATTTAATTTATAATTGAATGTTGCTTGGTGAATAAAATAGTAACATGTAATCACATTAAAAAGCATTAAGTAAAGTGTCTAAATATATTGTAACTTTACAAAAAGTAATCATATCTAACAAAAACATAGCTGTGAAAAAAGGGAGCCAAGTTCTGTAAAGACAATGGCAAGAAAAGAAGTGATATCTAAGTGGGTGCCAAGTTCAAATAAAATTCACTCAAACTTACCTACTGAAGTATTATAGCATTTTTTAAATTGTTTAGAAATAAAAATTATTGATAGCATATTAATAATAAATCTAGAACTTGGCAAGTTTTTGATAAATGTTATGCCTATCAATTTCATGTCTTAATAAAATAGTGATGTTAATATTAATTTCAATGACATTACAAAAAAAAAATTAATATAGATATTATTATAATAAAATGACTCATGTTAAAGATTTGATAAACCAATAAATACACAGATACACTCCCGGTCGTCTTTGGTTATCACTCTAGCACCCACCTCCAGAAACCTCAATGCAAACAGACTAAGATGCCTGACAAAGAGACAGATATACTTACGCTTGTTCTTGGTCATCACTCTAGAGACTGCACCCCTTTAACCCTTTCAAGGGCAAATAACTTTTATTCGTGAAATGCTGAAATGGGTGAATCACACCAGAATTTACAAAATAAATTTATTTCAAAATGGGTAAAAGCTTCTTTTCACGTATTTAATAAAATTAAACTTTTTAGTCCTGAATTCTAGTATCAATGTGGAATTTTGCAGTTAAATTAGGTGGGATATATTTTATCCCACCGCCCTTCAAGGTGAAGGAGCTCACTCAAATTAAGGCTTCCAATCATGAAATAACAAGATTTGATATGATAATGTCATTATTAAAAATAAATGACTCGTAAGTAAAAACTTGCCAAGTTCTAGATTTATTATTAATATGCTATCAATAATTTTTATTTCTAAACAATTTAAAAAATGCTATAATACTTCAGTAGGTAAGTTTGGGTGAATTTTATTTGAACTTGGCACCCACTTAGATATCACTTCTTTTCTTGCCATTGTCTTTACAGAACTTGGCTCCCTTTTTTCACAGCTATGTTTTTGTTAGATATATGTATTCGTAGTTGCTGTGATGTGATTGTCTAAATAAATGTTTTGTGTGTTTAAAAAGTTATGTTTATAGTAAAATAATTATTATTTTAACTAAAAGGTTAAAAATAAATAACAATTTGGTAGCGGCGCAGGGCTTTTAAAAAGCGAATTTTGTATTTTGACTGCACAAATAAGAAGAGTAAATAAATATGAATTCCATCAAAACTATGCCTAATAGAAGATAAGAATTTGTTCCATTGGGCTAACCGCCAATAGAAAAAAATTAAGAGGTACGAAATTTATATGCATTTAAAAATTGTTTGGATAATAAAGTATTTTAACTATGTGTGAATCCAATAAGTTTGGAATTCCTAGAATAGAACCGTTAACAAGTAAAAACTATACATTATGGTGTATGCGAGTTGAAGCTTTAATTAAATCAAAACATTTATTTGATGTTATCGAAAATGATGAACCGGTAAAATATGAAGGTGATCCCGATAGTTTAAAAGCGCATAAAACATGGTTAGAAAATAATGGTGAAGTTTACAGTATAATTATATTGACGTTGTCAGCAGAACAAATGATGGCTGTTAGAGAGATTAAAAAAGCTAAGGATTTATGGCAATTACAGAAAAAGCGTTATGCGGGAATTGAAAATCAGAGAAGAATTCAATTAAAAATAAATCTTGCGAGAATAGAGAAATACGAGAGCGAAACGATTGAAGAATATTTGATAAGAGCTCAAAGGATAGCTAATGAAATATTAAAATTGGGTACAGAAATTGTGAATGCGAATTAATAGGATTTATTATAGAAGTGCTTCCAAAGAAATATAGCGAAGTAACAACTGCGATATCATCAAATCCAAATATAACTTGCGAAGTAATGAGAGAAACTTTGTTGAAATGATAAAATTTGATAGAATTTGAAGAAAATATGATAAATTTAGCAAAAACGAGTCTAAAGCATTTAGGGCTAATGAAAAGAAAAAGGTTTTATGTATTGCTTGCGGAAAGCCAAATCATATAGCGCGGAATTGTTATAGTAAATCGAATATGACACACTCACAAAATAATAGGGAGTATTCACCTAAGAAAACTTTTCAAAATTATTATAGTAATAAAGTTCAAGATGTAAGAGAATACTCACGCAATAATAAGAATTATAGCAAGAATAATAATGCTTCAAACAAGAAAACAAACGAATATACATGTTTTACAAATGAACATGCATTGCAGTCAAATGAATTCAATAGAAATGAGTGTAAAGAAATTGAAAATAATAGGGAAATAACCTGGATGTTAGATTCAGCTTGCACTTCGCATATGACGCATAAAGAAGATATTGTTGTAGAAAGAAACCTGAAGATGTAGAAATTGCAACTGCTGACAGCGAGTGATCAATACAAGCGAAATATAGTGGTAATGTTCATGTTACGACTTACTATAAGAAAATTGGCGAAACAAAAATAAAACTTACAGAGGTTCTTTGCGTACCTAATTTAAGAGAAAATTTAATGTCAGTTCCAAGTTTAGTCAGAAAAGGAAAATATGTAATATTTGATAATGAAGGAGCAGCCATTTATGCAAAGAATACAGGCGAATTTATAACTAAAGGAACATTTGAAGACTAGCCGCCTCTGGCGACCAGTTTGGTCTCCCTTAAATGTACGCTAAGTATTGCATCATGTTACTTCCATTCTTAAACTAATTTTCTTCCTTAATACTCCTCCAAATCCAAAGATTCTGCTAGAGATATCAAGAATTCTTTGTGATCTTGATAACATTTCATACTTTTTTTTTTTTTTACTAGGGGGCTCTGCCCCCTACGAGCTACGCTCGCCAAACCCCGTTCAGACACCGCAGACTCTAACAGCACGCTAATTTGATCGCCTTTAAAAAGATTTCGGAAGATTGAATTATAATTTGAATCTGACAATTATAATCTGACGTAATTTTCACCAAACTTTTCTTTCTCTTTTTAATATTCACGTCAAAATACTTTTGTTAGAAATGAAATATTATGAACATCTTAAAATGTCAAGTAAATGTCTCGCGCAATTTTTAAATTAAAACTGTTTTGCAATATTATTTTTTGTTCATTTTACGTAATAAGTGTAATATGACGTAAATTCTCCTATTTAGGACTTCTAACGCATGTTACTGAATTTATTATTTTACAATATTCTTTCTCATTTAAAATTCACGTGTAACTATAGTTTTTACGACGTAATTTTCAATGAGTTCCTGCTTTTTATATTTCTTGTTTATAATGGTCACGTGTAAAATGAATTTTTAATTTGAAGCAAACATTACCGTTTGCGCTGTTTATAAAGTTGGCAACAGTTTAAATTAATACAATTTTCTAAAATTTGTAAAAAATATCTCTCGAAATGCTGAAAATTTGAATTTAAAATAGAAATAAAACCTCGAAAAATTATTCAAATTAAAAAACTAACTGCAATCTGCACACCGGGAAATTCTGACGCATAATATGATCTAAAAATGATTAAATTCCTATGTACAGTTTTTCCTCCTATAAAACTTTTTTAATGGAACGATTTTGTCCAATTTTGGCATTAAATATCTCTTAAAATAATTTTTCGATTTGAAAACTGTCTGCATCAGCGTGTTTATCAAACATTTTTCTATAATACTATCGATTTTCATATTTTTGTATGCAACAGTTTTTTTAATATTAACGAAGAGAGACCTCCAGTCACAAAAAATTCAAAACCGGCGGCGGCGGTGGCGGTGACAGCGGTAGTTACTTTTTTTTAGAATAGAGAGAAACATTTGGAAAAATGGTTATTGTTCTCTGTCAGGGTAAGAAATCGAAAACATATCTGAACCGTTTTATTGTATGAATACGCACTTTATTCGTTTTCTGATGGGTCTATACAGTAATTTGCATTTCCCCTTTACTTTCAACAGAGATGGATACTTCTGTTGCCACTATGACAAAAAATTAATAAAAACTACAAAAAAAAATAAATAAATAACTCAGAAACAAATTGAGATGCAGCTTTCAAACAAATTTCATTTAAAAGTACATTTTTTTTTCTCTATATGGCGGTGTAAAAAGTAATATTGTGGGATGTTTAGAAGTTTAAGAATGAAATTTCATTTAAAATTGGTCGTCAGATTTCTTGAAATCTGACGATGGAAAAGCCTTTTCCCGAACAGCCAATGAAATGCTTGGATAATACGTAAGTTTCAGGAAATCTGACGAGTCGCAGGCGATTTTTGTCACTTGCAATTTTTACGTGTAATATCACTATTAATGTTTATTCATGGCGTACGTAATGTATGATCAACTTCGTGCGATTTTTTATGTCTTAAATTTTAATCTTTGAAAAAATCATTTTCCAAATGGTCGTTGTAATTTGTTAAATTGCTTTTTCTTTTCTTTTTTTTTTTTTGTTATGCGTATTTCGTCTTTTTTGACAAATACTACTTAATTTCTGTAGCTGTAAAAATGAGTGAAAATTGAAGTGTTTAAACTTAGATTTGTTCATAAATTATCTAAATTAAATTTATTTCAGTTAAATATGCTGTTACTTCAATGTTATTTTTTAGTATTAATAAATTAATTTAATTTTTTCAAATCATGCATTTACATATTTTTTTCACTACTTAATAATTAAATAATGAATATATATACTTTTGTTTTTATAAGTTTGATTTCTGAGTAACGCACTAAAGTAACGTAAATAAGAGAAATAGCAAAATAAAACCCTCGTGAATTTACACCGTAAACAAACGTTAGAGCCGCCAATTTACCTACTATGACGTCATAAGATAATTGTCCATTCATTGTTGGCGAACCTGCTTTGCGATTGATGACCTTCATGGTTTAATATTTTCTACTGTCCATGATGAATGAATCTCTTGTGTTTGTTTACCTTATGAGGTGAGATAGTAAAATGTCAACCAAATTTCAGTTGAAGTTATCTTAGAATATATATTTATTTGAATGTAAATTAGAAACTATACTTTGATGTTGAAATGAAATATTTGGTACAGATGTCATATTCGCCCCATATTGGCGCGATTTTTTTCTGTCGCAATATCATATAGGCAACAGGTACTTAACTTGCGCCAAAGTGTCGTTATTTTGCTTGATGTGGTAACCGGGATTTTGTTGTTTATGCTGTTGATGTTTTCGCCAAATTGGCAACCGAAAAAAATCGCGCCAATATGGGGCGAATATGACATCTGTACCAAATATTTTAGTTTATGTTATTATTATTGCGGTTAATTATTTATTTAAGTACTTTTTTACTACAAGAGCCTTGGCATTTTTTTTTAAATTTTGGCGCAATTCGGGCTTCAGAAAGTGAAATACGTTGGCAAAATATATAAAGAGCTATAAAAACAAATCTGGTGAATTTTATTTTTGTTTATCTGTATTTATTTGCATATAAACATTTTATTTATACAGATTAAATGGGTACTACTTAGTTATCACGTCGACCAAAACTCTATCGCCAAACTACAAGATTAAATGCCAATGATGGATGATCGTAAATGTAACATTCACTTGGTTTTAAGCAAGTTACACGTGTTTACGTCATCAAGTGATTTTTATTTTGACGTTTTGTTTGTATTTTTATTAATGTTATACTAATTTATTTGTTCTTTCGTTACTTAAAATAAAAATTATGTCAATTTGTATAATTTGGCGAGTGGTTTGGCGATTTATATAATTTGGCGAAATTAGTCGACAGGATAACTAGTAGTATCCAAATTACTTCTGTTTCTATATAAAAATAATATTGTCTTCTTTAGATTAAATAAATTGTACACATATGGAAAAAATTGCTTATCTATATGAAATAGGATATAACCGGAAAATACGATGTCAATTTTTGTTTCTCGCCAAGGACATATACTGAAAAAATACCTTTATTTATTTATCTATTTATTTATTGCATTTTAAATGAGGTGAATGAAATATGTGTATTTTAAATGTATCCGATATGTATTTTAAATTTATGTGTTTGAAATGAAAGTTATGTATTTTAAATTAAATGAGTGATAGGTTTATATTTTAAATGAAATGATGGCGATGGAAGAATATTTGGCGATGTATCACCTGAGCCCAACTAACATAAAAGTACAGGAATGGCCGTTTGGCATTTAAAAAGTGAAGCAGTCAGCCCGGAATTATTGATGACAGTCACATGACTTAGGCTATTATTATAGAGATAATACATTTAAAATAAACTTAGCTATACAAGAAACAGATGAATTTAGAAACGAATCTTGTTTACGAACAAATGAATCAAAGAAAGAATTATAGCATAGAAGACTTGGACATATAAATTATGTATACTTACAAAGAATGTCGAGAGAAAATCTTGTAAGGGGATTAGAGAAGATGAATAGTGAAGAAACAAAATGTGAAATATGTATTCAAGGGAAATTAACAAGAACACCATTTAATCATGTGATAGAAGGAACAACACGCATTTTAGAAAGATTACATGTTGATTTATGTGGACCAATAAAAGTTCACTAATTGGGAAGTAGTAAATACATGCTAATGGTAATAGATGTATATAGTAGAAGATATTTTGTAGATTTTTTAAGAAGTAAAGATGAAGCAAAAGAAAGAATTGTAAATATAATAGAGAGAAGAGAAAATGAATCCGGCAAGAAAGTAAAAGCGGTTAGATCAGATAATGGTGGTAAATTTACTAACGAAGAGCTCGTGAATTATTATAAAAGAAAGGGTATAAATAATGAAAGAACCACAATTCATAGTCCATAAAGTAACGGGATTGCAGAAAGAGATAATCGGACTGTTATTAATACTGCAAGAACATTGCTGATAGAAACAAAACTACCTTTATCCTTTCGGGCCGAAGCAGTATCAACAGCTGCTTATATACATAATGTTACTCCAACAGTTACGAGAAAGAAAACGCCATTAGAATTATGGTCAAATACTAAACCAACAGTAAAGCATATGAGAATATTTGAATGTAAAGCTTTTTACCGCAACGATGATATCAATAAAAAGAAATTTGATGTAAGAGCAAAACCAGCAGTGTTTATCGGATATTCAAGAGATCGGCGAGCATACAGATTGTAGGATTTACAGGAAAAGAGAATACGTGAAAGCAGAGATATAGTATTTATAGAAGAAAAAATGGGATATGAAGATATAGCTAACAAGGAAGAAATGACTGATGAATTTGAATACGTCAACATTACCAGTAATAAGAATGTAATAAATGAACAAGAAGAAAATAATTCCAATGAAAATGAAGAAGAGTTAAATCAGAAAAAGGAAACAATTAAGTTGTCAAATGATTCTGTGACAGAAGAATATGAAGTAAATTATATAGTTAATGCAAATGAGGAACAGCGGGAAAAAGAAGCTAATGAGAATAAGCTGTTTGAAGAACCTCGAAGATCATCACGAATTAGGAAACCGAATCCGAAGTATTTAGCAAATCTAGTGCACGAGGAAGTTCCAAAGAATTACAAAGATGTAATAAATTAAAAAAATAAGGATACATGGATAGAAGCAATCAAAAAGGAATTACACTCGTTAGAAGAACACAAAACGTGGAAAATCGTTGTCAAACCAAAAGATGTGAAGGCACTGAGAAGCAAATGGGTTTTTACTTTAAAAGAAAACGCCGAAGATGTAAAATATAAAGCAAGATTAGTAGCCGAAGGATCAAGACTTAAATTTGGAACAAATTATCAAGAATCGTATAGTCTTGTAATGAAAACCGAATCATTTAGAACTTTGTTGGCAGTCGCAGCAATGAAAGGTTACAAAACTAGATTTTTCGACGCAGAAACAGCATATCTGAATACAGATCTAGAAAATGCTGTTTATATGAATCCACCTGAAAGTCTACAAATTGAAGGAGGGAAAATATTATTGGTAACAGGAAATTTATATGGGTTGCCAGAAGCAGGAAGATGCTGATATGAAAAATTAGTTAATATATTTGATAAAATTGGGTTACAGCCATGCAAAGCAGATCCATGTGTGTTTTTTAATAAAAAGGATAATAAATTTATTACACTTGGAATATATGTCGATGTTGGAATAATCATTAGTGAATACGAAGAATTAATAAATAAATTGATACAAAAATTGAATAAAGAAGCAAAAATTAAAGAGCTGAAGAAAAACATTAAATTCCTTGGTATTGATATTGAAGAAAATAATGGAGAATTTTTGCTAGGGCAAGCTAAGTATGCAGAAAAGGTCTTAGAAAAGCTTGATATGGAATATTGTAAAAGTGTGAAAACCCCTGGTGTTTCTGGAATAAAATTAGATGAATATGAAAGTAAAAATAAAATTGATGAAACATTATATCTAGAAATTCTTGGAAGTATAGGATATCTAGTAAGAGGAACAAGGCCAGATTTAGCTTTCACTGTAAGTAATTCGTCTCAATATGCAAAAGATCCTAGAGAAATTCATTTACAGGCAGTGAAGATAGTTTTGAAGTACATTCAATGCGCTAAAAACTACAAACTTCGAATTAAAAATAAAAAGGGCCAATTATCACTTTGTTCTGATGCTAGCTGGTGTACTACACGGGATTCAAAATCATTTGGTGGATATATCGTAAAGATAGGAGAATCACTAATTGAATTGAAAAGTAATAAACAGAAACTGGTTGCGCTTTCTACAATGGAATCTGAACTTTTAAGTTTATGTGATGCAGTTTGTGAAGGAAAGTGGTTAATGGGTCTTTTAGAAGAGTTAAACGAAGAAGAAATGGTGAAGCGTCCAATAAAATTCAGTACTGACAGTCAATCTGTAATTGATTGGATTAAAAACCCAAGAGTGAATAATCGCAACAAACATATAGGTAGAAAATATCATTTTGTAAAAGATGAAAGAGGGAAGAGAAAATTGAAACAAAATATGTAAACTCATCTGAACTGGAGGCAGATATAATGACTAAGAATTTGAGTTATAATGTCATCAAAAAACATATTACATGTCTAGGAATTGCTAAGGATTATTGACATGCGAAAGGAGGGATTTGTAAGTAAAGTCGCATGACAATATTTAAATTATTTTTTTCAGAAGATGAACTCTTGGACAATAGACATTTTTTTCTTTACTCCATGTATTTGATTTAATTTTTATTCAGTCGAAGAACGTGAGATGTTCGACGATGAGTTTTATGTTGTTATTATGGTTGGGATATATGTATTCGTAGTTTCTGTGATGTGATTGTCTATATAAATGTTTTTTGTGTTTAAAGAAGTTATGTTTATAGTAAAATAATTATCATTATTTTAACTAAAATGTTAAAAATAAATAACATCTCATCCATCTCAATTAGAGACCTACTATCAAATTACGCTCTTAAACTACTGACATGAACAGAATCAGAAATGCTGATTGTAAATAGTAATTTTTAGCGACTTCATTAGGCTGTTAACTTCTGGCACGAGGTCAATATAAAAGTATCGCTTTTAATAAATTTCAAAATTTTTTAAACGCAATATGGCTGTTTTCAAATAAATATAATTTTTGGTACTTGTAGTGGATATAAAAAAATACACATATATATATTAAATGTAAAAACATCTATTAGAGTTATAAATTTTAATGAAATTGTTTTCCCTTACATTCTGTTACCCGGGAAGCCCGGGTTTTTCCCCATGTTTTTATAATGACACATCACCCCCCCCCCCCCCCCCCATGCATCGCACTATTTTTGCACAGTGTTTTTCTATTAACAAAAATTTCTATTTACCCAAAAATAAATTGATTTTTTACATTAAAAAAATTACTAATTACAGCAATGTGTAAAAGGAACTTGTTATTTAATAATATTTAAGAGATAAAGTGAAGCAACAATTTCTGGAACTATTTAGAACATATTAACATTAGTGGTACTAAAACGAAACATTTTCCGATAATAATCACTCACGTATTATTTATTTTCCAAAATCTATATTTACATATTGTTCAAACTACACATCATTAACCATTTCAAGGGTGGTGATTCATTTTTGGACCATTTAAATTTAATCACTAAACACCACATTGACGCCAGAATTGTGGAATGAAAATATTCTTTTATTAAGTACGTGAAGAAAAGCTTTTGCTTATTTTGAAATAAATTTGTTTGTAAGTTCTGGTGCCATTCAATCATTTCAGCATTTTATGAATATAATTACTTTGCCGCTGAACGGGTTAAGCAACCCAAATTTTCGACAACGTGCTAAATTGTTTTGCAACTGTAACTTCTTGATGATGACCATTAATGTATTGTCCAAATTAACATTTGATTTGAAATACCTCTCTTGCCTTGAGGTAACTTAATATTTAGCATCACAATATTTCTAGAGGCCCCTGTATCATACAGGCGGGTTTTCAAACTTTTAGGATGGGTCCACTTAACTAGAGATATACTGGAGTATTTGACGAACCACTTCCCTGAAAAGGAAGTAGATGACTGCAAGACAGGTCGCACACTGAGGCAACACAAGCAACATGATGTACTACTTAGGAGAAGAAACAGGTCAAACAATGAATAAATCTGTTTCAAACTTGTTGCACAAGACGCCCTTAATCAGCACTGCCTAACCAGCACAAATGATCAAAGATTAGCTCTGATAAGAAACACACTGGATAAGGGTTAATCATCATATTTCCACATGTTTTCGAGCAGGTCTTCGCCCGCTAATATTTTCACTAGCCTTGTAAGTATGGGATGACATGATTCTTCTCCACTAAAACATCCCGGAATTTTTCCCATTACATCAAACTAAAATCCACTTCCAGAAATTTTAGCTCTATTGCCAAGAAGCTCGCGTTAAATCATATAAAGTTTTTCAGAAGTATAATGCAGAGAAACCAAAGACATACCTTATTAAAGAGAAAATAACGTAAGGGTCCCAGATTTGAAGGATCTCAGATTTTATATAGTGGGTCCTACACCAAAATCACCTTTTGTTTCTCAATACTAACTTGGGGAATCTTCCCTCTACGAGCTGCGCTCGGCAACCCCCCGATCAGACTACACAGATGGTAAAAACATGGTAATGGGCCCTATTTAAAAAATATTACCATATTATGGAAGATTGAATGATGAAATATGTAGATAAATTTGCTTTCAGCGACACTTTTACATCATGTCATTCTGAATGCGATTTCACACGAATATTGTCCAAAAGATCTTTTTAAATGTATAGTTTTAATATACGACGTAATTTACACCATTAAATGGGTTTCTCGTGTAATAATTTAGTTATTTGAAAGTATTTTTTTCTGTTTTAAGATTTATGTGTAAATATTTTATTGAATTTAAAAAAGTTTAGGAAAATCATTATTTGTGCTTTATAAATATGGCATAATTAAAATAGGCAAATAAACGTTTTTCGCCGGTAATAATTAAATTATTTAAAGTATTATAAAATAGACGATACTTAATATTTGGGCATTTTACATGTATGATGTAACTATTACGATTAAATGCGTTTCGGGTGTGACTTAAATTATTTTAAGATTTTCGTATTTTTGTAATATTCACGTGTGAATACAATTTTTATGACGTACTATTCCTTATTTTCTAAGTGATTATTTTAAATTTTCATTTCCGTTTTTTATACATAGTATAAATGCAATTTTTATTTGAGAGGAAATATAATTCTTTACACTGTTTTACATATTGGCAACAATATTTATAAAATGGCCTTTTCTAAATATGAAAGCAATGTCTGAAACGATGAAAATTTGACGAAAAACCCTAAATAATTCCTCATATTAAAAGAAAAAGCGCACTGTGCACTCCGCCAGCTTATGCGGTATGTTCTTAGAAAAGTTTATGTAATTCCTAAGTATAGTTTTTGCTCTCATAAAACTATATTAATCGATTTTAACATTAAATTATTCTCAAAGTCATTCTTTGATTTAAAAACTGTCTTCGTCAGCGTGTTTATCAAACGTTTTTCTATAATACTAGCAATTTTCATATTTTTGTATGCGGTAGTTTTCTTAATGTTAGTGAAGAAAAACCTGTTAACACAAAAAATTCATTTACGCCGGCGGCGTCGACAGCGTTACTTATCTTTTTTTACACTAGAGAGATACCTTCCTGGAGAATCTGGAAATAATTCGTACTTCATCACACTCTCTCTGACCGAAAGATGATTAATTGGGAGTCGCATTCCCGAGACTCACACTTAGCTGACGTGATCAAGCATACATTTGAAAACAAAGGAGGAAAAAGATTTCTGCTCGCGAATTCAACAAACTCATGATAAACGATGTAGTGTTGGAGAGGGGGACTGAAGCCATGCATAATTTCCAGTAAATTTAGATGAAAAATATAACAAAAACCACCGCTTTGTGTTTCAAATATATGTATTGCTGGTGCTATTATAAAGCAATATATTAGAGAATCAGGCTATAAAAGAAATTTTCTTTGATGGTCACAGAATACTAGTTTTCTGAATGAAAAGAATCCTTCACGTATCGCACAATATTTGATCGTCAATATATGAAAAAGAAATAACATTAAATGTTTTGTAAATTTTAATTTTGAGAAAGAAGACAGATGATCATTTTGATGTGGATATTTATAATTTAGCAGACTTATGCAAGGAAATTCTAGGCGTTGAATAGTTTAATTTTATTTTGTAGTTAAAGAATGCGATGATGGCTAAACTAGATCGCGAGCAGCGCCGCATATAGAATACGTGTTACTACTCTTACATCGAATAAAGTTTAGCTTTGTTTTATATCTTAAATCCCACTATTTTTACGGGGGTTGGACAAAAATATGGAAAGACCTCGTGAAATGCATGCTTGAACGTAAATGTTGATGCAAGCCACGACTGTAGGTGACGCTGTTGTAGTATTTTCCACTAAAGCCGTGCCTGTACCATGCCCTCAATATTTTTAAAATGTCAGTCGTTGACAAAACAGTATTGTGCGTAGTTTTGAGTGAATTATGTCTGAGCTAAGTGAATTCGAAGAGGTATCCGTAGTGTTTCATGTTTCAAGAGGCATAGTATTAAGGATTT
This sequence comes from Maratus speciosus, assembly GCA_963932465.1. Taxonomy (NCBI): domain Eukaryota; kingdom Metazoa; phylum Arthropoda; class Arachnida; order Araneae; family Salticidae; genus Maratus; species Maratus speciosus. The sequence goes on along the minus strand of OZ010793.1, from coordinate 424,180,454 downwards.
ATACCTCATACCAAAAAAAGCGGTAAAAAACATAATTCGTTAAGTCAGAATGCGGACGAAAGTGTGCGTTAGATGATTGCGATAGACGTCCATAGAAGAGGATTGTGATGAAAATTAAGGAGTCGACAGCAACAAAACCAGTGCTGAACTGAATGTCGGTCTCACAAAGACTGTCAGCATCAAAACAATAAGAAGGGAGCTCCATAAGCAGTGCATTTCTGAGCGAGTTGCAATTTCAAAAACAGGATCCTAAAGTTACCAGGTGTCCTAAAATGGACTGACTCATTTTAAAATTCAATGAATTGAAAAACTGGTGACAGCTGTTGCAGAAATCCTTGCAAGAGAGTAATGTATGATGTCAGGAGTTCTTTACTGTGATTCTCGATTTCAGTTTCAAATATGATCGATAGATGGCGTTGCGAGCAGTAGGCGCTGAATCGCAGCAGAAATAGTGGGATAGGAGAAATGGAGGAAACAATGGAGCTCAAACATATGGAGTGGGTCTCATCCGTTTATATAATCTTGTTTTTCGGGCCGTCTATATAATCTTGTTTTTGAAATCAGTCCGTATCATTTGGATATCGATGGTGTCAGATTCTGATTCAAAAATAATATCATACACAATCATACAGGCTGTGTTGAGAATAGGGACACTAAACACAAAATTGTATCGACGAATATAACCCACTCCTTACGTTTAACATACTCCGTTGGCACCATGGCTGATTGATTTCTGCGTCTGTTTCAATTGGACGTCTGCTGCTCGGAACTGCATCTATTGCTGGTAATTGGAACTAAAACCAGAAATCACCGTAAAAATACTCGTGACATCAAATATTACTCTCCTCTAAAAATTTCTTTAACAGCTGTCACCGTTTGCACGTTATGGAATTTTAAATACGGTTAGTCCATTTTACGATATATATGTGTGTGAGTGTGCGTATGTTATCGTGAACTAGACCAAAGATTCAAGATGGTATAGAATCCTTATAACTAACAATGTATAGTGATACTGTATGAAACGTAACGTATTCAAATATTTTACAGCCATGTAAAAGAAACATGAATGAAACTCTTCGAAAAGACGTATGCTTTAGTCCGCTTCAATAGCATGTTTACATTTTGTACCTATACGCATATTTTTATAATAAGTATATTTTAAGGCGAATGGGATTATTACATATCTGTACAAAAGATGTTCTCGAAACGGTTTCTAAATGACGCTATAAAAGCTTGCTTTGTTCAGAAACTTACAACATTAAGATGGGCTTCTGATAGCCATCTTCGTAAAGTGTACAGTTATTTTTATTTACAGAAATTTTTATTTGAACATTACAATGCAATTTTTTAGAACAGGGAACTTCGTGCTTATTCGGACATTTTTACGAGAATTAGAAGGCATAAAAGCAAACAAAGAGGCAACCAAAATTATAAGGATTTTTAAGATTCAAAAATATGTCTAAAAATATTCAACACATATAGTAAAATATCGTCCAAACATGTTCAAATCAATTGGACAAAATCACTTGACATTAAATGCAAAATTTCTAGCTAGCTGTTAAGTTTAAAATCTTTTATATGATAAATTATTTGACAAAGAGATAAAGTACTTTATGATATCAAGGGCCCTCTTGACATTGCACTTGAGTACATTTCAAAATATTCACCATCTATAACATTTATTTTTTAAATTTTAAATTAGTATAATTATGTAAAGTTTTTCAGCTTCGTTCGTTTAAAAATTCTAAAAATAGGTATAAAATAAATGCACAGCATGAATAAAAATCCACTGAAACCTATTCACATTAACATTAAAGAATCACTTGACATTAAACACAAGTTTCCAAGCTGAATTTAAAATTGTATATTTTATACATTACTTTGCAAAGAGGTAAACCCTTTTATGTAATAATATATCCACTTCCACATGCAAAATTACTTGCACAACGTCACTTGAGAACATTCCAAAATGTTCTGCTTGATAATATTTGAGAGCAATATTTAGGATGCCATATTCATATTTATTATTTAAAATTGAGTTTTACATATATTGAAACTAGAAACTCCTACTTGTAACCAAAGTAATATTTAGAAGTGTTCTATTAATGACAAATTTGTGTTAAATGAAAATTCGAAATTCCTTTAAAAGTTCATTCTTCAAGTATGCAATTTTTTAAGTTTATATACTTTTTTTTCAATATATTATTAATATTTAAAAAAAAACTTTGTTACATTTTTTTAAAAAATCATATCATCCTTTAAATTTTTAAAAATATTTTCAAATATATGTTTTAATATTTTAAGTTCTAAAAATAAATGTTTTTTTTTAACCTACTCTCTCGAAAATAAATATTAGTTAATGGACATGTCTAAAGTATTTTTTAAGTTATGCATTACTCATGCACTTTTTCATGGTTTCCTACCAATAATATCCGCAAAAAACTTATTCTGAGCGACATTTTTATGACAAAAATGTAGACATTTCACAAATTTTGAAATTGTGGCTACCTACCTTTCCTGCAAGACCTTCATTTGTCTATTTGCTTATCTATCTGTTACCCTCTGTTCTCTAAGTTTCTTAAGTGCATAGAAAACTTTTCGACAGTCTTAAAAGAATCTAGCATGAATGAAGTTTGTTTACATTTCAGAATTTTACAGAAGGAAGTTTGTAACCAGCTAGTTTATTTAGTAATATATACAATACTTAACCATTTCCTCATTTAAAATAGATATATTTTAGTTTATATATAAAAACGAAAAGTACTTGCTACATGCATGGTTTTATTTAGCGAGAGTGTTTGATCTTTACTCAGAAGTGTATGATTATGAGTCAATTAGTATACTTTTTACTTTCTTCTATCTTTACAAGAAGAAAGTATTGGATTCGTAAAATTTACGACTTCCTTTTTTCGACGGATTTACACGTTTTAGGAGTCAGACTTCCCAAAAAACATGTTTTTACAAAATGTCTGTCTGTGAATCTGTGAGTCCGTCTGTCTGTCTGTATGTATGAGACACAAATTTTGTGGGCGCTCTATCTCAAGAACTAATTCACGGAATTTAATGAAAATTTATATTCAGTTGATCCTTGATATAAATTAATGCTGATTAATTTTTGGTTGAAATCGCTCAACAGGTGGCGCTACTATGCAGCATTTTTCACGATTTCCGTAATAGCTCAATCTCCAGAACTAATGCACGGATTTTCATCAAACTTCAGATTCAGTTAGTCCTTAACACGAATTGACGCTGTATACATTTTGGTGTAAATCGCTCAACAGGTGCCACTGCTATTCAGTATTTTTCACAATTTCCACTATAGCTCTATCTCAATAACTAATGCACCAATTTTCGTCAAACTTCAAATTCAGATATACTTTGACATGAACTGGTGTTAAATTGATGTAATTTCTTGTACTATTTAAATGATTTAATTGATATGCTTTATATAGAAGAAAGTTCTATGATGGTCACACAACATATTACTTTAAAAAGTTTTCAGTGATCACTCCTTCAAATCATATTTCAAAGAAAAAAAATATACATAAATGAATAACAATAAGACGCAATTTTCATTTCTCTCAAAAATAAATAAATTAAATAGATTCATTTGAAAGAAATCACCGCAAATTTTCAAAATAATTAAATTTGTGCAATTTTATAAAATCAAAACTTAACTTTAAAATTCTCTTTTTTATTCTGCACTAAAAGTATTTTTTATGCAAAATACTTAGCTGTAGTTATAAAAATATTAGCATTTGATGTATTTAGTTTTCTTGTGAATCAAAAGTTCAAATTTTTGAAAAGACAACTTGAATAAAATAAATTGTCGTGAGGTTTGTTCTTTAAAAAACGCTGTATTAAATCATAATTAATAGGAAATAAATTCTTTCTTAAAATACTTGTTATATTAAAGATAAATTTTTAAACAAATTCATTTTGTCGGTAAATGTAAAAGAAATATAGATCTTTAACACTTATAATCAAAGGGAAATTCTTACTAGTTTAACCGAAACTAAGCGATTTAACCTATCTTAAATATTTATATCTCATTTATATTTAAAATATTGTATATAGTACAAGAAATATATACCAGAGTAGTGCAATATTGAGATCATGAATTTATCTCAAGTTTATCTTTAACATTTAAACTCTAGTTTCTAGTACTACTACAAGAACCATAGCTCTTTAGTTAAATAATATCAGAACCTTTATTTAGAAAGGAAGTTCAAAAGATTTCAAGTACGTCGGAGAAAGAGAGATTCAATCAATGGCATCTAGCATCTAGTAGATGCATATAAATGACTTCTCTTAAACTGAATATTCATTAAATTTTGAATATCTAATAATATATTTTGATGTTTTGCTGGTAGAAAGTGATGTATCGAAATGAATTTGTATATAAAGGATGTTATCTAAATTCAAGATATACTTTCATGTCTTTCAGAAGGTTACTTTTAAGTAGAAACTTTGAAGTACTTCATTAAATTGTCTTTAAGAATTTTCTCATTTGTTAAGATTTCCTTTTCTGGAAGAGTATCGTTGTCATAATTGTGCTTTATATATTTAAAAATGCTACATATAAAGTATATCCTTTATCATACTCTGCTGAGATAATTTTCTAAAAATATGTTTATATTCTTTATATATTTAGGAATTATGTACATTTAATAAGAAATTTATATATATATATATATAAACTCGGTTTATGGCGTCAGATACCGCCATCCGAAGAATCCTCAAGAGTGTTTTTCCATTTCTTCCGGTCAAGGGTCCATTCCTCTTCCAGACCTCTATCCCTCATTGCCTTTGAGATATCATTCATCCAGGTCTTTCGTGGTCTTCCCCGTTTCCTTTTTTTGTTTGTTTCATAGTTGAATGTTATTTTGGGTAGTCTTTCATTATTCATTCTTTTGACAAGACCATACCAGATTAATTGCTTTTTTTGAATATCATCTAGTATGGTTCCCTTTATTTTCATCATTTTCTTGATTCTGTCATGTCTTACTCTTTCTATTCTTGATATCCTGCATGATCTTCTTAGAAGATTCTTTTTGCAAGGAGAGGTTTTTTTACATGAAATAGGGAGCAGGCCTATTGTCATAACCCCCAACCTGGAGGAACAGGGTGTCAGATTTCATCTGGCACCTATCCTTGGACCAATCCGGCATGGGAGGCCCTACCAGTAGCTACGCTACCGCCGGCATAGCTCTCCGGGTAACTGGGGCACACAAGCCCCTCCACCACAGCAAGGTAGAGACACCACGGAGGAGAAGAAAATTATTATTAATGTAAACTTGACATACACATTTTCTTCTAAATAAACTATTTTAAACACTTTCCAACAAAGTTGAAAAGTGTTCATGCATTCGGTTTGTCTGTCCGTCTGTCCACGCTCTAACTTCCGTAAATATCACCGGATTTTCATACAATTGATAAACGTTATTTAGGGTCACATAAGCATCTTTGGCATTACGTATGAAATATGTGGGATTAATAGTTCATTTACAGGGGTACTCAAAAGAATCCCATTACATTATGGTATATGGGGAAAATCGTTTGCAGAGTATTTTAATAACATTACGCTATTTCAAATGCATTGAAACTGACATAAATCACTGAATATTTTACTACAAGTTGATTACGATAGAATAGGGCATTCATAGCATTTGTTGTTCTTTTACAGGGATACACAAAAGAAATCGATTACAGTACTGTATTTAAGGAATAACGGCTGGAATTGAGTTTTCAATTTCGGCATGTCCTTTTAAGTTTAACTATTTATACTTTGTTCTATATTCAATAAAAGAAAGTATTGTAATCGAATTATTTTCGACTTCCAGTTTGTGACGGATTTACACGTTTTAGGGTTCAGAGATCCCCAAAAACATGTTTATAGAAAATGTCTGTCTGTCCGTGTGTCTGTCGCCATTGTACCATCAAAAAGTGTATGAAGTTATGCATTAAAGTGAATCATTTTTTTTTTTAGTTTTTGCTATGGCAAGCAGGTCCTTCCTTAATTTGGAAAAAATCCGCCAGTAGAGGGCACTGTAATAGTGATTTTTTGCGATTTTTGTGCCATTTTCAATATTTTACCATCGAAAAGTGTATGAAGTTATGCATAGAATTGGACCTTTTTTTTTAAGTTCTTGGCTATGGCAAGCAGACTCTTCCTTAATTTGGGTAAAATCCGCCGGTAGGGGGTGCTGTAATAGTAATTTTTGCACCATTTGGAATATTGTACCATCAATAAGTGTATGAAGTTATGCATAGAGTTGAACCTAATTTCTTGTGTATGTTTTTGGTCATGGCAAGAAGGTCCGCCCTGAATGTGGAAAAATTCCGCCGAAAGAGGGCACTGCAATAACGATTTTTGCGTAATCTTCTTAATTTTTCGTAGTTCTTTTGTACACCAGTGGCTCGTGAATCGATGGGAGCTTCCCATCCAGATAAGCCGACTATTCGCGACCATTCGTGATTTTAATAAATATCATGATCGAGATTAACACGTTTTTACTCCGATTAATTGACTGAAGCAGAAGTGTAAGATGAAAGTCAAAGTTGATATAGTATTGAACTAATAAAAATGAAGTATTGACATCTGTAACAACATTTTGAAATATTAAATTATATGATATAGAAGAAAGTTTTGGGACTGGCACATCCAATATTTTTTTTTTGGTATTATACTAGTTGTATATAAATTCTGTACCTCATATACGGGCTGCACAAAAGAATTCACGCGCCATTCTCCTTTTTAGCGGAAATTACTGAAGGGGAAATTTCAACTAATGCATATCTATATATTTCTCGTGTGGTTTTAAAATAGGGATGAATTTGTAGCTTGCCGTTCGGCAACAACCGCATGAACACAATTAATTTGCCTTATTACAATCCACCAATCGAGTCATTTCGCCACTTAAACTCGCGTCATAGCTACGTGTATATATATTTATCTTGCGTGACGCTGAAATAGGGTTCAATTTGCATCTTGCCGTTTGGCAACAAGCGCATTAACACAATTAATTTGCCGGGTAGCGGTCGTTGCAGCAACTGGGAACCTGAAAATTTGAGCATGCGCATCAGCTCTGGATTTTTGCCTGAGTGAAGAACCAGATCGAAAATAAACACAGTTTAAAAAAAAAAAAAGGAAATCTAGCTATACAATAATGAATGTTTTAGTAGTTGACTCCATTGAAGAAGGACAACAACAGATTAAAGACTATGAAAATGAAACATTTTCTAAATTCTAAAGTTGTGACAACTTATGCAGTTTTATATTTATATTAAATAAAAACAATAAAAAATTAGACTCATTCATAGATTTCTTTTCTTCATAAAAACAACAACAGAAAGAGATATGACTATTTTACAAAAAAAAACATTACTGGATACACGAAACTCGCTGTGCAGCAATCTCAAAAATCGTCAATGCCACGGTCAGTAACGCGCGTATGAAACCGAAAAAAACATCACTGGACACTCGAAACTCGCTGTGCAGCTATCACTAAAATGCACGAAACTCTTCAATGCCGCGGTCAGTAACGCACGTATGAGCGCTCCGCGCCCATAAACCGAAAAAAACATCATTGAACACACGAAACTCGCTGTACAGCAATCTCTAAAATGTACGAAACTCGTCAACGCCGCGGTCAGTAACGCACGTATGAGCGCTCCGCGCCCATAAACCGAAAAAAACATCATTGGACACACGAAACTCGCTGTACAGCAATCTCTAAAATGCACGAAACTCGTCAATGCCGCGGTCAGTAATGCGCGTATGAGCGCTCCGCGCCCATAAACCGAAAAAAACATCATTGGACACACGAAACCCACTGTACAGCAATCACTAAAATGCACGAAACTCGTCGATGCCGCGGTCAGTAACGCGCGTATGAGCGCTTCGCGCCCATAAACCGAAAAAAACATTATTGGACACTCGAAACTCGTTGTACAGCAATCACTAAAATGCACGAAACTCTTCAATGCCGCGGTCAGTAACGCACGTATGAGCACTCCGCGCCCATATACCGAAAATAACATCATTGGACACACGAAGCTCGCAGTACAGCAATCTCTAAAATGCACGAAACTCGTCAATGCCGCGGTCAGTAACGCGCGTATGAGCGCTCCGCGCCCATAAACCGAAAAAAACATCATTGGACACACGAAACTCGCTGTACAGCAATCTCTAAAATGCACGAAACTCGTCAATGCCGCGGTCAGTAACGCGCGTATGAGCGCTCCGTGCCGATGAAACCGAAAAAAACATCATTGGACACACAGAACTCGCTGTACAGCAATCTCTAAAATGCTCGAAACTCGTCAATGCCACGGTCAGTAACGCGTGTATGAGCGCTCCGCGCCCATGAAACCGAAAAAAACATCACTGGACACACGAAACTCGCTATAAAGCAATCTCTAAAATGGACAAACCTCGTCAAAGCCACGATCTGGTAACAACAAACTGGTAATAACAAAAATCTATTTATCGTCTCGCCAAATCCTTATATGTCTGCAGATTGAATTGCCAATTTTTTTCAAAACGCGCTAAAAGGCCATTTTTGTAAATGATTGCCAATCTGAAACTACGACATAAACAAACCAGTGTGGCGGTTACTTTCAAAACCAAAGTGATTTTATCAGCGTTTTAAAAAAAAAATTCGAGAAATATTAAAAATTACAAAAATATAAACTACAAAAATGAAGTGCTTAAAATAACTTCTTTTACCATTATGTTAAAGTTCTGATAACTTATGTAATTTTATATTTTTGTTAAATAAAAACAATAAAAAGTAAGACTCATTTGTAGATATTATTGTGGCACAGATGCCATATACGCCCTACGATGGCGCGATTTTTTTTCTAAATCCAATTTGGCGAAAACCTCGTTTTCGAATACCAGTTACATATATATTTTTAAAAAGGGAATAACAATAAATAAAAAAATCTTTAATTAATAACTATAGAACAAAACAATTTATATAATTTTAAAAAGAAAATAAACAATTTATCAATAAATAAACAACAACCGGTTACCATATCAAGCAAAATAACGGCACTTTGGCGCCAGTTAAGTACCCCGGTGCGTATATGACATTGGCGTCAGAAAAAAATCTCGCCAACGAGGTGCGTATATGACATCTGTGCCGTTATTTTTTCTTAAAAACAACAGCAAAAAGATATATGATTATTTAACATAAGAATTAAGTGAAAACACGAAGCGAAATTCGTTATTTTTCGAGAATATGAGCGTTGTCACTTTTTTTTAGCATCAGAAAGAGAGATTTTCTGCCAACTGATGTAAACAGCCATGAAAACAAACCTGATAAGATTTTTTGCTTATTTATTAATTATAAGAATACTCTTAAAGTTATCAAATGGTTTTGTTTAGTCGTTATTATTATTACTAATAAAAAAATACCTAACTTAAATCAATAATTAAAAAATAGGTATATCTTTTTTAAAACTGTGTTTATTTTCGATCTGGTTCTTCACTCAGGCAAAAATCCAGAGCTGATGCGCATGCTCAAATTTTCAGGTTCCCAGTTGCTGCAACGACCGCTACCCTAATTTGCCTTATTACATTTTGCCTTATTATTGCCACCAAGAGTCATTTCACCACTTAAACTCGCGTCATATTTAAAAGAAAAATGTCAATGGTTTTCATAAAATGTAAACATATTAAAACAGTTCCATTTAATTATGCACTAATCGCGTAAGAGAAAAACACAGATTATTTATTGAGAAATAATATTAAGTAATCTGTGTAAATAAAATGACAGTAAATAGTCTTTCATCGTAAGCAATGTGGAAAACGAAATGTTTCCGATGAAGATAATGGCGTCATTCGAAAAATAAAAGATGCATTTTCATCCATGAATTAAACTATTTTACTGTAATTGTGCCAGTGATGATGTAATATTCCTGATCCTTATTCTTACATATTCATAAGACTGTACTCCTGTATTTATTTAATTGTTAGGAACTGCCAATGACGTCATGACCTTTAGAGTCCATATAATTTTGAAATATTTTAGTACAATTTTTGTCAATATGACGTTATTTTCACTGGCCTTTACATCTAATTCAGCAAATTAAAATTCAACGCAGTACGATCTTTTGGCACATGTAAGGATAGCAATGACCATTGGTTCGTTTTACGGTCATGTGATGCATTCAGAATATCAGCTTTTTGATAATAAGTTTCTTTTAGACACATCAGAAAACGTGTTGCTTACGTTTTCTTAACTTGCGAAGTGTCTGAGGGATATTGTATTTTTCACGTCGAACGAATTTTAGATAGTGCTTGTTGATTTATATTGAATTACCTTGATATTACGTAGTGTTTTTCCAGGAGTTTTTCGAAATAAATTTCAGCCGTTCTGTACAATATTATGCGCAATAAGTTTTAAATTAATTGTGTTCCAATGTAATTTCTTTCAGTTAATTCTTTTACATTTCAAAAATTGGTAAATTTCATAATATTAAAATGATTTTTGGCTATTGCTAGCACCAACTAAATACATTTTTAATTGTGATTTCAACAAAGTTTTCATTTACTGTTTTTTTTTTACCTTAATTTTTTTTTGAAAATGTCATAAGTTAAAAGGATTTATGATAGTACTCATTATGGCTAGAGTTGCTGCTAAAGTGTTGAGCAAGCGAAGCGAGATGGGGACGCGTAGCGGTCTCTATATGAAGTGTGTCGCAATTCACGGGGTTTGGCCAGTGTTAATGAGCAGGGGGCAGAGACCCTAGTATGTATTTATTAACTGAACTAAATTTTGGCATACATGTAGTTAATACATGCAAATCTATATACAGGGCGGCTCAAAAAATTAGGATAATTTTCCGATTGTAGATGGGAACAGTTGAATTTGGGTTTTCAAGCGCGTTATGCATTTCCATATGGTTGAATTAGACATAATACTTTAACTTATTAAACGGTGCAGTTATGTTACAATATTCTGAGTGTGTTGGAAAGTGTTTCATAATCTATGCTTGGAGCATGATTTATTTATTTCTTGTTTTAATCCTTTTAATGGTAAATATGTGACTATTTAGTAATAATTAAAATGCGGATTCTAAAGTCGCTTCACATGTTTGTAATAAAGCATAATATTTGCAACATAAACGTTGCAGCAAGATTACACAATTAGATAATAATTAAAGTCAGTGCATTTCATTGTGGTAGTCCTGTAAATCTGTACGCACTCCATAGCTCCAACCTGTCTTGCGTGCACTGGATAACATTCTATAACATACACTGTTAATAATTTTGCAGCATTCTGGCAGGTCATTCGACCGTTTTTTGAAAAAACGGTTTCATAACCATATTTTAACTATATTCTGACCATAAAATGGCCAATAATATGGTCCGAATAGTGTTAAAATTACGGTTGTTTAACCGTTTTTGGAAAAAACGGCCAAATGACCTGCCAGAATGCTGATAATTTTTAACAGTGTATCTTGCGCGATCTCATTGATGCTGCAGTTATTTACTATTCTAGCTGATTTGGAGTGTTTATCTTTACTCGGTTACTTTTAACTTTACAAAACATCAAACAAAATATTCGATAGTTGCCGGTCAACTGGCGGACAACCAACTGCCTACACTGTTAAAACGTTTGCAGGATTCTGGCAGGTCATTCGACCGTTTTTTGAAAAAACGGTTTCATAACCATAATTTAACTATATTCTGACCATAAAATGGCCAATAATATGGTCAGAATAGTGTTAAAATTACGGTTGTTTAACCGTTTTTGGAAAAAACGGCCAAATGACCTGCCAGAATGCTGATAATTTTTAACAGTGTATCTTGCGCGATCTCATTGATGCTGCAGTTATTTACTATTCTAGCTGATTTGGAGTGTTTATCTTTACTCGGTTACTTTTAACTTTACAAAACATCAAACAAAATATTCGATAGTTGCCGGTCAACTGGCGTACAACCAACTGCCTACTCGTTCTCCTAGTTGACGCGTCGGGATTCCTGTTTAAAGTATTTTTTAAGGCTTGTGTGGGCGACCTGCCTAGTGCTATCGATGGGCCTTTCACAGGGGTTTTCATCAATATCTACCTCCCTTTTTTGGATAATGTTAACTTGACGATTTTTTTATGGTTTTCGTGCTCGAAACTGTTTTTAGAATCTTCAATAGATATCTTCTTGGAATCTTTTGTTGGCAGTGCCATTGTGCCACTTAGGAATTAAAATGTGATGATAATAGGCAACGGTGGGATAAACCATATAACGTTTAAAGAAATGTTAGAAAGACTATCCAGTATTTATGAAGAATATAACAAAACAAAAATACTTGTAATTACAAACTTTCTTTAACCCTATAGACGGCGTGCCGTCATTCTCTTTATTCAAGATTCCGACGTTTAAACGGCGGGCCCTTTTTTTCTGAAAAGGATTATTCGTCTACGAAGCATTCAGCTCGGAGTTTGCTGCACACTTATTTTTGCTCATGCAGGGCTCCCAAATGGTCCGTCAACTGAATACAAATAAACTTTCACAGAAAATTTTATAGTAGGTTTGCGCTAGAATTAACATTCAAAGGTGTTTCTGGGGCAGTTTGTAAGAAAAATCTAAAAAGAAAATTTTTCTAAAAGAATATTGGTATTGAGTTGGCGGATCGGGAGCCCTGAGTCATGGAGAGATATAGGTCATTTTCTCTTAACAGAATAATTTGAGCATTATATATTTTTAAAAAAATTAATACTTTTTTCCATGTTAAAATTTGGTTATGTTGTATTTAAGAACTTAAGTAATACAATACTATCAGCAAAAATCTTTTATCAGCAAAATCTTTTTTTTTTTTTTTCTTCTCTTAAACACACAAAATAAAATTTAAAAAATTAGAATTTTTCCAGAAAAAGAATAACTCAAGATAGCTTCTCTGATGATTCCACTGTTCAAAGGTGTAATTCTGGGGTAATATAACTGCTGCCAGTTGTTAAAATCATTACTTTCATTTTATGACAGGGGAATGATAAAAAAAAAAAAAAAAAACCAAACGACATTTTTTATCCTTTTTTCAGAAAAATAAAAACCAAGAAAAGTCTTTACTTTTTAAGTTTTTTGTATGATTTGATAGTTTTTAATAATTTCAACCACAAATTTATCGAAATCATATTTGGATAGTAAGTTTTGAGAACAACGTTTGTTCTAAGGTGGGTTCAGAGACACACAGGGAAAGACATTTATTGCATAAAATCATTTATTTAAGAGACATATACAGTTGAACCTCGTTATCCCGACGCTCTAATGAGCATAAAAAAGTGTCGTTATAACAGGAGTGTCGCGGTAACCGGAGTTGACAAAATTTTTTTAAATAAAAAGATGTACTTTTAATTAATTTAAAAAAATTTTAAATTCACAACTTTCTTGCAGTTTTAAGCGATAAAACATTATTATTAAACAAAATAAACACAAAAACAAAATTCAAAAGAAAAAAATCAGATTTATGATGACTTGTTTTTTTTATTGCTACACGAAATAATGATAAATTAAGGTTTGCTTATCTCTAGATGTGCTTCCAAAAATTCTTTTTTTCGATATTATACAATGAATTGTAATCAATATTCGCTGTTTCAGAAATGGATGTTAGGTAATTTTTGATCGTTTCAATGATATGCAATGCATCGGTTTTAGTCGGATGAAAAACGCCCTGTATCCCCAAGAAAGCGCCGCCTGACCAAAACAAAAACACCGCGAGTAGGCTATACTGATGCGTCTATCTGGAGCTTAAGTGGATCATTCATAGTGTATGGGTTTATTTATTCAGATAAATAATGGATTGATGCAAAATTTCGCATTTATCTCATTTGATATTTTAGGCACTTTTGTGAAAAGTTTGACTAAGACATTTCTTACCGCTTACTTTCCATGCTTATAAGATGGATTATGAAAAATGGACAATTTTCCTAAACCGTCGGGATATCCGGAGTTGAAAATTATCCAAAGACGTAAAATCCGGAGTTTATTTATATTAAAATCATATACTGAAAATCGGACTTTGAAAAACTGACGTGATAAGCGGAGTGACGCGAAAACCGGGTGTCGGGATAACGAGGTCCGACTGTATTTATAAATTTTTTATTCATTCTACAAACCTACCAACATGAGATTAACCTATTCTAGCATTCTGTTTCCTTTTTACAAATGTTTATTCGTTATGTTTTAAGCGGGGCCAAGAATTTTGCAGTTTAGGAAAAATGAGTTTTAAAGCTTGTTATCAGTCAGGACTCAAATTACCAACTCAAATGCTAAACCTATTGGGTTAGGAGTGCATCCATATTTTTTAAATTTCTCTTCGCAAAATTAAAATATTTATCTTTTGTTTTCTGTATACTCTTCTTAAATAATGTTTCTTTCTTTTTTTATTTGCCTTAATGTTTCTAAAATATATATTTAATTTTATATTTTAAATATTAAAATTTAAGAGAAGCAAGCGAGTTGTAAGTGAGATTTTAAAACAAAGAATGCATTTAAAAATAATTTGTCCAATGTAAAAGAAAAAAAAAAAAACATTCTTCAACCGGCTCATACCGAAAACAGAAGATAAAAAAAAAAAAAAAAATCCATTTTCCGAGACGAAAAAAAAAAAAAAAATACAGATGCATTCCAACACCTTAGGTTTAGCGTTCGAGATGAAAATTTCTAGCCTGACTGAGGAGGAGCCTTAAGTCCGTGTTTTCCTGCCTCGTTTTGTCCACCCTTGTAATCTTATTGATATGAGTGGGGCACAGAGTAACTGGTTCCTAAAACAATTCTTTGCGGTTGTATTGGAGGCCATTCTTTTATTGTAAATACCTTATTGATAACTGACATATACCGAGTGTTTCACAAAAGATGGCCAAAACTTAATTAGGTGATAGTACACACCCAAACAAAAAACATTCATCAAAGAATGCATGGTCAGAAATGAAACACAAAGGCGCTGGCGCATTTGAAATCTGGGTCCATATAAACGTTCTATTACGTTCTAAGCGAAGCTCTATTCCTGTTGCGAGTTATCTGGAGAAGAACAACACTAATAAGAAAAGGGCACACTGTAAACTGAAATGTCTGAAATTCAGACATTTAAGTGTCTGAAACGCAGTGTTCAATTTTCAGACGTTTTAAAATGTCTTAAAATTTTCAAACACTTCTTGCGTCTGAATTTCAGACACTTAAGTGTCTGAAACACGAGTGTTCAATTTTAAGACGTTTAAAAGTGTCTTAAATTTTTCAGACACTTCTTACGTCTGAATTTCAGACATTTCAAATATCTTAATTGCGGCCATCTTTGAGCCTTTTTTTTTTTAGCCAATATGAAGCCATCTTTGACCATTTTCTTTCTGAACCATACACGCAGCCATGTTTGACCACATCGAATCATTTTTTATAAATGGGAATAATTTGTTACCATACTGCAGAGCTGATTGCAGCGTGGGAAAACTGGGATGCTTCTCTGCCCCCTGATTTTAGGGTACCCCAAATTGGGTATAAAATTTTCATAAAGCTGATATTTTAAATCAGTTTTGACCTTATGAGGATTGTAATCAGTATTTTGTAGTTTCAGAATAGGATAATAAATATATATATATTTTCACTTAAATATGTATTTATGTGTTACCATATATGCCCTACGGCATCAAAAATGTTTATTACTTTTAGTGTGAACTTCGAATTGCTTCTAGTCCAAAGACCTAGTATTAATTCACCCCCTCCTCCCATTGCCTTAATATACTGTTACAAAAAAAAAAAAAAAAAAAAGCCTATTCGATGCCGTCAAATACATATTTGGATAAATATATCATTTTCTTTAGCCTAATCATGTTCTAAAAGTGCAAAATATTTATTAAAATAAGTGTAAGATCAAAACGAATTTAAAATATCAGCTTTATGGAAATTTCGTACCAAATTTGGGGGCCCGTAAAGCTAAAGGCCCATAGAAACAGCCCAGTTTGCCCATGCTGCAATCAGCTCTGCTTTATGGTAACAAATTACTCCCAAATATAAAAAATGATTCACTCCTTCAGAAAGAATCCCATCCCTGCTATGTTGTGCAATTTTTTCCCATTTAAATAAGATATTCCCAGTAAATTAGTTTAAGCATTTTTATTTCTGTGTTAAATAAAATCTAACACTGGATTCCCCCAAATTTATAGTATATGAGTATTATATTGTAATATTTATTAATCAATATTTATTATTAACCAATATTATGAATTTCTAGAATAGAATAAGGTTAAAAACAAAATATATTTTTCTTAATACAGTAAAACCTCTCAATAGCGGGCACCTCGGAACCGTGGAATTTGTCCGACGTTCGGAGGTGTCTGCTTTTCTGAGGTATAAGTGTAGAAAAATTTTGCATATTTTCAATAAAAAAATGTGTTTCCTAAATAGTGGTGTCCTTTATTTAGGATTGTCCGTTATGGAGATTTTACTGCAAAGTCTTCATACGAACAGTTGTCTTTAGCGAACACTCACCTTTATCAATATACAGTAAAACCTCCCTAAAGCGACCACTTCCGTTCCAATAAAAATTGGTCGCTCCGAAAGGTAGTCTCTTAATGGAGGTCATGTTAAAATCTAGAATTTAATTGTTGAAAAAATGTAACAATTAATGTTACTAAAATTATATTTTTCAAATTAAGAAAACATATGAAAATTTAAGTATCAAAACAAAAGTTAATTACATAAGTTAATTACTGCAGAGTTTAAAAAATGAATACATTGATGTTTGCTTTGCTTTTATGGTTTATCTACTATAAATTTTATTCCCAAGTCCTTTCGAAATTCAATAAATAAATGCATTTCATTTTTTTTCTTCTTTTTTTTTTTTTTTTTTTTTTTTTTTTTTTTTGTCTGGAACGAATTTTGACGATTTCATTACTTTATCTATTCCTTTGAGAGTTTCCTGACAGAATAGGGCAGGGGAGTTTATGGACCGTCATCCTTAATGTGTCATCAGAGTTAAATTCATTGCCTAAAATGGAACAAAGGGGTTTAACCACATAAAGTTACCGGAATAAATAAAAATTCTAAACTTAGTTTAGAAGTTTGATAAATAATGCGCTCTCCGGAATTATTATTCTAATAAAACCTTTTTCAAGCGACCCGGAAAAAACGGAATTTGTTTCATTTTCTTCAAAGAAATGGGTCCCTTATGGAGGGAGTTCAACTGGGGTGGTCTCTGGATAGAGGTAAAATTAGTATTGAGCCTATGGGAATAAATTTCGTACCATGAAAAAATGGTCGTTCAGGGGGTGGTCGCTTAATGGTCGCACAGGGAGGTTTCACTGTATATATATTTACCTCATAAAAGCTAACACAATCGAATAGCAGACAAATTAGCGTTCTGAAGGTGCCCGCGATTAAGTGTTTTTACTGTATTTAAAATTTTTTGTACTTAACTTTTAATCTTATTCTACTTTTTAGTTCAAAATACTGATTATAACCAATATACAATGTCGAAACCCATTTAACGTATAAACTTTAAAAAAATTGCATATCGAATTTGGGGCAACAAAAATCGTAGGTGGTGGGGGGCGGGGGGGGACATGTCAAAGTTTACCCTGGCTTTAATCAAGTCCTTCTAGAAAAATTCCAACTCTGCATTGTGATTCAGTAAATATAGAATAATTCAGCTTTAAGTACAAAATCTAGTTATGCTTAAGTACATATAGTATAAAATTCTATCTTTTTACTGATATTCATTTTAAATTTCAGATTTCTTTTTTACTAAAAATAATCAAAAAATCAATATTATAATTGATTTCAATTGAAATATAGCTGTATATATTTACCGTATTTTTACAATTATGTTAACAGCACATAATTACATGAATTTAAGAATTTACAAATAATCATTATGACTAATACAGAGATAAGGCGAGAACATTTTCTTAATCCTTAAATATGAAAATTTATTGAAGACGCCAACAAAATTTTCTCCGCTTTACGTCTACAGATTTCAGACGATTTCTGATGACTCTTCAAATTGTGGTCACCGGGTGTGAATCACCGGGCTTGAAAATGAAAACATCTGAAGTTGACTACTTTCAGTATAGGAAGTAGAATATTTCTAAAATGCTCGGAAACAACAAAAGTATATAGCAGAAGGAAAAAACAGATTTCATGACCGGATTTGAGTTTTATCAGTCAAAACAGTTTAATCTAATAAATGATAAATGAAGACAAGTAATTCGCTGTATGTATGGGGGAATTAATGATATGGGTAAATGGAAGGATTTTCGAACTATATTCTTTTAAATAACTTAAAATTTATCACGGTGTATAAAATCTGAGACATGAAAAACATACATAATAAATAAAAATTAAATAAGGATGTTTACTATAAAGAGTTGGGAATTTCAGAACATATCACATATTAAACCTATGGGAAATGTAAAACCGATGTGAACGTTACAAATGCTGTCGCATTAAATGCTTATAAAAATATTGTATACACAAATAAAACCCATATAAAAGGTACTCCTGTGTAATAATTACTCTAAGAAAACGCTGTTAAGATAGCCTTGATGGTAATTAAGAAATTATGAGCCGATCAACAGGGGTGGTCACTGCTATTTTTAAAGTAATGGCGTGCGAGTAGACAGAAAAAGAAGGCTTAGGATGGTGTATCTCAATAGATTCAGTAACAACTAATACACCATGCAGACTTGCCAAAACTTATTTTAAGGATAACATCGGATGTAAAATAATACAGAAACATGATTGCAGATGATTTGAATAGTAGAAATTTATATATTAGCAAGATAAAATTTTAACATGGAAATCCCATAGGCAAAATGCTTTAAACAAATTTTGGCATAACTCAGGAACTAATAAAGCTATAGACTCGTGTGAGGTCTCTATTTAAAGAGAAAACATTCGCAGAGAGTTTTCAATGCATAGTGAAGGGTCCACTTACCTGAAAAAGGTGTGATTATTCCAAAATCACATCCACCCAGGCGACGTCCGGATTGGAGGCTACGTTAGTATCCGTGATTTCAACAGACTTTGATATTTAAAAAAGAATTTCCCTTTGCACATCCGGCTAGCTCTGTTAAAAGAATGGATTATTTCCATCCTAAAAACATAGCCCGCCAGACAACAGTTCTCTTTACCTGCTTTGACGAGACGAACAACACTATATTATTGTTATTGCTTGACACCTTTCATTAATATGGAATATCACTATGTCGATACGGATTAAATCCTGGAACTTCACATTCCGCAAAAACCGAATCAAGTCAAAATAAATTATTAGTTAAAATGTACGCGTAGATAAAACAAACTCTCAGTTTGAATTACAAACGAACGTCTAAAACGCATCTAAAACGCATGCGCAACTAGAGTGCCCCCTGGTGGTTAATGCGGAAGGGAGTTACAAAGTGTCTTAAAAGTAGACACTTGCAGATTTTTTAGACACCTTTCACAGTTCGTTTACACCATGATCATAGTAAGACACTTATATGTTTTAAATTAAGACATCTATCATGACTGAATTTTCAGATTCAGATACTTAAGTGTCTGAAATACCTTTTCAGTCACATATGTGTCTTAATTTAAGACGTCTCTATTTGCAGTGCAGCTGACGTCACTGTGGGAAAAATTTCTGTGGATCCATATTAATTTTCTGTCTGTTTTTACGAATCCTACTATACACAAGAATTCAGGTGATCTGATTGGTCTACTATTAATATCTCTGTTGTACGATTTGGCCAACGTAGCCATGATGATTCCTGTAATGATCGCTAAGCAGAGATATTGTTGGTAGATTGGTTGTAGGAAGTGCTTGTATATTAACCTGTCCTTTCCTTATAGCATGCAAATGTGATATAGGGAAGAAGAAGAAAGCGTATTAAAATTTCGCCTCGATTAATACATTAAAGCTGCTGATCCGAGTGTGCAACTGTCAATCGCGTTAGGAACGTGTCAAAAATGTTGCATTTCACTAATAGGGAAAAGGCAGATATGCATTTTATCTACGGAACTGCAAATCGAAATGAATCAGAGGCTCCACGATTGTACGGAGAGTTGTTTCCCACCTTGCTTTTGTCACTTAATCGTTCTTTGTGTCTTTTTGCCTCGTAAAATAATATCACCTTCGGCGCCATCTAGCAATTTTGAGTTTGAATTCCGACCATGCATTCTTTGACGAAAGTTGTTTGTTTGGGTGTGTACTATCAATTCTTAAAGTTTTTCCGTATCTTTTATGAAACACCCTGTATAGCCCGTCCGTAGTGCTTCCTTTTTAAAAGGAATCAAGTCACTTGTTTCATGAAGAAATCCTAAAATGTTGGAATAGTAAATGTGACTTCTCTTTCAGATTTAGGGAAGGCAACAAAAACTTATAGCCAACATATTATGATATAATTGTTTAGAAAATATTGTATAAGAATGCGAAATTATTTCACTTATTAAATTTCAATTAAATACTTCTATATGTATAAATATTAATTAATAAAATTTATAAGAATGTAATTCTTTCTTATAAGCTTTCATTCTAATACCCATTTTCTTGTCTAGCTGTTAGCGGGCTTTTCTTTTCTCTAAAAGGTTTTGGTAAATGCTATAAGATTTGAAATACATTTCAAGTTTTAGGTTGTGGTCTAATTAACCATCGTATGATAACAGTGATGAAACATCGAATAACAAACAAACAATTAAACTTATAACTTCAGTTTTTCAAAATTTTACTTTCTAACTTTTATACTGTTTCATTTACTATGTTACTAAAATAGCTGATTTTTTTTTAAACCATTATTTCCCTTATTGATAACACATTTCTTATATGTACTATAGAAGTACAATTTTGTAACTTAAGAGACCACACTAATCACTCAAAAAGACCTGGATGATAATGTGAATCCTATGGGGAAGTTATTTTCAAATATCTCGCTTGAGTTTTGATATTTTCGAATATTTTTTTTTTTTTTTTTTTTTTTTTTTTTTGCATAGGATAGTTGATGACCGTCTACAACCGGGCTAGTTTTTACTTTTTTGATTTTGGTTTCAGATTTTTTTTAAATTACTTTTAGTTTCGGAACCGGTTTGAACCGGTTCTGAAATTGAAACTATCCTAATATTAAAAATATATATATAACCAAAATCGAAAAAGTAAAAACTAGCCCGGTTGTAGATTGTCCTCAGCTATCCTATGCAAAAAAATCATTCAAAAATATTAAAATCAAAGCTAGAAATTTGAAAATAAGGTCTCGATAGACTTTACATTAGCGTTTTCCTTTTTTGCCGTGACGGAAGTGGGCTCTTAACCGACTGAGACCTGTTTTAATACTCACATAGTTTTCAGAAAAACTGTATGAGAGATACCGTTGAATGGGGGGAGGAGAATCAAATGGGTAGCTGGTATGACACAAAGTTTCAGGGGGCATGCTTATCCTTGTCCTTCAAAAAAATATTCAGAGATTGCAAATATAGTTGAAAAAAATACTGAAGTGACTACATAAAGCACTTTGATAAAATTCGTTCAGAACAACAGTTGATTCTTAAAAGTATGTATTTTATGCAAAGATAAACTGTAGCCTAGAGAGTTGCAATATTTAAATTTAGAAATTCTTCATATTATTTGTGCCAAAATTTTATTAATATTTACCATATTTGAAAAAATAATAAATTTGGTGTTAAGCAATATCTTTTTTGAATGTGTTAAATTACCTTGCAGTAAAGCAATTTGTTATTTATAGTTTTGTTTTCTTTAAAATTCTTACATTTTATAAAGGAAAATACATTTTCTGTGTCTTCCGAAGAAGTTGAAGATGTTTGGGAAATGTCGCATAACATCAAGATTTAATAGACACTAACATTTTCTAGTAGAACATCAGAACCGAAAGGTTATAAGAGAAATTTTGGTACTTTAAAGCTCATGATAATTATCAGGGCTCTAGTGTTGCTGAGACTTCTGCTTAGTAAAAATTACTGTTAAATATTTTTTTCTGCATAATATTTATCTGTATATCGTTATATACGTGCTTGGATTATGAATACATGTTTTTTAACTAGGCATTAAAAGGAGTACCATTGTATTCATATTTGTAGTAAATGAAAAGCTCTATTGTAAAAAATGAAATACCACAGAGAGGCTTATATATATAGGAATGTGAATGACAACAGGGATCCAGATAGTGAGATCAAGGAGGATGAACAAAAAATAATTTCCAGCGATTACTTATCAGTGAACGATTGAGACACGTCAATTGCCCTCGATTTTACAGATGAGAACCCCAGAGCCGTGCAGAGATCGGAATAAGAAAGTAGAAGGGAAGTCAGTCTTAAGTAGGCGTGAAACGTGTAGTTTGGAGAAAGTAACTACTCATGCTGTGTGCACGGAATGCTTTGCTAGTGAGGAGCAGGTATGTACAAGAGATTGGGAAAGACCTGTGTCGTTATCCCGCTAAATACGCCTAGTTGAGTGCGATCAATAGAGATGAGAAGAGCGTATTTGTAGCTATATAATCTACTGTGCTGATAATATCTTAACGTGTAATTTAGTGTAGGGCAGAATCTGCTATATTCATGAAATGTAATTAGTGTCTTTTAATGTAAATATTTTGTAAATAAATCTTGAATGTAATATTATTTGGAGTATCCTAGTTTTTAATTCGCAAATTTGTTACATCGTGTCCGGTATTACACTTCTATACTGGTGAAGGCAGCAGATCAACTAAAGAGTGTTTGTTTGCGTTTTTACGTGTGGGGGATTAGAATTAGAGTAATACTTACCAACTGTATCTGCAAATAACGATTACAATTATGACAACTTTGTAAATGATTACCCAAATGCTTCACGCTTTACACATGCCTGCATGTCGCCAAGCAGTTATCATACACTGTACCACACTGCCATAATTGAGAAAAGCGATAGATTTCCACACGACACTCACAGTAGATACCACTTATTTTTATGTCCGACGTTTTAGGTTTAGGGATGGGCACACCATTTAGAACGAGTTGTTTTTTAGGTATACTTCTGTGAATAAATCTTACAGTATAAATAATCATGCTTTTATCTTAGAGGAAATTTGTTGTAGGATATTTAACAGGTGGTAATTCACAAAATGTGTAATCCATGTTAAATCTTTTTGTAAATTAAAATAATCTAATCGTAAAATCAATTGAAAATGAAAAGAAAATCTTAATGTGGCAATTCATGAAACATAAATAAACAGATTACTAAACTTGTCAACGTGAAATAAATAGTGTGAGTTACATTTGGTCATTTTTCGTGAAAATCCAAGTTGTAACAGAAAAGAACATAAACTCCATATCCATACGCTTTGGTTAAATGAAATTACATAATAATAATACTTTTCTGCTCTTTAATTAGCTTACACAATTAACCCAGTTTCTATACAAACATACAGTTAGCACGTTTCTTTTCTGCTAAATTAAGTATATTCTATGCAAATATGCCGCATTCAAGCAGAAAATAGAAATGCAAAAGAAATCATATTACTACGATTCTCTTAACCAAGAGTTAGTAGCCCGTGTATTTCTGTGATACAAGGTGCCATTTTCGTCTTGTAAGATTTAAACCAAGTAGATTAGGAACCTGTGGCTCCCTCTACCTTCCTGACATTTGTATAAATTTTCTCCAGCGGTATTTGCTCTTGAACCGTCTAAAACTGTAGAACCTCACTAATCCAAAGTAATCGGGACCGGTGCCTGTTCGGATTACCCGAAATTTCGATTAAAATAGAAAAGAAATGTGCTAAAAACATGCAAATTATAAGTACTCAGTAGTACTACTATCTCTTAAATTAGCTTATATACAGATGAAAATATCATCTATTTATTTCAGGATAAGCCACAAAATGAGTCTGATATAATAGAAACTCATGAGCCAGAAAATGTTCTCATTTCCCATTCTGGAGCTGCAAATGCTCTTGAAATAGCACTGCGATATAGAGAGCAGAGGGAAAATGCGGCATGAACAGACATTCCGTTCATGAGACGTTGGCATAACATTGCTTCCTTGTCGAGAATAACATAACTTCGTCAGACAAATCATACAAATTTCTTCACCCCAAAACATTGTTAATGTAAATGTCTATGTGATGTGTTAATGTAATGTATTTTTATTAAATGTAAATGTGATCCTTGAATTATTGCATTAGTTTCTTCAATGAATACAAAATTATGCATGCTGAAAAAGTACTCTTTTGTGTTTAGTACAATGTTTCAATCTTTTCATTTAATGTGTTGAAGTACAATTTTGGAAAATAAAATAAGTTCGGATTAACCAGAATTTTAGATTATCGGGTTTCTACTATACATTCAGAACTTACAAGAGAAAAAAAAAAGCGGCTTGTACCACAGATATACACATTCGACTAACACAGGGTTAAACAACTTACTAACGAAATAGTCACTTTAAAAACATAAAATATTTCAAAATATTCCCTTTGAAATATTTTACTTTTGATGACTACCATTTTTTAAACAGGCCATAAATAAATGGAACTACAATGTATTTTAAACGAATAATACAAAAACTAAATTTTCTTTATAATCTTCTAAATAAATATTTGTAGGAAAAGAATGTATCCAAGATTATTTTATATTATATTCGAATTAAATACCAATGCAGTAAATTTTAAAATTGAGCAGTAATGTTTTTTATACATAAAGAGATACCAATTGATAAAATACACTCACAACCATATGAGACTTTTTTGAAGATGAGGGAGGAGATGTGAAGGTGTTCAAAATAATGGACTATAACAGTGTCGACTAAAAGATATTTTTATTAGGAACCAGTTCGTAGATAACAATGACCGTTGATATATTCTCGCATTAAATCTGTCTTAAAAGTCTTCTCTTGTGATACATAAAAATGCCATAAAATGAAGTTCTCTTTATGAAAAAAATGACAATGAAAATATCTAAACTATTCTTTTTTTATCAAAAGACTTTATATTGCCCCTATAGACAATCATTTATAACAAAAATATATAAACTGTTGAAAATGATGCATTTTCGAAGCACAAAACGATTTAAGCAAAGTTTAGATTCCATATAAAATTTATCAAATGCTGCCGTGAACATTTAGATGGAAAAAAATCCTAGGATCGGAATATAAATATAGAATATTAAATTAAGGATACTTTTTATAAGATATTTTATTTTGTCCAGTTAATACACATTTATGTAAAAGAAATGCAAACTGCAGAAAATGATACATTTTCATACAAGCATAGAACATTTTAAAATGCTTTTAAAAATACTAGGGGATCGTATCCGGGCTTCCCGGGTTACAGAGTATAAAAGAAAACATTTTTCTAAATTGAAAACTAACATTTTTTTTTATTTTTACATGCAATATATTTTTTAGATTGCCCACTAAAAAGGATTTTTCATATGAAAAATATGAATTATACAATCAAAAAAAGATTTTAAATTTATTAAAAGCGATATTTACGTATTAGCCACATGCTAAGAGTTATTAACCCAAGAATTTGATACTTAGGGCATCCTTTTACATTGTGATAATTTCAGAGCTTTGAGGGCGAAGTTCAGTTACATGTCTGCTAAATTTGTATTTTATTTATATTATTTATTTATTCATTGAGGAAGTTTTATTTTTTTTTTAATAGAAAGATGGTGAAGAAAATGATGAAGGGGGATAAGAAAATGATTTTGTTTAAGTTTACGTTGTTTTAAGTTGCAAACGGATTAATCTTTCGTAATCGAGCTCCACGCGATAGAGATAAATTTAAAAATATTTCATGCATGAAAATTGTTTTTAAAACCATACACTATCAGTAAACTGAGATGTACTTTGCAAACTTTTTTTTTTCTTTTTTGCTGTCTAAAAATTTAAATTGCTCAATTACAAATATGTTAAATTTGTGTTTTTAATATTATTCTTTCAATTATTTATAAAAGAAGTATCAATTTCATTATAGAAAATTAGTCAGAAATAAATGCTGAACAATTTTTTTTTCTTTATGTGCAAAATGTTTATTATTATTGTGTATTGAAGCCGGCACGTGATAAGATAAATTATAGAATATCATGCTTGAAAATTATATTATAAAATACTAGGGGGCTCTGCCCCCTACGAGCTATGCTCGCCAACCCCCGTTCAGGCACACCAAAATCCAAAAAGCACGCTAATTTGATCGGCTTTAAAAATATTGAATTAAAATTAAAAAAAAAAAAAAAAAAAAAAAAAAAAAACAGTAGCGATCTCTCTGTAAACAGGTTTCCATTCGTTTTCCTTGGATTGGGGATTTTTAAGACCAAATCTTCTGCTGTTAAGAGATACAATGGCTGATTTCGTATTTAATTAAAAAAAAATAGTTAAACATTTGAAAATAAGCTAATGTAAAATGAATTAAGTAAACAGTGTCATTGTCTCCCGGTATTTTTTAACAGCGCTATAAGATAGTTCTTTTAAATAATTCATTTTAAATGTGTCGTTTCAAATCTGACGAAATTTACACCAAAGTTTTATTTCTCTTATTAATATTCCCGTGAAAATACTTTTGTTGTTAGAAGGAAATATTATTTGCTCTGTCTTCGAATTCACGATAATAGTTGAAAAGATTATCTCAAAATATCCTGCGCAAATATATTTTTCAATTAAAATTGTTTTGCCGTATTTTTTGGCCATTTTAAATATGACGTAATTTCCTCCATTTACAAGTTTTAACGCATAATAATGATTTTTTTTTTATTTTAAGATTTTATTTCTTTTTTAAAATTCAAGTGTAAATATGGTTCTTATGACGTAATTTTCCTGCTTTTAACATGTAATCATTTAATTCTAATTTTAAAGGGGTTTTTTCTGTTTATAATAGTCACGTGTAAATAAATTTTTAATATGAAGTAAACATTATTGTTTGCGCTGTTTATACAATTGGCAACAGTTTAAATTAATAACATTTTCTAAAATTTGTAAAAAATATCTCTCGAAATGCTGAAAATATGAATTTAAAATAGAAATAAAACCTCAAAAAATGAGTCAAATAAGAAAAATAAATGTAATCTGCACACCGGGAACTTATAACGTATAAAATGATTTAAAAATGATTAAATTCTCATGTATAGTTTTTGCTCCAATAAAACTTTTTTAATGGAACGATTTTGTCCAACTTTAGCATTAAATATTCTTAAAATAATTCTTCGATTTGAAAACTGTCTGCATCAGCGTGTTTATCAAAAATTTCTCTATAATACCACCGATTTTCATATTTTTGTATGCAACAGTTTTTTTAATATTAACGATGAAAGGCCATGCTTAAGCATTCAAATTGGATGCCGATCTACCCGGAATATCTACGCAGATTTTCATTGGTCCATTTCCAAATCAATTTTTTTTTATATATAGCAGGATAATAAATCAGTCAGTAAGATAGTTTTTTAACAAATCGCATTTGAAAGTAGATTTTTTTCCTCTATACGACGTTCTAAAAATTAAAAATGTACGATGGGGCAGAAGATTAAAAAATTGCAGTAGCAAAAATTTCAAAACCGAAATATGATCGTGAAGTGTTACTATTCACAAAATGACGCCAGCGTTACACACAGATACGTTTTTCCTTTATAATATATATACGTAATCAGTAAAATACGTAATCAATAAAGACAATTTAATAAGATGAAGTTATCAAATGAGGTTCTTGTGCTTGGTACTCCGGAACGAAAAACAGTAAAATTTAGTCCACTTTCACGCAATCATAGAATTTTTTCCCAATGAAATTTAAACCATTTCTCATATACGTAGTCACCATTTTTTATTGTATTTTAATTTGATCACTTAAAAATCATTTTAACTAAAATCTTGAAGTCACGATTGTTAACAATATCTTTGCATGTGAACAGTTGGACTCTTACCTTGAGATTCTAATGTCAGTACCGGAGGGTAAAAATTGCGGTAATTTATGTATTTCAGATGCATTTGTGTTAAAATGTTTAGCTTTATCTAAGAAAATGATCGTTTTCTTTTTTTAATATGACATCATTTTCACTAACTTACGCATTTTGCGTAGTGTCTGCAACTTAGTATCTGTACACATGCAGAAGGAAAAATGTGGAAAATGTATGTGGAAAAATGCGTTTTTTCAAAAGCAGAACGTCATTTTCCGCACAAAATATTATATCCCTAATGGGATTTGCGCCATTAAACCCTGTACAACAAATTTTAACAACAATTTTGAATTTTTATCCGAAAATGGCATAGATAAAGATAAATAAACCTCATCATTTCTCTCCTCTCTGCAATAATGAAAGCTATCTAATAACGACCATTTTGAAGAAATTTCATAAAATACTATTCAAATTAAAATATAAAAATGGGGACATTTAAAAAAAACAGCTAGTGCGAGTACATCTACAAATGAACAGTTTTCAGTTTAACAAAATTAATAGTAAAATTTGTTCAGCAGAAATCTCAGGCCAGATGACTAAAAAACAGCCTTTTGTCTTAAATATATAGATTATATAAAATTATGGAAGATTAAATTAAGCAAATTATGTTATTTTGATAAAATTGTTGTAGAATGTCTTAAATAATAGCAATAAAATTTTATTAGTCGAGAGAACATTGCACACAGATATTATTTTAAACCACAAATTATTGCCAAGATCTGCTTTGTTTGCTTGCCTAACTCGGCGAAGCGAATTCATCCAGGCGAAAATCATCAAGTTCTGTAATATAAATTGCTATTTTTTTTGACAAATACTTCCGTTCTGAGCATGCACACTGTATGTCACTGCTCTTCTATAAAGACACTCTAAATTTTTTTAAAGCATTGCGTTTTATCAGTGTTTGATTTTGATTACATTGTTTTCAAAAGTGAAGTATTTTCGCCTGCGAAAAATTTCAAAACAGCTAGGGTGAAATGACGCACTTGACGACAGTTTTCAGTATCAAAATACACGTTTTTATTTATAAAATGAAGTCATTTGCATCCGCAAAAGCATCCACTTTTACAATCTATTCTTAAACAACATCTGAAAAAAAGTATACATATGACGTCATCATCGCGGAATAATACACAGACCAAGCAAACAGGAATGTCGTCTTTCAAGACGCTCGGCAAAATAAATTGGGTATCTAATGATTCATATGCCTTCATTTATTTGTTTATAATAACTCCGTGTTTTATCAGAAATCATTCATTTATACTTTTTTCAAAATTAGGAAAATGTTATTACACACCGATTAATAAAATTGCATTCTTCCAGCTTTTTGATACGAATTAAGTAAATGCGGAGAAAAAAAGTCACACAAATATTCTTTAAAATACATTTTTGTAAAGAGAAAGTGTTGTATCGTTTGTAAAGTAAGTTTGCAATAAATTAAAAATCCTTTAATTGATAAATAAAAACGAAATAAAACCACAAAGTCACCGGGTTCAAAACTACAAAAAAATTAATCTGTCAAAAATAAATTGATATACAGATTTCAAATAAATTGCATTGAACAGTACATTTTTTTAACTATACGAAGGTGCAAAATTTTAAAATGTGCGACGTTTAGAAAGTAAAAATTTGCAATAGAAAAAATTGTAAAACTGAAATTTCATTTCAAATTTCAAAGTGTTGGCATTCGCAAAATGACATCAGCGTTACGCACAGATATGTTCGTTCTTTATAATATATAGATGCTTTAAAACATTTTTATTTGATCAATATGTGTTCATTTGAGTACCGGTTGTTAATGGAATTCGCTACAATGTTTAAAAATGTAGTACAAATATAAAAAGTTTATCTATAAAATGTTCTTAGAAATATTCATTTTTCAAGATAAGAGAATGCTTCAACCGGCAATGAATAGATATTTTGACCCTTAAAATCATACATTATTGATATCTATATAACCAAAAATAAAATACTTTAACTACCTCCTGCGAGAACATTTTTAAAGGTCACAGCTGCCGCCGGTGTAAGAGTTCACTTGCAAGTCCGTATTTAACACCATCATTTCAACGGAAGTCTCTTTTGTTGAGCCTTTTAGCAACATAACATCCACTTCCGCTTTTCTGCTAGTCCTTCAATACTATTATATATTTTTTAAGTGTTCTTATATATCTATATTATAAAGGACAAACATATATGTGCGTAACGCATACGTCATTTTGCGAATGGCAACGCTTTGAAATTTGAAATGAAATTTCAGTTTTGCAATTTTCGCTACGGCAAATTTTTAAACTTCTAAATATTGCACAGTTTAAATTTTTACACCGTAATATAGAGAAAAAAATGTACTTTTAAATGCAATTTGTTTGATTGCTCTATCTTAATTTAGTTTTGAGATATTAATTTTTTTTATAGTTTTTAGTACCAATTTTGTAATTGTGGCAACTGTAGTACTCCATTTCTATTAAAAGGAAAGGGAAAATAGTCATGCTTTATTTATTTTTATTGATTATATCCTTATTGATGCCATTTTTACATTACAAGTAAAAGTAACTTTTTTCTAATTTCTGAACAGAAAATGACGTCAGCCATTTAAAAAAAAAAAAAAAAAAAAAAAAAAAAAAAAACACACGCATTCTTCTTTATAAATCAAAAGATTGAAGAAGATATTTCAATTTTTTTAAATTACGCTGATACTGAGTTTGAGACGCTAGGCAAAATGATTCAGTGAGTAAAAATATCATATTTAAAACAAAACGATCATTTTCTTTCATAAAACTAAATATTTGACCAATACTATGGTAACTAAAGGCAAATTACTGAATGGTAAATTTTCGCGGCTACTGAGATTAAAACTTAAATTTTGTGCGAATGTTCACATGAAAAGTTGTATCGGGCAAACATGACTTTAAGTTTGGAAATACATTCATTAATAATGTATTGCGCTTTAAAATACTTCTAAATTGTGAATTCGAGTGGTGCGTATGAATATTTTAAGAATGTGAAAATAACGTACAATTTAGATTTTATGGGGGGGGGGGGGGATTTTATGATGTGACAAAGCGAAATTCTTTTTACTAATTTTTTTTTATCCCGTAAAAACAAATATAAGAGCCTCAATCGTTAACTTCAACATAATTACTCATCTTGATTACGTATTCTAATACAGTTTAATTTTTCAATAATTTAAGCAGTTGAAGTTCGTGGAAATAATATTTTGGTAATTTTATGTTAAAAACATTATTTGTTTTAAGAGTTAGACAACCAATGCAAGATAAATTTTTTATTGTATTTATTTTTGTAGGTTTATTATAACTTCGATCTAACAGTTCCATTCTAAACATTTTAATTCGTCGAATTTCGACGGGTTCCAATTCGTAATTATAAAAATCTAAAACATCATAAAAAAATATATAATAAAAACATGAATAAAAAAAACATGAGCCAAGCATAGACTATGAAACATCTTCCAACATAGTGATAATAGTGCTACAAAACTTCCCCGTTTAACCCTTTATCTGCTGCATTATGATCTACTGCAATTTTCATGCATTTTCTTTTCAGTTACTACAATGAAAATTAAAGGATAAACATAAAAAAATACTCACCCGTGAGAAATTTAATTCCTTAGAAGTAATTAATTAAAGTGGTACTTTAAAGTACCGTTTGTACGCTATGGCTAAAATATCATGATAAAATATTTTCGATTTAATAAGTATGTGAAATATATCCTTTTTCTTATTTAAAAATAATTTTATTAGCAAATTCCGATGCCAATCATTTCTTTCAACACTTTAGCATTGAAAATGCTTTGCCCCTGAAAGGGTTAAAAAAAACTTTTTTTTTTTTTTTTTAGGTTTCGATCTTGTTGGCAATCCTTTAGTTATGCGACACTATATTCCAGGGACAACATGTTCTCTCGCATCTCCACATATGAATTTACATATGCCACTTCTAGCATAGCAAAAAAGAGCCGGTGCCATAACTTTTTCGTTTTCCTATAAAAAACGATAATGAAACAGAAAAGAAATACTAGGAAAATTATTACTACACTACATTTTAGTAATTACATTTTAAAGCATATGAAAACAATGGATAACTACACAGACGAAAAGTAAACAAGAAGTTTTTCACCAACAACCGGTTTACTGACAGTACTTATAAGTACCACCGAGTACATCAACTGTTAAATCAAATACATACACCGTTCACCTAAAATATCTAGTCAAATTGTATTCTAAAATCATAATGAACACATAAAAAAATCCAACACTTATCTTATATCCTTTACGGTGTTTGCAGCAATAAAAAGACGAGCGTAACAATCTATACAAAATGTCGGCACAAAACACATCGACTGTTTCAAAGATGGCCTCCTTCCTCACTAAAATAACAAACCTAGAAACTACTGCTTCCATGTATCTGGATAAAGTGGAGTTAAAAGGGCGTTTTTGCAGAGCACGATTAGAATATCTATATAATAAAAGCCTAAGTCATGTGACTGTCATCAACAGTTCCGAGTTAACCGCTTCACTTTTTGTATGCCAAGCTGCCAATTTGGTAATTTAATGTTCGCCGGGAGCAGGTGATAAATAAATCTATATAATAAAAGCCTAAGTCATGTGCCTGTCGTCAACAGTTCCGGGTTAACCGCTTCATTTTTTGTATGCCAAGCGGCCAATTTGGTAATTTAATATTCGCCGGGAGCAGGTGATAAATCGCCAAATATTGTAAATATGATGTCATCAGTATAATAATAGTCCATTTCATGCGACTGTCATAAACAATTTTTCACGTTTGTAAATTAAAACAAAGCTTTGATGTTGAAATTAAATGTCATGGTTTTTGGTATTATTTATTACTTTTCTTCTTTTTTAAGCAATAATTAAAAGTCATAAATTTTAAATATTTCAGTTTTAAATTAAAGTTACGCATTTGAAATAAAATGAGTGAAAGTACTATATTTTAAATGAAATAGGAAAAAATACGACGGGAACAATGTTTGGCGATTTATCACCTGCGCCCGGCTAACATAAAAATGCCGAGTTCAGGTTTTCTGTATCAGAATCTTCGGATTATATGAGCAAGTAGAGGAGTGCTAAACAAGTAAATTAAATCATGTATAAAAGTAACGTGATACAATGCTTAGCATATGTTTAAGGGAGACCAAACTGGTGTCCAAGGTTGCTAGTTAGTAATATTCACTATGGGATGAAAGTTTAAAGTGAGTGGTGCTTATAAGTACCGTCAGTAGAAAAAGGGTTAATAAAGATCAAAGATGATATTTAACAAAACAGTTTTGGAAACACATAACACATTTGAAAAACCAATTTTAGAAATTACTGTCCATAGTCGGAAAAATGCAAAAAAAAAAAAAAATCCTGAAGCCCTGTATATGATCTGTAGATTTCTATATATACTGCAGACCATGCTAAAATTTAGTCAGTTAGGAAGCGCATAACACAGTTGAAATTTCCTTTTCCATTTCCGTCAATAAACGGAAATGTATTCGAATTTCTTTGTGCAGCCTTTTATATAATCCATAGAATTTTGACACACCAAATTATATGAAACAGTTAAATTTTAAACACACAACGCAACTGAAGATCCGATTCCAGTAGTTATCGCTCAAAGAAGAAAAATTTTTGTGTGCCCCTCCAAATGAACAATAAAATGCTATGCACACTAAGCTTCTTGTAATACACCTCCGCGATGCCTATCAATTTCAATATGTTCGAAATAGTCTTACATCATTAAAATAATTTCAAATGATTTTTCTGATAGTTCGTAATGTAACAGAGTTACTTTGAGTGTTCTGTAAACAAAATATAAATGCCACACTCTTGAGTTTCAATACCGAACAATTGATATCAAGCCTGAATAATATATATCAAATGCATGCAAATCAGAATATACTTAGGTGAGTTAGACTGCGGATAGATAAAAGGACGGCAAGGCAGACATATGGACAGGAAAACCGATTTCATAAACACTTTTCAACTATGGTGAACGTGTTTAAAAATATATTTAGTTATAGCTAAGCTTTTGGTTTTAAATTGGAACTATATACTTATTCTGTCTGTCTCTTTTTTTATGCGTCCTTTTTTCTTATGAGATCAGTTTTCCTAGTGATCATTGTACTTATACTTAATCAGCATTCCATTACTACCAGCTCTGTAAATGATAATCCTGTTCCGGTCCTATCTGTTATGTGGAGGAGATGTTGTGAACTTGATTACAGGCAATCTGCAAAAAGCCTCTTTAAAGAAGATAAAAGAAAGGAAAATAACAGGAGTCTTTAAAATAATAACATTAACAGCATTAAAAATAGCAAATAAGGACTTTGTGCAACAATATTAAAAAGCAGAAAAACCAACGTTTAAAAATGTACAAATAATACATGAAAAGTAGCAAACAGCTGTTTCGAATCTACTAGCGAGATTTTTCTTCAGTGCAAGATAGGGAAAGGGGAACAGCGTGCTAGAAAAACGAGGCTGAGCAAAATGATAGACAGAGACGCGCTGGCTTATATACCCTATGCGGGCAGCGAAGGGGCCAAAAACAACTAATGAGAGAGAAGCAGTGGAAACGACTGGGTGGACATGTCCACCCTTGTCCACCCAGATTTGTCTAAGAGATATTTTTATTTGAAGGCAGCTTATGTATTGGAGTGATAAATTATATATTTTCATATTAAAATCGCCTTAAAATTCTTTTCTTGGAGTACATAAAAAAGCCATATAATGAAGAAGTCATATGGTAAAATATAATAAAAACGTCTAATCTGCCGTCAATGGTAGTTTTTTTATCAAGATATTTTATTTAACAATTTGGACATAGAAAAACATTTATAAATAGAAAGAAATTTTTTTAACAAAAATGATGCAGCTTTATAAGAGCACAAAGCATGACTAGTTCATGTTTAATACATTGTTTTAAAATATTTCCATTTTAATAAAAATAAAAATGTGCTTAAATCAATATTCCATTAATTGGATTACCTATAAACTATTATAAATATATATTACAAAGACACCATTTTGTTAATATTCTAAATAAATATTTTAAAGTAAATGATTGGTTACCTCGACAACATTTATATTTTCGTCGAAATCAGGTGCGACTCCTGTGCATTTTAAAATTATTTATTTATTTATTTATTTATTTATTTATTTATTTTTTTGTATCAAGCAAAAATACCAAACTAGAGAACAGGAATTCTGCTTTTCCAGAATTTAGTGTCGCCCCCGATGAAAAAAAGAAATATATGTATATAAATATAGATACAGTAGACTCCCGATTATTCAAGTTAATCGAACTTATACCTTTGGAATGGATCCTTTTCTTCTGATTTCTTCTGAAAACATTATGGCCGTTTCCCCCCCCCCCCCCCATTCTGACCTGAAAATCAGACTTCTGACTTTTTACGACTGCTCTTTCATCTTCACCTAACACTTATTTTATAATGGCTGTTTCATAATAATAGAAGCCACCAGTCCATCAGAAGAAAATATCTGGGTTACAGTGGAAACTCGGTTAAGCGCAACTCGGATAATCGGGACTCTACTGTAACTCAGTTTTAAGACTTAAAACACGCGATTTTATTTATATAAAACGAAGTTATCCGAATCCGCTGAAGAATTCTTCATTTACGATCCAATCATAAACATCTACAATAAACTTTGGGTAGGGCGTCACTATCTCAGAATAATACACTAATGCAGCAAAAAAAAAAAAAAAAAAAAAATCAATTTATTTATTTTTTTCAAAATATCACGTATTTTAATTACTTTTTTTCCCAGTTTTTATGAGAAAGTGACAACGAAAAGATATAATTGCTTTTTTCCGACTATTTTGCCTTTACTTTCTACAGAAATGCAGTACTTGAGTTGCCAAAATTAAACAAATGTCGCTAAAAACTACAAAAAATTAATATTTCAAGAATAAATGGAGATACAGTTTTCAAACAAATTGCATTTAAAAGAACTTTTTTTTTTCCAATATGATGGTCTAAAAATTGAAAATGTGCGATGCGTAGAAATTAAAAAAATTGCTATAGAGCATTTAATCGTACAATGATACATCTGC
Organism: Maratus speciosus; assembly: GCA_963932465.1. Classification (NCBI taxonomy): domain Eukaryota; kingdom Metazoa; phylum Arthropoda; class Arachnida; order Araneae; family Salticidae; genus Maratus; species Maratus speciosus. The sequence continues at coordinate 424,144,474 of OZ010793.1, read as the reverse complement.
TTTGTTTATTGCTGGCTTCTGTAAAGTAACGTTATTTTTTGGAGACAAAATAAGCTGGGAGAAAGAAATAGCATACCGTACAGGGGGCTAATATTTAAATGTATCATCGTCATAATATAATGGTAGTCGTTAGGAAAAAAATAGAATGGAAGTGTTAAAATAACAATCTTCAGAGCACTGACCAAGAAGTATTTTATTTGAAGGTATTTCATATACAGCTATGATCAATGGTATACTTTTACATTAAAATGTCTTAAAAGTCTTTTCTTGTAGGACGTAAAAATGCCATAAAAAATATCTGTTCATAACAAAAACGACAATGAAAACATATAAACTATCTCGAACGGTATTTTTTTATCAAAAGGTTTTATAATGTCCCTTTAGGTATCATAAAACATTTCTGAAAAAGAAAAATAAAAAGTAGGAAATGATATATTTTTATAAAAGCTCAGAATGTTTATAGCAATGTTTAGATATGGTGTAAAAATTATAAAATGCGAATGTGAATGTATTGGTAAATAATTCGATTTTCTGCGATTAAATTCAGGATTGAAGTTAAATCGTGGTTAAAAAAAAAGAAAAAAAAATTAAAAATTAGTTACATTAAACTGAAAAGAAAAAAATACAAAACTAAATTACTAAATTTTGCTATTAATTATTCTAATAGAGAATCTTTTTTTCGAGAAAAATAATACTTTGTTTTGTAATTTTTGTAATTAAATACGATTCAAAAATATTTTTGAATCCAGTAATATTGTATTTATAGGCAGATACAAACTACAAATATATATATATATATATATATATATATATATATATATATATATATATATATATATAAAGTTTCATATCCAAATATATGGAGGACCCAATATAAACGCTTTTATTAAATAAAAGCGAATTATTTATTTTTCTATTTTCAACTATAACCTTGTTTACGATAACCCAAATTAATCCCGATTCTTGTATATCCAGTTTTTGTGTCGTAATAATTGAAATTTAACTGTATGTATATATTTTAAAATCTGATTGTCAGTTTGTATTTCACAATTCCTCCTCCCACAATATGGAACCCGAGGATATTAACAACAGTTACTATCCTGGCTGCGAGGATATCATATAAGCTCTCAGAATAATGAAATTTGAATTACTTTCTCAGATATTAATTTTTAACATTTTGCACCATTGTTGAAGAGTGTTTATGAATAGGGTTTGTCTGTTTCTCCGCTGTCTGTCTTTCTGTGCTCAAACTTGCGTAAATATTCTCGGATTACCATGCAATTGGCAAATTAAGAAGTTTTATGAAAGCATGTTAGGTATTTAAAATGAAGTCTGTAACATACATAGTTCATTTGCAGGGACACGCAAACGAATTCTGTTCCATTACAGTCTTTGTGAATATATCCTTTCCGGTGTATTTAAATGTTGTTACATTATTTCAGATACATTGAAATTGATACATACCCCTGAATTTCACTACAAGATGCTTACTATAGAATGTGGTGTGCATAACGTTTATCGTTTATTTACAGGGACACATAAAAGAATTTTATGGCATGTCTCTGAACAACAATTGCTGGAAGTGCGTTTTCAGTTGTTGTACCCGTTTTTCAGTTAAACATTTTTTTCCTCAAAGATCTCAATTACATTTTCATTTGCTGACGGAAATTGCTAAAGGGGAATTTACAATTGTGCTATTCCTTTGTGATCTAAATTTTAGTATATTATGTAGTATAATAGTACATTTACATAGAAACGTATAGATCATGTACAGTGCTGCACAAACGAACGCAAATATCTTCTGACTATTGGTGTGAATTCCTGGAATTGGATTTTGAAATGGCTTATGCTTTTTCCAAATTGTTTACTTAAACATAATCATTCGCCTTATTAAAGGGTAGATTTTTATTAAAGTATTCTGAAAGTGGTGGGAATCGCTTAATAATTTATGTTTGACGCAAGATTTTTCGTTACTCTTACAAATTTAAACGAAATTTCTCTAAAGATGGAAACGAAATTACAGCATTTTTGTAAATAAAGAAAATGTAAGGCTAAATAATGGGACATCGTCTTTATCCGAAATGGTGAACTAAACTCTCAAGTTTGAATAAATATATTTAATGATTTATAGATGACTTTCCCTTAAAAAAAATGCAATATAAAGAAAATTTATATGATTTATTGTCACATTTACTAAAATTACTATAAAAATACTAAAAGGTTTTAGGAAATAATATTTTACGAATTTGTTTAAGCTGTGATTGAATGAACTATAAAAATAATCTATACTTCATATTATAAAGAGAAAAAATTGTTTATTTGTCGGAGATAAGCTCAGGAACTACCGAACCGATTCCAAAGGTAATGGTATCAAAATGATGGTGTTCGCCCAAATAGAACATAGGCTATATCTTATGTCGGTGCCACTACCCCAAAGGGGGTGCAGGAGCAAAAAACGTTCTAAAAATGCGATTTTAGCGTTACTGAAGGTCCTAGAAATATGAAATTTGGAATATTAGTTACTTATAAGATATAAATGGTGTCTAAGAACAGTTCTTAAACAATTCGGAATTTAAAAGGGGTGAAAATGCACAAAAAGCGTCCTAAAAAACGTTCTAAATGGTAGTTTCTACGTAATCTCAGGAAATACCAAACCGATTTAAAAAATATTGGTGTCAAAATGATAGTGACAACGTTTGCTCCAAGATAGGCTATGTTTTATGTTGGTGCCACTACCCCAAAGGGGGTGTAGGAGCAAAAAACGTTCTAAAAATGCTATTTATGTGTTACTGATGGGCCTAGAAATATGAAATTTGAAGTTTCAGCTACTTATTAGATATAAAAGATTTCTAAGAACAGTTCTGAAACAATTAAATTTAAAAGGGGTGAAAATGCGCGAAAAGCGTTCTAAAAAACGTTCTAAATGGTAGTTTCTACACAATCTCAGGAAATACCAAACCGATTTAAAAAATAATAGCGTCAAAATGATGCTGAAAAGCCTTGCTCCAACATAGGCTATGTTTTATGTCGGTGCCACTACCCCAAAGGGGCTGCAGGAGAAAAACGTTCAAAATTGCGGTTTTTGCGTGACGGAAGGGCCTTGAATCGTGAAATTTAGAATGGTAGTTAGTTATAAAATATCAATGATCTCTAAGGACATTTCCTAAAAAAATCGAAATTTAAAAGGGGGGTCAAAATGCGCAAAAAGCGTTGTAAAAAACGTTCTAAATTGCAATTTCTATTCAATCTCAGGAAATACTGAACCGATTTCAAATATAATGGTGTTAAAATGATGGTCACAGATCTTGCTCCAAGATAGGCTATATTTTATATATTTTTCCACTAACCCAGAGAAGATGCAGGAGCAAATTGAGCGAAAAGCGTTCTAAAAACGTTCTAAATGCCGATTTGTCACCAATATCTCGGGAAGAATCAAACTGATTTCAAAAGTAATGTTAAGAAATTGATGCTGACAGCCTCTGCTCTAACATAGATGCTATTTTAAGTCGGTATCACTATCACCTAGACGTTGCAGGAGCAAAAAAGCGTTCCAAATTTCGATTTTTGTGATCGGTAGGGGCTAGCAACTTAAAATTAGGCAAGGTACATATGTATTACATATAAATGATCTTTAAGAACAGTTTCGAAAAAATTGGAAATTTAAAAAGGGGTGAACTGCGCGAAAAGCGTTCTAAAAACGTTCTAAATTGCGATTTCTACTCAAAGCTATTTCAAAAGTAATGGTTGCAAATCAATGGTGATAGTCCCTGCTATAACATAGGTTATATTTTATGTTGCTGTCACTACCATCTGAGGGTTGAAAAAGCAAAACATGTTCTAATTTGCGTTTTTTGCATAACTGAAGGGTCTAACACTTTGAAGTATGGCATGTTATTTACTTACAAGATGCAACTGCTTTCTATGAACTGTCGAAAGAAAATTTCAAATTTAAAAAGATGAAGTGAGCGAAAAGCGTTATAAATTACAATTTTTATGTAATCTTTTCAAATACCAAACCGATTAAAAAAATAATGATAACAAATTGTTGGTGATAGAACCTGCTCAAACATAAGCTATATTTTATGTCTGTGCCACTGCCACCAGATGGCTGCAGTAGCTAAAAACTTTCTAAATTGCGATTTCTGTGATACTGAAAAGGCTAGAAACTTTAAATATGGCATGGTAGTTACTTATAAAATATAAATGCCCTCGTAGGACTGTCAAAAATAAATTCGAATTAAAAAGGGGTGAAGTGAATGGGAGGTGCGAAAAGCATTCTAAAAAAGTCCTAAATTACGATTTCTACGCTATTTCAGGAAATATAAACTAAATATAAAAGTAATAGTTGCGAATCAATGGTAACAGTCTCTGATCCTACACAGGCTATATTTTATGCCGATATTCTACCACCTGGGATTCACAGGAACAACAAACGCTCTAAAAAAGACTTTTAAAAGCTTTCTAAATTACGTTTCTGTGGAATATTAGGAAATAACAAACGAATTTCAAAATTAATGTTGGCAAATTAATGGTGACAGTTCCTATTTCAAAATAGCCCTTTATACTGAGAGAGGTGGTAGGACTTGGAATTTGACATGATGATTAATTTTAAGATGTAAGAAGACGGTTTCTAAAAAATTCAAAACTTCAAATGAATACTGAAATGAGCGTATTAATTGAGCATAAAAGTTTCAAAATATTTTCTAAATTATTATTTACTAGCGAACTTGCCCGGCGTTGCCCGGGTACGTCAAAAAACAGCAGGAATTACGAAAAAGCTCTAAAAATCACAAAAAGATATCGCGAAAAATTTTTAAATCGCTTCTCAAATTCTGAAAAGAGAAAATATCTACCCTATATATATAAAATCCTAATGAAACGAATTTATGAAACGCCTGAAATGTATCGATTCTTTGAATCGACTGATTAAACAACTGACTTTGTTTCACGGAGATTTCTCCTAAAATATGGAATACTTTGCGATGAATTTAACACCAAAAATCCGTGTTGATACGCAGATCTCAAAACTGGTATTAGAATTTTTAAATTCGAATTAGTTTTCGAAATATAATTTTTTTTTTCTAATTTTAAATACATTTTTTCTAATGATGGCAACTCAAATTTTAATCATAACAGAAATTTTTTTTTTCATAATTCAGAAAAGGTTACTATTTTAAATTAATTTGGCGACAGTTTGGCCTCCTTTAAATCTATGCTAAGAACAATGCTTTTTTTGTATTTCGTTATCATTTTATTAAATACAAAACTTTCATTTAAAAATGAAACATTTAAATTGATGGCTTTCACTTCTTAAAAAAAAAAAAAAAAAAGGGGGGGGGGATATTAGGCACAGATGTCATATACGCACCGGGGTACTTAATTGGTGCACAAATGGCATTATTTTGATAGACATGGTAACCCGGCTATTGTTGTTTATTTAATAATAAATGTATATTTACTTTTATTTCTTTTTTAAATTTATATAAATTATTTTGTTCTATAGTAATTTTTTTTTTTGCTATTTCCTTTTGGAAATAATAGAAAATAATTGAAAAATACGGTACAATGTAGTAGTTATTCTGTCACCCAATTTCGCAAATTATATAAATCGCCAAACCACTCGCCAAATTGTACAGATTGACAAAATTTTTATTTTAAATAAAGAAAGAACAAATAAATTAGTATAACATTAATAAATATAAAAATAAAACGTCGAAATAAAAATCACTTGATGAAGTAAACACGTGTAACTTGCTAAAAGTCAAGTGAATGTGACATTTACCATCAACCATTATTGGGAATTTAATCTTATACTTTGGTGATAGATTTTTTGTCGACGGAATAACTAAGTAGTACCAAAAATACATATGTAACTGGCATTCGAAAACGAGGTGTTCGTCAAATTTTTGTAAAAAAAAAAAATCATGCCAAACATGATGACATCTGGCGAAATGTTAACTTATGTAACAAACCATGACATTTAATTTCAACTTCAAGTCAATGTTTTAATTTACCACTCGAACAACTAAAAAAAATGCTAACTGGCGAATTGAAAAAAGATATTGGCGAGCTGTGCACCCGGCTTTTTTTCTTTCGGCACAGATGTCATATACGGCCCCATATTGGCGCGATTTTTTTCTGACGCCAATGTCATATACGCAATGGGTACTTAACTGGCGGCAAAGTATCGTTATTTTGCTTGATATGGTAAGCTGGATGTTGTTGTTTACGCTGTTAATGCGTTCCCCAAATTGGCGTTGGAAAAAAATCTCCTCAATATGGGGCGTTTATGACATTTGTTCCAAACCTTCATATGAAAGGCGAAGGGATCAAATCGTATTTGTTTATGGCATTTCATGACTTGAACTATTATAATATAGATGAAATTATGGGGATAGAATAATATTTGGCGACTTATCACCTGTGCCTGGATAACATTAAAGTATCAAAATGGCACCTAGAGTATAAAAAGCAAAGTGTTCCGCCCGGATCTGTTGATGATAGTCACATGATTTAGGCTATTGTTATAGAGATTGTTTTAAAATATCGGTTGACAAAGACTCTGAATACTTAATTCATTTTATTTTAGCTTCTTTTCAAATGTTTAACTGATCCTCTTTAATCAAAAACGAAAACAATCATTGGATGTCTTAACAGCAACTGATTCTCCCTTAAATTTTTGCAATCAAAGGGAATTGAATGGAAACCCGTTTACAAGGAGATCTGCACAGCTTTTTTCAGTATAATTTAATCTTCTCTAATATTTTTAAAACCCATCAGATTAGTATGATTTTAGATTTTTAGATTCTGCGGTGTCGGAATGGGGGTTGGCCAGCGTAGCTTGCAGGGGGCAGAGCCCCCTAGTATATATATATTATGTTCGAATATTGCAAGTTGATTCCTTTCACTAATGTGGAAAAATAGTAGCAAATCGCTAAAATACACTAAAAATCACATACAAAATTCCCGAAAAATTCGAAAATTGCTATACGAAATCCGAGTAATCTTTATTGAAATGAGGGCAGAATGTACTTTAGGTCAAAAATGGAATGTCAAAAAATTGCAGCAGATCGCGAAGAAACGTAAAAATCGCATTAAAAATCACAAAGTCAAAATTTATTATAATTGGATAAAAATTTCAAATCTAATTCCTTTGACCTGTGGGTCCTCTTAAAATTTATGTTTTGGAAATCATGCTAAGCATTAGATCATGTTACTTTTATTCGTAATTAATTTACTTGGACTCCCTTAAATATAATTAATATAATCCCTTAAGTTAATATTAGTTTTTGTTGCATTAAAATATCTCAATTTGTTGATTTTCTGTAAGCAAGTACACCCTATTGTTTTACAGTGGAAGTCTATCGGAATTCTGCGAAATATTAGAGATATCGCCAAGTTGGCGTCACTTTTGGCGGCTCATTTTGGTCGCCAAATTTGGCGATATTTTTCGACAGAACTGGGTCCCCCCTACGGTAACCCCCTTATAGGTATGGACATGCATTACATGCTGTTCAATAATCGCATAAAAAATTCTCTAAAAATTCAAAAATCGCTGCACGAATTCCGAATAAACTTTTTTGAAGAGATAACAAAATTTACTATATTGGGTTAAAAGAAAGAAACCGCATTCTTTTTCCTAATATGGAAAAATCGAATTAATATAATCCCTTAAGTTAATATTAGTTTTTGTTGCATTAAAATATCTCAGTTTGTTGATTTTCTGTAAGAAAGTAATCCATATTGGTATACAATGGAAGTCTATGGGAATTTCGCGAAATATTAGAGATATCGCCAAGTTGGCGTTACTTTTGGCGACTCATTTGGTCGCCAAATTTGGAAATATACCGCCAAGTTGGCGACAATCTTGGCTGCATTTGGCGACAGAACTATGTTTCTCTGCGGTAACCTCCTTATAGGTATGGAAATACATTAAATGCTGTTGAATAATTGCATAAAAATTTCGCTAAAAATTCAAAAATCACTGCACGAATTCCGAATAAACTTTTTTGAAAAGAGAACAAAATGTACTATATTGGGTTAAAAGAAAGAAACCATATTCTTCTCACTTATATGGAAAAATCGCCTCAATACTTAAAAAAGTGTTAAAAATCGCATAAAAAATTAAATAAAAAAATCTAATCAAAAAATCGAAAATTGGTCTTCGAGGTGCAAAACTTCATACATAGACTACCTTTTCGCCAGATTTTGTATCTGTACGTGCAGTGGTCTCTTCAGAACACCGTCGACACACTCACTCACACACAAACTTCTTTCTTTATTATTATAGATTTAGCTTTATTTCGTTTTATTAATTTAAGTCTCATTTCTGACTTATGCAGTGTAACAATGATATTTAATCAAACTGTGTTTTAAATAGTAATTTTTCAAAATTATTCCTAAAAGTAATAAGTACCTTTAATATAATAAAATATTACCTTTTAATAAAATAAAAATTTAGTTAGTATCTTTTAATAAAAATTAGACATATAAATATCACTTGGCATATTTCAAATATTACGCGAGCAAAGCCGCGGGGATTGCTAGTATTCTATATTTTACAACGAAACGTGCTGGCACGCCGTATGCTAACACAGTTACAGTAAAATTTACAAGGTTCTGTCTTTAAGAATACTGTAACATTTCTCAAATCTGGGAAAAGTATAATTGCTTTTGGCTGCGCGACGCAAAATAATTCGATTTTTTCTGCAATTGTTGCTTGAATTCGCTTTCACAACATCGGTGCTTGAAAAACCACATCATAAAGTGTAGGAAAAATCGCTGTATGTTACAACAAAAGATGCTGGCACCCCGGCTGCCAACACAGTTGTTGTAAAATTTATAATCTGCTGTTTTTAAGAGTGCTGTAAAATTTCTCAATTCTGGAGAAAGTCAGAAAGTCACGTTGCTATTGGTTGCGTTATGCACGTGACGCAGAGAATTCTATTTTTACTTCAGTTGTTTTTTGAATACACTTTTGCAGCATAAGTGCTTGAATTCGATTTCACAGAATCGGTGGTTGAAAAACTACAACATAAAGTATAGGAAAATTCACAAAAAAATTTTTACAGCGTGGATTGTAATGGAACATGGATTCTGAACATTCGTACAGCGAACATGCTCGAGGTTTTTGTCCGTGCCATAGTAATCCACGCTACCGAAATTGAAGATGCTGCACAAGTTCTCTTAGAGGACTCAGTCGAGTAAATGAACAATACCTTGACAATCATATATACAGTGAAACTTCTTTTAAAGGCCACCCCTATTCAAGGGCCACCTCTGTTAAGGGCCAACATTTTTAGGAACGGAAATTTTTCCCATAGACATAATGTTAAAATTACTCCTATTAGGGACCACACCTACCTCTCATAAAGGCCATTTTTTCACATGTACCTTAAATTCTAAACAGGTGTATTGAATTCCTGAACCAAAAGATAAGAGTTCATATAACAACTGCACTTCCAACAAAGAAGGCAGGGGTAGACGGGGAGGATTTAGCAACGCAATGAAGGACCACTAACTTTTCCACAAGTGACACAAACAGGTGTTTCTCACACTTTGTTTGACCTTTCAACCTGCAGGGGTTATCTTGGAGGGGAAACATGACCCTTTGTTGTGGGCACACAAAGGATAACAGGTTATCTAGAAAAACTGATTCCACAATAACTAAAATTGTGAATGCATATTGAAGCACAATTTTTACACTTGTCAGGAAACGCTAACAGAAATAAATAAACTAATATATCATTCTAAGCATTATTAAATGATGCAAATTTAAGTAATTTGTTCCATAAAGTAAAAGAATCATTAGAAACTAAAATTGTCTCCGAAAAAATTATGAAAAGTAAAAAAAACCTCAATAGAATTTTTTTCCATCATGTATAGAGTTTAAAAATGTTAATAAACAGTCTTTTTCACCTATATAGGTTTTGATATCCTTATTTTAGTTGTTGTTTTTTGTCACCTCTATTCAAGGGCTACCCCTCATAAGGGCCAATTTTCAATGGAACGGCAGGTGGCTCTTACAGAGAGGTTTCAGTGTATTATTTCGGTTGTCAAGATCTTTTTTTTTTTGCATTTATATAACATGCAGCTGTGAATGATATATCATTCGAAAGATTTTCGACCCGGCATCTCATATAGTACACTCACATTTCGTTAAAACATGTCTTTTGTTTAAAAATTGCAATTAATTAAAAATTAAATCGGTATTGTTTTTATTAATGAAATAATTTTTTTTCAAATCAAAGTTTCCACAAAAATAAAATACTGCATTATATAATAATCAGCAATGGTTATAAAAAAATAAATAGTTCAAAAAGATAAAGTGAGAATAATAGGTGTACTTTTTATTTAAGATTAAAACGCAAAATTAAAATCGATTTCGGACATTTTTGGGTAAACAGGCGAAGATTTATCTTATCCATGTAAACCAAATGTCGTATTCTATTAATTAATTGATGTTCTAAAACTTTCTATCTGGAAATTTTGCTCTATCTCTACTCGTTTTCGATTTGGTAGTGGCTATCTTGCAAATTTCGCCAATAGGGAGCGCAGTTGTCGCTTTCATTAAATCGGGCGTAGTCGCTTTACTATACCGTAGTCGCTTTACTCACTTGCATAGCTATAGCTCTCTCCGTTCACAAGCATTTTCAGGTTAACCCTTTATCTACTGACGGTACTTATAAGTAGCACCCACTTTAAACTTTTATACCATAGTGAATATTGCTAATATTACAATGGTACTTTGCCAAAATCGCTCTTTTAACTCCACTTTATCCGAATACATGGCAGCGGTGGAAGCAGGACGTTTCGGTCTCGACACTTCGGTCCCACCATTTCGGTCCCGCCGTTTCGGTCCCACGACATTTCGGTCCCGAGACATTTCGGTCCAAAGACATTTCGGTCCCGAGCCGTTTCGGTCCCAAGACATTTCGGTCCCGAGACATTTCGGTCCCGAGACATTTCGGTCCCGAGTCATTTCGGTCCCTTCTCCAGGAAGCTGAAATTTTGTGCATTTAAAATGGGTGACATAATTTTATAGGGGACAATGTAGAGTTTTTTAAATAAAGGCCTTAAAATTTTAGTAACAGTTCAAACAAATTTCGTATGGTAATCATTTTAAAAAGTAGGGGAGGGGGATTGACATTTTCTATATTTTAATGTATTATAAGTATAAGCTCCTGATAAATTAAAACATTTATAACTCGATCTATAATTATCGCAAAACACTCATATTTTGTATGGTAAACGTAATCTTTCTAAAAGGAGAGACATTATCGGATTTTTTAACTGAACTCCCTAAATTTTAGTATAACCCGAATATAAGGACTCGAAAACGCAAACACTTGTAACACAGATCAAAATTGTCGCAGCCCACACAACTTTCCTATGATAATCGTAATCGTTTTTAAAAGCAGGGGTGGGGGGCTCTGTTGACTTTTTCTATATTTTAGTGTGCCTTAAGTATAAGGTCCTGATAAATTAAAACATTTATAATCCGATCTATAATTATCGCAAAACACTCATATTTTGTATGGTAAACGTAATATTTATAAAAGGAGGGACATTATCGGATTTTTTAACTGAACGCCCTAAATTTTAGTATAACCCGAATATAAGGACTCGAAAACGCAAACACTTATAACACAGATCAAACTTGTCGCAGCCCACACAAATTGCATATGATAATCGTAATCGTTTTAAATAACTGGGGGGGGTGGGGGGTGCGCTCTGTTGATTTTTTCTATATTTTAGTGTATCATAAGTATAAGGTCCTGATAAATTAAAACATTTAAATCTCTCTCTATAATTATCGCAAAACACTCATATTTTGTATGGTAAGCGTAATCTTTATAAAAGGAGGGACATTATCGGATTTTTTAACTGAACTCCCTAAATTTTAGTATAACCCGAATATATGGATACGAAAACGTAAGCACTTATAACACAGATCAAAATTGTCGCAGCCCATATAAATTTCCTATGATAATCGTAATCGTTTTAAAAAGCAGGGTGGGGGGGGGGGGGAGTCAGTTGACATTTTCTTTATTTTAGCGTATCTTAACCCTTTGAGTTCTGATGGGTGAATTTCTTCCCACTTACATTTAATCTCCAAATGTCACACTGACACCGGAATATTCCACCAATTTTTCTTTAAAATTGATTAACGCATTTTTTCGGAAAAATTATAAGTCGAATCTTTTGATCTCAAAATACTGGTGTCAATGTGAAATTTGGGAATTTTGTAGAAATTCACCTCCAGAGCTCAAAGGGTTAAGTATAAGGTCCTGATAAATTAAAACATCTATAACGCGATCTATAATTATCGCAAAATACTCATATTTTGTACTGGAAACGTAATATTTATAAAAAGAGGGACATTATCGGATTTTTTAACTGAATAAAAATTATTTTTATGTATTTGTACAATATTGCATTATTATTATGTTTAATTAATTAATTATTACTTCGACTTTATGTTTTTGACTGCTTTTTCAAAACATTTCTATTTTATATTTTTGAAAATAATAAATCAAAAATTTTGAATGAAAACTTTATGTGATGAATAATTGCTATCAATTAATTCTCAAAACAGTTAGTAATTTTAGTATAAAAATTAAATTAATATTTTATTAAATATATATTTTTTAATTTAATGTATCCTTAATTTATTAAATTAACAACATTATTAATATACATTACAAATTTCTACTTTAAAATAAAATCGATACATAATATATTTTATATTCAATTTATCATTATATTTTATAGTAGTTATAAACTGAAATTTATCCTTTACCTGTTTATTTTTATATTTAAAGTAACCGAAATGTAAAACTATTAATATAATTATTAATAAAAGTAAAATAAAAATATATTATTATTTTTCTGGGAAAGCGGGAGGAAAAGGGTAGTATAAAAAATAAATAAATAAAAGACAAATATAAAAAAGCTTAGTTTTGTTAGTTAAAATTTACAAATAAAGTTAATTAAAATAATAGTTACATTATAATATAAAATTAAAAATAATAATCTTATTACAAAGAAATAGGCCCAGATTCAATAAAGTTAGCTCACAAAAATCGTCTTCAAAGGGTGAGAAGACTTAAAAAATTGCAATAATTATTAAAAAGAAAAAAAAATGAAGTTGTGGGGGGAGTTTTCTGAAAACAAAATATTTTTCATAGCACGCCTAGTTACCAAATCACTATTGTTTTCCAAATCTATATTATAAAGGACAAACATATCTGTGCGTAACGCATACGTCATTTTGCGAATGGCAACACTTTGAAATTTGAAATAAAATTTTGGTTTTGTAATTTTCTCTACTTCAAATTTTTATACTTCTAAACATCGCACATTTTAAATTTTTACCCCGCCGTATAAGGAAAAAAATGCTCTTTTAAATGCAATTTGTTTGAAAGCTGTATCTCATTTTAATTTTAAGATATTAATTTTTCTGTAGTTTTTATTACTTTTTTGTAATCGTGGCAGCTGAAGTACACCATTTCTGTTGAAAGTAAAGGGGGGGAAATGAAAACAGTAGATTGCTGTAAATTTTCGTTGCCATTTTCTCATAAAAACTGAAAAAAATTGAAATTAAAATACTTGCTATGTCAAGAATATCGTCTGTTATAAAACCCAGTGAGTTTTGGCTTTATTTCTTTTTTATTTATCAATTAAATGATTTTGCCGTGCCGGCTCCATTGCGAAATATTAATAAACAATTTGCACATAAAAAAAAGTCTAAGACACATAAAAGTCTAAGCACATAAAAGCACAAAAGTCTAAGCACATAAAGAATTTCTCTCCCGCTAACTTTCTACAAGAAATTAAAGCTTCATCAGTAAATAAATAAAAGAATAATATATAAAAAAGCACGAATTTAACATATATGTAATCGAACAATTTAAATTTTTAGAGCTGAATTCGTAAAAATATGTGCTTTTAAATGTAATTTGTATGAAATAGAGTTGCTAGGCAACTGTTAAAGTAAAAAAGAAAAAATAATCTATATATTGAAAACACAAGATAGCTTATTTAGACATCTTCCCTGAACTTTCTACTGTACCAATTTTGCTAACAATTCTTTTTTAAAATGAAAGCTGTTCATTTGTAGATGTCCTCGCACTAGCTATTTTTCTAAATATTTTCACTTTTATATTTTTAATTTAATTTGAAAAGATTTTTTGAAATTTAATCAAAATGGTAGCAATCGTATTATTTCCACTGTTGCAGAAAAAAAGAAATATTGGGGTTTATTTATCCTTATTGATACCATTTACTCATTAGAATTAAAAATAACTTTATTTTAAGTCTGAACAGAAAATGATGACACTATTTAAAAAACATTTTCGCTCATAAAGCTAATGTTACAATATATTTTCATTCGGCTGATACCGAATTTGAGACACTTGGCGTAATGCTTCAGTAAGTGCCATATTTAAAAGAAAACAATCCTTTTTTTTTTAACTATATATTTTTACGCGAATACATCTAAAAGACATCAGTTTCTGGAATTTGTACTTCGCGGTACTGAAATTAGACCTTCAAGTCAAAAGAATACATTTTCACATCCAAAAGTTTTAGCTGACAAACGGAACTTCACGTTTGGAAATCTATCTATATTATAAAGGAAAAATATGTCCATGCGTAAGGCTGACGTCATTTTGAGAATGGCAACGCATGACGATTAAATGTCGGTTTTACAATCTTTGCTACTGCAGTTTTTTGAATTTCTAAACATCGGGCATCTTCAATTTTTACACCCGTTATATAGGGGAAAAAAAATCTACTTTCAAATGCAATTTGCTTGGAAAACTTTATCTTAATTGATTTATTTACTAGTAAATCTGCAGATCATTAGCCTCAACGTCAGCTATGCAAGTCACTGTTTTTAGACACACTTTGGCAATATTCAATTTCATGCAAACCGCAATTTAAAGTTTTCAAATTATGTAATTATTTATTAAGAATAAACTAGTCGGATGTACCAATCCCAAAACTTTCTTCTATCTCATACATGTTAATTACTTCAAAATTTGCTATCACACTGCCAAAATTAAAATGGCAATCTATGCATCTCATGAGGATTCTAAAGATATGAAATTCCGTGCATTAGTTCTTGAGAATATGACTATCGCTGAAATCGTCTAAATTCAGCAAAATGCTGCCTAGCAGCGCCACCTATTGGGTGATTTATACCAAATCCTAATCAGCAACAATTTATGTCAACGTCTGACTGAATCTGAAGTTTGGAGAAAATCCGTACATTAGTTTTTGAGATAGAGCAATAGCGAAAATCGTGAAAATTTCTGCATAGCAGCGCCACCTATTGGGTGATTAAAACCAAAACCTAATTAACAACAACTTGTGTCAACATACAACTAAATCTGAAGTTAGAGGAAAATTGGTCCATTAGTTCTATTGATAGAGCTATTGAGGCAATCGTGGAAAAGGCAGCAGAGAAGCGCCACCCTGTAGGGCGATTTACACCAACACCTAATCAGTAGCAAGTCATATCAAGGACTAACTAATCTGAAGTTTGATGAAAATCCGTGCGTTAGTTCTTAAGATTGAGCTATTGGGGAAATCGTGTAAATCCTGCAAAATTCATCATAACAGCGCCACCTGTTGGGCGATTTACACCAAAACGTAATCATCATAAATTCATATCATGGACTAACTAAATCTGAAGTTTGATCAAAATCTGTGCATTAGTTCTTGAGATAGAGCTATTGCGAAAATCGTGAAAAAATGCAGCATTGCAGCGCCACCTGTTGAGCGATTTACACCAAAAACTAATCAGCATCAATTTGTATTAGGCACTAATTGAATATCAATTTTTATTAAATTCCGTGCATGAGTTCTTGAGATAGAGCGCCACACAAAATTTGTGTCACATACACACAGACTGACAGACAGACAGACTCACAGAGTCACAGACAGACATTTTGTAAAAACATGTTTTTTGGAATCTCTGACCCCTAAGACGTGTAAATCCGTCGAAAACCGGAATTCGAAAATTTTCATGAATCCAATACTTTCTTCTTGTAAAAGATAGAAGAAAGTAAAAATACGAAGTTTTCAGACATTAGAAGCGTTAAATTAAAAACGTTGTTATGGAAGGATATTTTGAAATAATTTTCATGAGCTACTAATCTGATATTTTTTTTAAATAATAAAACAGATTTCTTCAGGGGGGAAGGGGGGCTCCGCCTCCTGAACTCCCCGTGGTTTCATTAATTTACATATGTAACTTTTTATTTATTGCACTAATGGTTATCGCAAATCTTAAATTTCTTTTTATACTTCCGAGCCTTAATTTTCAATACTGGTGGACAGAAAATGATTCACATTGACGCAATTATATTAAAAGTTTAGGTTTTATGAATGAAAATATAATTTCCCTTTAAAAATAAAATAATTTTCATTCATATTTTCTGAAATGAGACGGCATTAAGAAGTAACACTCGTCATAAAATATTTTTTTAGGTAATCTAGTTAATGCTTGGTTTTTAAGAATGAGAATATTTATTTCCCAATACAATGACGTCATTTTCGACAGCGATAATTTTGCGGTGTAAAATTTTGACATTTACTATATATTTGATTTTCAAAAGTTTTTTTCTTTTTCTCATTGAAATTTTCGATTAAAAATTAACATTTCTGTTAGCTGTGTGCAGACGATAAACCATGAGATATTAGTAACATTTCTTTTAATAATAAGAATTAATATCATAACACAAGCCCTTTTTATTTCAACCTCAAAGCATATTAGTTTTATTTTTGATATATGAGATCAAATTCACCTTCTTTTCGTATTTTAGTTTTATTTCCAATATGAAGACGTATTCATGTCTATTTTTTATTTCATTTTCCTCTTGCACATGAAAATCTTTCAAATCAAAATTAACTGTTTAGGATAAATTATTATTCTGGGATAGGATTTTCTTGGCAACGGTAAAAAAAAAAAAAAAAAAAAAAAAAAAAAAAAAAAAAAAAAAAAAAAAAAAATGATTGTAAATTTATAGCAAAATGTCAATTTATTCCTTATGAAAATAATGAACTTCTTAATTTAAAAGAAAAAATATTTGAACAAAATAAGCAGAACATAGTCTTTCTTTATTTCTGGGGTAAATTTCATCTATATGTAAAGTCACAAAGGCATTAATTCGTCCCTTTTGACTTTGATTGACTTCAAACAATTACAAATACTTTCACATTTACGATATTTTTAGGTGTAGTTCCGTCGCTAGGCAACAGTTAAAAGAAAATAAAACAATGAAATATGCGCTTTGAAAAAAAGTAAATTTATAAAAAGATATATTATTGGAACACATATATAAAATACCTCCATAAGTTAAACACCGAATTTAAAAACTCTGACAAATGTATACACAGAATTTCAAACTAATATGAATAATGTATGGTTCTAATTAGAAATTACATCATCCATAATTTACTATTTAAATCCTTCTATCATATGAGCCATTTCCTTTCAACAAATAAAAATGGAAAAATCGTCTGCATTGCTATAAGAAAGCATTACGTCGCAAAATAAAATGTTCTATATATTCCGAACGCATGAACCAAATTTAACCAAAAACTATACAGCTAAATCCGGGGATTTTACCAAATTGCATACTTAATTTTAAGCTAATCGGATGCTTTTTACGGCAGTTATCGCGGAACAGACGGACAGACAGACAGACAGACAGACAGACAAACGGAAACCAAAACTTTTCGTGTCTCCACAGTAAGCCTTCACTGACGTTTCGGCAATTATGTCTTTTTAAATAATTTTCAAGCATAATGTTTTTTAATCTATATCCATTGCGTACAGGCTCCTTACGAAATAAGCCATTTGCACTTAAAATAATATAAATAATTCAGCATTTGTTTAGATACTAATTTTTTATAGCAAAATTAAAACTTCACCAATTTGTTATATTAAAAAGTGACTATTCGTTTGTATTTCACAGTTGTTCCTCCTAGAAGATGGAATGTTGGGTGATCAAATTAACGCCAGTTATCCGCATGGGTCAAAGGATGTTAAAAATGGTCGTAGAATTTTAAAATTTGATTAGTTTTCGAGATATAATATTTTTAATGACATTTCTGTAATGATAGAAATTAAAATTGCTCCATTTTTGTGGATAAAAGAGAGAAAAGGGAAAATGACAAGGATTATTAGGTATCACTGTTTGAAATCATTTTATATTGAATAAATAGTGAAAAAATTATTGTAGTTTTCAAGAAAATTTCACGAAATACGAACTCACACATATTCAAGTTCAGGAATCCGTTTATTTTAGAAACACAAATTCGACTCTCGACTGGAACATTGAGATAAATTCTGTTGACGTCAAAAGAAAAAAAAACACTGAACGTTATTTTCATTTAATTTAAAGTCGTAAAGTAGATTTTCAACTATTGCCTTAAGATAGCTAATAAAACATTTCAGAAGCGGACATTAAAAATGAAATGTTTTAGCGAGAAAAAAAAAATATTCCTTAAGTATTAAATATAAAATGCTTCTGAATAAATTCGTCCAAACAAATTAATTTTTGTATAAGTTGATACAAATGACATCATTTCTGCCAACTCCGAAATTCGAAGCAAAATCTTGGAAGAGCGAAAAGCTCTAGGCAAATAAAGTTATAGTATATGTGCATTTTTATTGGGAAAGTTTTGACTTAAATTGTAAATATAACTTATTATTTCAAATATTGTATTTAATAAAATTAATATTGTAATGCTAACTAAATTTACAATAAAGTTGAGATTTCATTTTTCGCAAAAAGATCGATTGTCTCATGCAATTCAAAAGCAACACAACGGGTTGCTACGCAACTAGTGTTTATAATGGTAAAGTAACTTACGAAAACAAATTTATACGATGCAACTTTGTATTATAAAAATAATAAGAAAAATTAAATTTGTGCTTTAATAAATATGTCTTATTTCTGAATTATTAAAGGAGAGGGTGTAGAGGGGTGATTTGAGGAAATATTTGCGTATAATAGGTTATAAGTGTCTAATTGAATTATTGAAGACATTTATGATTAATCTAATTGGAAAAAGAAAAAAATAAGCACAGTTTAATTATTTAATTAATGATAATTTAAACGTTCTAAAAATGTATGAAAACAACCAAAAAACATTGTACGGCAGTTTATAGTACATATAAAATACCGAATAGTAATAATAAATAATAAAACTTAAAAAATCCATTCTGTTTATATCACGTTGTTCAAACAAACAAAGTTTCAGCTCGCTGTGATTTCATAATCACGAGTTATAAAAGTTTAAATTTATCGGACTGTTATGTTCAGCTTTTTATAAAATTTGAGGAGGGGGGGGGGATATTTTTTAAAAGGGCCCAAATAATGTTCAAATTGCAGCATTTGGCGGACCCACGACAATTAGAATCCGAGTTATAAGGTGGTGAGTACCAAAATTGCAAGGGACCGAAATGGCCAGGGACCAAAATGGCCAGGGACCGAAATGTCCCGGGACCGAATTGTCTCGGAACCGAAATGGCCAGAGACCAAAATGGCCAGGGACCGAAATGTCCCGGGACCGAAATGTCTCGGGACCGAAATGGCCAGGGACCGAAATGTCTCGGCACCGAAATGGCCAGGGACCAAAATGTCTCGGGACCGAAACGGCGGGACCGAAGTGTCGGGACCGAAATGTCGGGACCGAAATGTCGTGTACCCTGGCAGCGGTAGTTCTAGGTTTGTTATTTTAGAGAGGAATGGGGTTATCTTAGAAGCTGTCGATGTGTTTTGTGCCGACTTTTTGTACAGATTGCCATGCTCGTCTTTTCATTGCTGCAAACACAGTAAAGGATATAAGATAAGTGTTGAATTTTTTTATGTGTTCATTATGGTCTTAGAATACAATTTGACTAGCTATTTTAGTTGAACGGTGTATGTATTTGATTTAACAGTTGAATTACTCGGTGGTACTTATAAGTACCGTCAGTACAATGGGTGCTGGTGAAAATCTTCTTGTTTACTTTTCGTCCGAGTAGTTATCCAACGCTTTCATCGGATTTAAAAAGCAATTACTAAAATGTAGTGCAGTAGTGATTTTCCTGATATTTCTTTTCTGTTTCATTGTTATTTTTTATAGGAAATCGAAAAAGTTGTGGCACCGGCTGGCTTTTGCTATGCTAGAAATGGCATATGTAAATTCATATATTGCATATGTGGAGATGCGAGAGAGCATGTTGTCCCTGGAATATTGACGTCGCAAAACTAAAGGACTGCTAACAAGATCGAAACCTAAAAAAAAAAGTTATTTTTAAACCCTTTCAGGAGCAAAGCATTTTCAATTCTAAAGTGTTGAAATAAATGATTGGCACCGGAATTTGCCAAACGATTT
Organism: Maratus speciosus; assembly: GCA_963932465.1. Classification (NCBI taxonomy): domain Eukaryota; kingdom Metazoa; phylum Arthropoda; class Arachnida; order Araneae; family Salticidae; genus Maratus; species Maratus speciosus. The sequence continues at coordinate 424,124,077 of OZ010793.1, read as the reverse complement.
ATATGTAAATAAGAAAAAGCCTATATTTCATATACTTACTAAATAGAAAATATTTTCTGGTGCCAGTTGAAATAACTTGTGGGTTTTCTGTTACGATAATTTAGTCATAGTGTACTGACGGTACTTTAAAGTACCACTTTAGTTAATTACCTCTAAATAATTAAATTTCTCACGGGTGAGTATTTTTTTATGTTTATCCTTTAATTTTCATTGTAGTAACTGAAAAACAAAATATTACAAGAAAAAAAATTGCAGTAGATCATAATGCCGTAGATAAAGGGTTAAAGGGACTTTCCTTTGCACCCTGTATACTAGAAAAGTATAAATGTATATACCATGAAAGTTCAAAGATATATGGAACCTAAATAATAGAATATAGCTATTCTGTATATTTGTTTTTCATATAGGTTTTTAGTTAACCTTTAAAGACATAGTAGGTGTATTGAGAGAGCCGCTCAAGGAAACTAGTCGCGAATCCCATAGTATTTATGTGATTAATTCTCATTAAATTAGTCTGTTTTTAAGAATTTGACTTTTATTGCTTTTATACTGCTACTGGGAATTGCATTACATAAATATATATTTAAAATCTGTTATCTAGGCTTTAAAAGGCGATGGAGCATAGAGTACGCCGTCCCTGTCATTATGTATGTCAAAACCGTCCGTGTCTTTAAGGGTTAATATCTCGGCTAATTACTGACGATTTTTTTCGAAATTCATGATCAACAATGCTTTTATACTTCTGCTACGATAGGTACCTCCAACTCTGCTCAAAACTTTTGGTGAAGCCTGTAAATCGAAATTTGAGTGTAACGAAAAAATGCAATTTTCTTAATAATTATGTGACCTAAGGTAATTCCATATTATGTGACCATATTATGTATCCATAATTTATGTGACCTAAGGTAATTTTCATTATGTGTTATATACTATCTTAAAGTTTCAAATAGATCGCCTTGTTATATTTCTTAATTTTGTTCGCCCTCCCCCCACCCCCTCCCACCCACCCGAAATGTGACGGGCGCCATTCTTTTGTATAATTTTTTATCATGTGTTATAAACTATCTTAAAGTTTAAAACCGATCGCCTTGTTAGATTTCCAAATTTTAACAAAATCGCTTTTGGTTAGTTTCACATTCCCCCAGCAGGACGCGTACTCTATTCTTAACAAAACTGAATCTGAGCGAAACTCTGTTAAGCAACCTATCAGTAGATATATTACTCAAGGGGGAGGCGGTCTTAAGCAAGAATTTAAGATATTTGATGAAATTACTATTCGAAAATAGGGATAACTAAACTTTTGACATTTTAATATAAAATAAGAAGATTGAATATGTAACATTTATGCTGTATTTTTAAATGTTCTAGAACGTTCTGGATAATTCTACTATAAAAAATCACGTGACAGTATTTTAAAATGAGCATTTAATAGAAATAAGCCAATTAGTGAAATAATCTATATAATAAAAGCCTAAGTCATTTGACTGTCATCAACAGTTCCGGGTTGAACACTTCGCTTTTTGTATGCCAGGCGGCCATTTTAATAATTTTATGTTAGTCGGGCGCAGGTGATAAATCGCTAAATATTTTTCCATAGCCATCATGTCATGAGTATTATAATAGTCCATTTCATTCGACTGTCATAAACAATTTTTCTCATGGTAAATTAAAACAAAGCATTGATGTTGAAATTAAATATCATGGTTTACGGTATTATTTATTACTTTTTGTTTCTCTTTTCTTTTCTTTTTTTTAAGCAATAATTAAGTCATAAATTTTAAATATTTTAGTTTTAAATTAAACTTACTCATTTTAAATAAAATGTACGAAAGTACTATATTTTAAATAAAAGTAATGAAATACGAAAAATTACGCTAGGTACAAGTTTGGCGATTTATCACCTACCACCGGCTAACATAAAAATGCTAAGATCACGATTTCTGTATCGGAATCATTTTTCGAAGGATTGAGCAAGTAAATTAAATTATGTATAAAAGTAACATGATACAATGCTTAGCATACATTTAAGGGAGACCAAACTGGTCGCCAAGGGCGGTTAGTAATTAATATATCAGCTTGTAATAATATATAAGAATTTTTTTTTAGAATATCTGAATAGGGAATTCTTTTTCCGTCTGGCTATCCAAGTTTCGAGTTTTTACAACCCTTAGATTCTGAGATTGGGGGCCCCTTTTAAAACCTCCAATACCCCGTTATTGCTTAAAATCCGCATCTGGAAGCCCTGCCTTTCTCATTCTGGGAACCCATAGGCATGAAATAAAAAGTGTTTTTTATCGATTGATTTATAACGATTTTTTCAGTTCTACCGTACGCATCTGAATAATTTTCTGAATTTCTAAAAGAAGATTTTTTTTCTGCGTCCATCTGTGCGATTTTCGAGATTTTCGTATGCTAGTTTCTGAGATGCGAGTCGATTTATAGAGGCCCAATTCACTTTTACGATGTGGTTTCGCGGTATCTACGCAGATTTTTATTGGTCCAATTTCCAAATCGTTTAGCTCATTTCCAAATTGTTGCTTTTATATCTACCCTATATATATAAAATCCTAATGAAACACATTTATGAAACTGAAGTATGAAACAGAAGTATGAATAGACTGATTAAACAGCTGATTATGTTTCACGGCGATTGCTCCTAAAATATGGAATACTTTGCGATGAAATTAACACCAAAAACAATATTGATCGGCAGATTTCAAAACTGGTATTAGAATTTTTAAATTCGAATTAGTTTTCGAAATATAAATTTTTTTCTAATTTTATATACATTTTTATAATGATGGCAACTCAAATTTTAATCAAACACACACATATATATATATATATATATATATATATTTTTTTTTTTTTTTTTTTTTTTTTTCAGAAAAGGTTGGCATGGTAACCCAGCTATTGTTGTTTATTTGATAATAAATGTTTATTTACTTTTATTTCTTTTACAAATTATATAAATTATTTTGGGCGCAGATGTCATATACGCCCATAGCAGCAACCCATATTGGCGCGATTTTTTTCTGACGCCAATGTCATATACGTATCGGCTATTTAACTGGCGCCAAAGTGCCGTTATTTTGCTTGATATGGTTACCCGGATGTTGTTGTTTATGCTGTTGATGTTTTCGCCAAATTGTCGCCGGAAAAAAATCGCGCCAAAATGAGGCGCATATGACATCTGTGCCTTATTTTGTTCTATGATTATTAATTTTTTTTTTATATTTCCTTTAGAAAATAATGGAAAATAACAGTACACAAATTACAAATTACAGTACTACTTAGTTATTCCGTCGACCAATTTCGCAAAATGGTATAAATCGCCAAAACACTCGCCAAATTATACAAATTGACATAATTTTTATTTTAAATAACGAAAGAACAAATAAATTAGTATAACAATAAATATACGAAAACGTCGAAATAAAACATCGAAATAAAAATCACTTGATGACGTAAACACGTGTAACTTGCTTAAAGTCAAGTGAATGTGACATTTACGATCAACCATTATTGGCATTTAATCTTATAGTTTGGTGATAGATTTTTGGTCGTCGGGATATCTAAGGAATACCAAAAATGCATATGTAACTGGTATTTGAAAACGAGCTTTTCGCCAAATTTTCACAAAAAAATAAAAATCACGCCAAACCTGCGGTGCGTATCTGGCCAAATATTACCAGTCGAAAAAAAAAATTGCTAACTGGCGAGTTGAAAAAAAATTTTGATTTTTTTAATCAAAATGGAAAACTTACGGTCCCATATTGGGGCGATTTTTTCTCACGCCAATTTCATATACGGAACGGGCACATAACTGGCGCCAAAGTATCGTTATTTCGCTTGATATGGTAAGCCGGATGTTGCTGTTTATGCTGTTGATGCGTTTCCCAAATTGGCGTCGTTAAAAAATCACGCCAATATGGGATGTATATGACATCTTTGCTAAACTTTCATATGAACAGCGAAGGGATCAGACCGTGTTTGTTTATGGCAGTTGACGACTTGAACTATTATAATATAGATGAAATGATGGCGATAGAATAATATTTGCCGACTTATCACCTGTGCCTGGCTAACATTAAAGTACCAAAATGGCACCTAGAGTATAAAAAGCGAAGTGGTCCGCCTGGAACTGTCGATGATAGTCACATGACATAGGCTATTGCTATAGAGATTGTTTTAAAATACCGAGAGACAAAGACTCTTAGACTTAATTTATTTTATTTTAGCTTATTTTCAAATGTTTAACTGATCCTCTTTAATCAAAAATGAAAACAACCATTGGATGTCTTAACAGCAACTGATTCGTCCTTAAATTTTTGCAATCAAAGGGAATTGAATGGAAACCTGTTTACAGAGAGATCTGCACAGCTTTTTTCAGTATAATTGAATCTTCTCTAATATTTTTAAAACCCATCAGATTAGCGGGCTTTTAGATTCTGCGGTGTCTGAACGGGGGATGGCGAGCGTAGCTTGCAGGGGGCAGAGCCCCCTAGTATATATGTAAAAGGATTTATTAACCATTATCGTTCTGTCGCGTAACAAACATTCTAATAAGGCACTTTTCCGTTCTTAGATATCATTTTTAATGTCGTTTAAAAACATAACATGTGACATAAAGATTTAATTTTTAGTAAAAGTAACTTTTATAAACCAAACTTTCCGTTTATAAATATTTAAATATTAGAAGTACGCTTTATATTTTGTATTTCCATATAAATTAAAGAATAATCTATTATTAAAGTAAAATGAAAACTAATTATTTTTTAGCTACTTTAATTAAAAATTTTCCAATATCCTTTTGCCAAACTAATTATAAATTTCAAAAGTTGAGACGTTATTAAAAAAAAATGTCAAATTTAATTTAGGATTTATGTCTCAAAAGTTTTATTGCACATAGAATTTATGAAAAACATATAACTACTTAACTTCTAAAATGTCTGGATATCTTTATTTCATAATTCAGTTACCTGAGATTTTAAGAAGGCTGTTGTTGACTTTAAAAAATATATATCATTGTTTACGTTTTCACAATAAAAAATTCCTTAAAAAGTGCTCTGTATCATGGATTAAATAATGGTTTTGAAACTTACTAAAAGTTTTAAAAAATTTTAATTTGTAATAATGTTTTTTTTCTGAGAAAATGTTTACATGCTCTATGCTTTCCTTTTTTCAATTCCTACTATTAGTTCACACTCTCCCTATATTTATTTATATATCTTGTTCAAATTTTCAATCGTTAATAAAATACTTATTATTCACCCTATCAAGTTGAAATAAATTGTTTTAAACTTTTACTGGATGACAATTGATGTTAATACAGATTTTGCAAATATTAATTCATTAATAAAATTTTAATTAAATAATTTTAGTTTTATATGGGAGACAAAATGGTGGCCATTGGTTATTGAACAGTATTTAATGCATCTTCATATCTATAAGAGGGGTTACGATAGGGGGGACCCTGTTCCATCGCCAAATACCACCAAGTTTGTCGCTAACTTGGCGATATCTCTAATATTTCGCCAAATTCCCATAGACTTCCATTTTAAACTTACTTGCTTATAGAAAATCGACAAATTGAGATACTTTAATGCAAGAAAAAACTAATATTAGCTTACTTTATTTTTTTTCTTTTTTTTTAAATTATAATTATATAAAAGGACCCTTCTTTCCACTACTTGAGTAACTCTGACGTCATTTTGGAAGTGGCAACAGCTGTCCAATAAATTTCGCTTTTATTACCTGTATTTTTAACTTCTATGCATCTTACCATTTCAAATTCTACACCTTCAAATAGAAAAAAATATATTATTTCAAATCAATTTGTTTAAATATTGTATTTCAATTTACCAATTTTCTTAGTGGTGTTTAAAATACTTTTGAAGCATTATTTTTAAAGATCTAACTCTATCAAACAAAATACAGCGCAGCCAGATTACGAAAGATTAACCTGTTTGCACTTAAAAGACTATATATGCATCAGTATTTTTGTGTTGTTAGTGAGCAATCGTAAAAAAGTATGTTGCATGTAAAAGATCTATTAGAGTTTTCAATTAAAAAAGTACTTAGATATGTTACACATGTTAATACTTCAGTGTTATTACTTCAATACACCGACTTTGATTTTGATCTTAAGTTTCTGCTTCATTTTATTAGTCGGAGTAAAAACGAGTTACTCTCAATCATATAATTTAATAAAATCAATATTTTTCGTTATTCTACGTTTTATTATTCGGTTGTACATAATCTGTTTCACAATCGCCGAGTTAGCTGGATGCGAATTGCCCGTCGCTGCATCAACAATCGATGTAGAACAGAACTATGAAAAAATCGAGGAAAATCGCTATTGCAGCGCCCTCTTCCGGCGGATTGTTCCCAAATTCACGCGGGCTCTGCTGGCCATAGCCAAAAACATACACGTGGAATTTGTTTCAATTATGCATAACTCCATACACTTTTTGATGATACAATATTAAAAATGGCACAAAAATCGCTGTTACAGAGCCTCCTTTCGGAAGAATATTTCCTACTTCAAAGAGGACCTGCTGACTCTAAACCAAAACATACAAAAAAAATGTGGTTAGATGCTATTGATAACTGCATACACTTTTCGGTGGTGCAAAGCAGCCATACGAACATACGGAACGACGGACAGACAGACATTTTCTATAAACATGTTTTTCGGTATCTCTGACACCTAAAACGTGTAAATTCGTCGAAAACCGGAAGTCGAAAAAAATCTCGATTACAATACTTTCTTCTTTTGAAAGAAGAATGTCAAAATGTTTTTCACCAATGCCCTATAACCCGGACAGCCCGGGTTAGTTCCTCTAGTGACGATAACGTCTAAAGTTCTGAACCGAACGTCCAAAGTACGGTACCGATTAGAGTCTTATTTGGACAGGGTAATATCAAAATGACCCCTTTATTGACAAATAGTACAATCATTCTTTTAAAAATGCAAACACGTCATTCTGACGGGCTATCTTTTAGTTAATATGTATTTATTAATTAACCAATGTTCATATTAATAATTTTATTAAATGTAAATATTAGCTTTATTTTATACTAGAGAACTTGCCCGGCGTTGCCCGGGTACGTCAAAAAACAGCAGGAATTACGAAAAAGATCTGAAAATCTCAATAAGATATCGCGTAAAAATTTTAAATCGCTTCTCAAATTTTGAAAAGAGAAAAAAAAAAAGATATATTGTGTTCGAAGATTGCAAGTTGATTCCTTTCACTAATGTGGAAAAATAGTAGCTAATCGCTAAAATACACTAAAAATCACATACGAAATTTCCGAAAAATTCGAAAATTGCTATACGAAATCCGAATAAACTTTATTGAAATGAGGGCAGAATGTACTTTAGGTCAAAAATGGAATGTCAAAAAATTGCAGCAGATCGCGAAGAAACGTAAAAATCGCATTAAAAATCACAAAAAGTTCAAAAATCACGAAAGTCAAAATTTACTATAATTGTATAAAAGTTTCAAGTCAAATTCCTTTGACCCTGTAGGCTCTCGTAAAATTTATGGTTTGGAAATCATGCTAAGCATTAGATCATGTTACTTTTATTCGTAATTAATTTACTTGGACTCCCTTAAATATAATTAATATAATCCCTTAAGTTAATATTAGTTTTTGTTGCATTAAAATATCTCAATTTGTTGATTTTCTGTAAGCAAATAAACCCTATTGTTTTACAGTGGAAGTCTATGGGAATTTGGCGAAATATTAGAGATATCGCCAAGTTGGCGTCACTTTTGGCGACTAATATTGGTTGCCGAATTTGGCGACAAACTTGGCGTTATTTGGCGACAGAACTGGATCCCCCTACGGTAACCTCCCTTATAGGTATAGAAATGCATTACATGCTATTCAATAATCGCATAAAAAATTCACTAAAAATTCAAAAATCGCTGTACGAATTCCGGATAAATTTTTTTGAAAAGAGAAGAAAATTTACTATATTGGGTTAGAAGAAAGAAACCGTATTCTTTTTCCTAATGTGGAAAAATCGAATTAATATAATCCCTCAAGTTAATATTAGTTTTTGTTGCATTAAAATACACTGCTCAAAACAATTAAAGGATATTTGAAGTTTTATATAAAATAAAGATATAAACGAAATTTCTTTTGCCGAAAATAGAAGAAGAGAATCACAAATGCAAATTTTTCTGGTTTTCAAACTGTGGAGTATGCAAATTTTGACTTCGACGTCAAAAACGTCGCTTCAGCGGCAGCGAATGAAATTTGACTTTCAACTGGATAAAAGAGAATGAAGACAAGGATGATCGGCATTCAGTGATTGTTTTGTTTCGATGAGTACGATGTCTCAGCGAAGTCATTTGACAGATTCAGAAGCTTTGAGAATTGTTGGTAGGTTAGAAGGGGGCCAAACTCAAGCCGAAATAGCGCAAGCCATTGGAGTGTCACAAAGTGTCATTTCCAGGATCTGGAACCGTTTTTTGGAGAGTGGATGTGCAGGCCGAAGACCAGGGCAAGGTCGTAGACGGGCAACAACGCCCAATGAAGATCGGTATTTAGCGTTAACAGCTCGGAGACACCGAACCATGAACGCTACTCTTCTCCAACAACACCTTCGCTCGGCTACAGGCACCACGATTTCAACTCAGACTGTCCGAAACCGGCTCTATGCTGCAGGTCTGTATGCTCGCCGACCGATGGTATGTGTTAGATTAACATCAAGGTATCGTCGCGACCGCAGGGAGTGGGCAACCGAGCATGTCAACTGGAGGAGAAATGAATGGAGCAATATTCTGTTTTCTGACGAGTCCCGTTTTTCTGTGCATCCGGATAATAGGCGTATTTTCATCTGGAGGGACCGTGGCAGTAGGAATAATCCTGCGTTCGTGCACGAAAGTGTCAGATATGGCGGTGGAGGAGTGTTGGTGTATGGTGGCATCTCCATTGACAGTCGCACTGACCTCTACATCATTCGAGATGGAGCTCTGACTGGTCCCCGATATAGGGATGAGATCCTCAGACCTATTGTAGTCCCTTACGCTGCAGCAATCAGAGATAACTTCATTTTAATGGACGATAACTGCAGGCCACATCGTGCAAACCTGGTGGAGGATTTCCTTTTCGAGGAAGGAATCGTTCGAATGGAATGGCCAGCGTGTTCTCCAGACATGAATCCAATCGAGCACGTTTGGGACGCTCTAGGAAGACGAGTTTCTGGCCGCCAACAACCCCCACAAACTCTCCAAGAACTGGAAAGAGCTCTTCTGGAAGAGTGGGGCAGAATACCCCAACGCGTCATTAATAGCCTCATTGAGTCCATGCCTCAAAGGTGTTCAACGTTGCTGGCCGCCCGTGGAAACCATGCTCCCTACTGAAAATGATTTTCTTTGAAGAAAACACCTTTTCTTATTCTTTTTTTCTCATATGCACAAATTGTGTTTTTTCCTTTAGTACACAAATGTGCAATAAAATGCATTTTTTTCTGCCAAACATGTGTAATTTATTCTCATATAACCTACTATGTCTGTCGACCATGTATCAATCAGCTAAACAGTTTACCAGATACAAAATCCACCTAAAACTGCAATATCCTTTAATTGTTTTGAGCAGTGTATATCAATTTTTTGATTTAATCAAGTAATACATATTGGTGTACAATGGAAGTCTATGGGAATTTGGCGAAATATTAGAGATATCGCCAACCTGGCATCACTTTTGGCGACTCATTTTGGTCGCCAAATTTGGCGATATACCGCCAAGTGGGCGACAAACTGGGCGACAAAATAGGCGACAAACTGGGCGGCATTTGGCGACAGAACTGTGTCCCTCTACGGTAACCTCCTTATAGTAATGGAAATACATTAAATGCTGTTGAATAATTGCATAAAAATTTCGCTAAAAATTCAAAAATCACTGCACGAATTCCGAATAAACTTTTTTGAAAAGAGAACAAAATGTACTATATTGGGTTAAAAGAAAGAAACCATATTCTTCTCATTTATATGGAAAAATCGCCTCGAAACTTAAAAAAGTGTTAAAAATCGCATAAAAAAATCAATCAAAAAATCGAAAATCGGCCTTTGAGGTGCAAAACTTCATATATAGACGTACCTTTTCCCCAAATTTTGTAGCTCTACGTGCGGTGGTCTCTTCAGTCAAATTCCTTTGACCCTGTAAGATCTCTTAAAATACTTTGGTTTGGAAATCATGCTAAGCATTAGATCATGTTACTTTTATTCGTAATTAATTTACTTGGACTCCCTTAAATATAATTAATCTAATCCCTTAAGTTAATATTAGTTTTTGTTGCATTAAAATATCTCAATTTGTTGATTTTCTGTAAGCAAATAAACCCTATTGTTTTACAGTAGAAGTCTAAGGGAATTATGCGAAATATTAGAGATATCACCAAGTTGGCGTCACTTTTGACGACTAATTTTGGTCGCCAAATTTGGTGATATATGGCCAAGTTGGCGACAAACTTAGCGTTATTTGGCGACAGAACTGGATCCCCCCTACGGTAACTCCCCTTATAGGTATAGAGATGCATTTCATGCTGTTCAATAATCGCATAAAAAATTCGCTAAAAATTCAAAAATCGCTGTACGAATTCCGGATAATTTTTTTTGAAAAGAGAAGAAAATTTACTATATTGGGTTAAAAGAAAGAAACCGTATTCTTTTTCCTAATGTGGAAAAATCTAATTAATGTAATCCCTTAAGATAATATTAGTTTTTGTTGCATTAAAATATCTCAATTTGTTGATTTTCTGTAAGCAAGTAATCCATATTGGTTTACAATGGAAGTCTATGGGGATTTGGCGAAATATTAGAGATATCGCCAACTTGGCGTCACTTTTGGCGACTCATTTTGGTCGTCAAATTTGGCGATATACCGCCAAGTGGGCGACAAACTTGGCGGCATTTGGCGACAGAACTGTGTCCCTCTACGGTAACCTCCTTATAGTAATGGAAATACATTAACTGCTGTTCAATAATTGCATAAAAATTTCGCTAAACATTTAAAAATTGCTGCACGAATTCCGAGTAAACTTTTTTGAAAAGAGAACAAACTGTTGGGTTAAAAGAAAGAAACCATATTCTTCTCACTTATATGGAAAAATCGCCTCAATACTTAAAAAAGAGTTAAAAATCGCATAAAAAATTAAACAAAAAAAAATCTAATCAAAAAATCGAAAATCGGGCTTCGAGGTGCAAAACTTCATATATAGACGTACCTTTTCCCCAAATTTTGTAGCTCTACGTGCAGTGGTCTCTTCAGAACACCGTCGACACACTCACTCACTCACACACAAACTTCTTTCTTTATTATTATAGAAGAGATGTGTAAATACATTTATTGAAAAATTGAAGCTTCACAACTATTCAATAAAATTTGCACGAGACTTTCATCGGTCAAGAAGGACTTGTAACTATTTTTCAATATTTTCAATAGCTTCAATGCCATCTGTGATAAATATTAACAATTTTCGAGAAAAGTGACATAATAGAAAAAACAATATTATAAGAAGAATGTTGTAAATTTTTATCTATAGATTATTGCCTATTACTTATTACAGTCTTTTCTTTAACTGAAACTGATTTTGCAAGCAAAGATAGAATTTTGCAATCGGTTTTTAACCCACTTCTTAACCACTTCATCGTTTGCCCCGAGATAACTCGGGGATAATAGACCTGTTTCCCAATACCTATCGCCGGTGAAGTGGTTAAAATGCTAGAACTATAAAATAAAATACGTGCAAAACTGTGTTTCCGATGACAGTATAACATTTTGATATTTTAACAACTTAATTATTAATTAATGCATTAATTTTAAGGCATTTTGTAACTAGGCCGCCACAGCTAATAAATCGCCAAATGTTCTCTGTATCTCGTACAAATGTATGGGAGCTGAAAAAACAATAGATTTAAATATGCGCCAAGAAATTCTCTCCAACATATGCCAATCAGTGTTTCTACGGGTCAGGGCATTCCATGACTTTTGCCTTATTTAACACGTATTTACTTCGCGAAAAACTTTCGTTTTGCAATCGCGTGATTATATTAGTCGACTTTTTCTACATAAAAATACTGGTATTTTTGCTAAAAGCGTAACAACTCTGGCCAATGTGCTATGAAAATGCAACAATGAAACGCTTTAAAGACTGGAAAATAAATTATAAATAAAAATTGAAGAGTGTAATTTAAATTTTTTTCTATCAATAATTAGTTAAATATTAATTATTTTACTATTCTGTTAGACCTTGACATAAATTGGTGCTGAGTAGGTTTTCGTGTAAATCATATAACAATCATTATATCATATATCTGCTATGCTGCATTTTTCACTATTTTCATAAAAGCTATACCTCAAAAACTAATTCACATAATTTAATCAAACTTTGTATTCTGTTACACTTTCTCATAAACAGATCCTTATTAAAATCCTTATATTTTTTTCACGATTTTCGAAATAGCTATATATCAAAACCTATTGCAAGGAATATAATCAAACCTTATAATCTGTTACACTTTCTTATCAATAGATCCTTATTATATGCTTGGGTGTATACTGCCCAAAAGATGTCGTTTTTATGCTCTTTGTGTTGGCAACTTCTGTTGAAGACATCTAATTGGGTGGGTGTGGAAATTCAATAATTTATTTGAAAAATGCGATGCTTATATCTCCTTTTTTAAATGCACACATTTCAACGAATATTTCTTTAGAATATTCTTGATGGACATAGATTGTCATTTAATTTTAGCATTGTGATAGATAAATTTTAATTATTAACGTATATGAGATAGAAGAAAGTTTTGGGATTGGCCATCCAACTAGATTTAATTTTAAAAATAAAGTGCAAAGCATGATTTTTAAAAATCTATCTCAACAATATACATTTGCTTGTTACAATAATGTATATTAATTAAGGATAAAGTGGCTGAAATATCACAATTGGTAATTAAAAGTATATGTTTAATAAGAGCAAATTGAAAAGTCTAAAAGCCTTTTTTTTTAAAGAATTGTTCTCTAACAAGCGTTAAGACCATGAGTACAATGTCCTTGAAAGTGAATGTGGCTACTACAACATGCTTTAACATCAGCCTTTCACCAAATCATATTTGCTCAAATATGCAATTTAGTGATAGTCTTTATTACGAAAGATTAACCATAAAATACCCTAAACAGAAATTTGGCAACGGAAAGAGGGACTACCAGTAATTAATATTAACACATTTAACGCCCATTTTTCAAAAATGAGTACGAAATTTACGTTTACAAATGCCACTACGAAATAAATCAAACTCAAAACGAATCAGAAATAAGCATGCTTGGAATATACGATATTTTTTCTTTCTTAGAAAATTCCCGGTGCCATTAATAATTTCTTCCACCAATCCGCAAAAACACATTGTTACGTCTCCGGCATTCAATGTGTTAAGTATGGAAGCATGGATGTTAGGGTTTAATTTGCGCCTAAGCCCAATGGGGCTCAGGCTCAAATTATAACTAGAGTCAAAGCCCAGTGGGGCTCAGTTCTGGTATTTCTATGTTTTTAATAAATATTTAAATTTTGGTCGGAATTCACCGGAGCTCATAAAATGCAGGGCTCCGGAGCCCGGTGCAATAGCAATTCCGAAAAACCGAAGCCTAAATAACCCTTTCCTTTTCCCTCCCATCTCCAAGTTTCTGCATTCTTTAATATCAAAACAGTTATATGTGACGTAGTGTGTCGCACACATAGGAGACGGAGATCAAACAGCGCGTAAGGTTTTCTGAAAATTTTTCTTCTAAATGTTTTTGCTAGTTGTTCATTCATTATATATATATATATGTATATATATACATGCATAGCTATTCCTTTAGTGTGTTGCTTTAAAAGATGCTTTAAATTTTGCAAATAATGCATGAAATATAAATATGCTGATTGGCTGTGGTGGGGGGGGGGGCTATGCTACTATATGTAAAATATTAGGGCTCCGGTACTTTTTTGTTAGCCCTCATGATTGTAGATATGTTCCAATTTCCAAAAGGTTTTACATTAAAGGTATCTTAACCACAAATAAACACTGCCTTGCACGCGTGTGCATATAAAGGAAAAAAGTTAAAGAATACATAATTTAATAAATAACAAAGAATCCCAATAACAATGAAGAATGTATAGTTTAATTATTAATCAACAGTTCGTTTAATTAGAGAATATTAACTCGTACAATTCCTTTTGAGAAAACTTCTTAGTTATAATATTTTAATACGATTTTACAGCTTTCTTCAGTATTACTCAACTAACATTTCTTTAATGTCCAATTAAGCATTTTTCCCGAAAATCGAATGTGAGATTTAGGACACCAAAAATTTCTTGGCTTAACAATTTTTTTTTTTTTTTTACATCTATTTATAATATTTCTACATTCTTTTTTGAAATCTTTTCACGCCTAAGACTTCAGGAAAATTTTTATTTATAATATATTCTCCGCATGAATTGAGCAAACGTCTTACATGGGAGAAATAAAGAAGTTATAAAATGTTATTGCCAACTGGGCATTAAACTCAATATAATGCGATTTTCAAGCTTCTTTCAATGTTACTTAGATAGAATTTCTTTAACGTCGAATTAAGCATTTTTTGTTTGAAAATGGAATGTGACATTTAAGACACTAGAAACTTCCTAACTTAACATATTTTTACAAATTTATTTTTAATACTAGGGGGCTCTGCCCCCTGCAAGCTACACTCGCCAACCCCCGTTCAGACACCGCAGAGTCTAAAAACACGCCAATCTGATCGGTTTAAAAAATATTATAGAAGATTGAATTATACGGGAAAAAGCTATGCAGATCTCCCTGTAAACGGGTTTCCATTCAATTTCCTTTGATTTCAAAAATCAGTTGCTGTTAAGACATCCAATGTTGTTTTCGTGTTTGATTAAAGAAGATCAGTTAAACGTTTGAAAAGAAACTAAAAATAAAAGGAATTAAGTGTACAGAGTCTTTGTCTCCCGGTATTTTAAAACAATTTCTATAACAATAGCCTAAGTCATGTGACTATCATCAAGAGTTCAGGGCGAACCACTTCGCTTTTTATATTCCTGGTGTCATTTTGGTACTTTAAAAGTCCTTCCGGCCAGTGCCGGGAGGAAGAGGTAGCTTTCATATTCCTTATTTTAAAAAAGCCAACTTATATCATTCAAAAACCCGAAGCTCAATATAGTGGAAACTGAATATAGGAGATTCAATAGTAATTTTTTTCAATATAATGAATGAGAATTTCGCAAAATTAGTCAGCTTTATCCAAGCTGCTTTTCTTTAAAGTAACTCATATTTGGCTGCCAAATTCGGCGATTTCTTAAAGTGCCTAACATTTTAAGACAACAGGGTGGATGAGGCTAACCAGTGAACCTGGTCGAGACCTTAGTAATTGCTGTTCACATGCTCACTCACATCGGAATCGGTTGATATATACCAGTGCTGTCGCATGCAAAATATCAGATTTTTCAAAATGTCACAAACAATAGAAATTGAAACTGCTATATCTGAGCCATTTTTTAAGGTAAAGACAAACGAAAAATGCTCCTGAATCCTTATATCAAGGTCAAATACTTAAGAAAGAAACCTTTTTCAATTTCTAATTTTTTCGCACCTCACTTTAAATATATATATATTTTTTTAATTTAATGGCCGCCATTTTGAAACAAGATGGCTGATGAATCTGGCCAGCGAACTTGGTCGAGGTATTGATGTATACTATCCACATGCCTTCTTACATCGAAATAGGCGAATACGTGTGTTATCGCGTGACAAATACAAGATCGTTTCAAAATGTTAGCCATGCTAGAAATTTAAACTGCTATAATTCAATCATTTTTTAAGATATAAACAAAAGAGCAAATTTTCAGAAACAAAAACTGCTCCGGAATCTTTGTATCAAGGCCAAACACATAAAGAAAAAATCTTCTTCATTTTCCAATTTTTTAATACCTCGTTTTAAATTTTAAATTTAATTATTTTTTAAATGGCAACCCTTTTGAAACAAGATAGTGAATGCAGCTGGCCAACGAACTCGGTCGAGACATTAGTATGTACTATGTACAGACCAAGTTACATCCAAATCGGTTCATAAATACGCCTGTTATCGCATGACAAAAATCAGGTCGTTTTAAAATGTCAGCCACAATAGAAATTCAAAATGCTATAACTCAGCCATTTTTTTAGATATAGACCAAACAAAAACTGTTCCGGAATCTTTGTATTAAGGTCAAACACATACGAAAAATATCTTTTTCATTTTCCAATTTTTTGGTATCTCATTTTAATTTTTTTATTTTTTAAATTTTTTTAAATGGCCGCCATTTTGAAACAAGATGGCGGATGAAGCTGGCCAACGAACTCGGTCGAGATATTTGTATTTACTATGTGCACACCAAGGTACATCCAAATCGGTTCATAAATACGCCTGTTATTACGTGACAAAAATCAGGACGTTTCAAAATGTCAGCCACGCTAGAAATTCAAAATGCTATAACTCAGCCATTTCTTAAGATATAGACGAAACAAAAACTGCTCTCGAATCTTTTTATCAAGGTCAAACGCATAAGAAAAAAATATTTTTTCAATTATCAATTTTTTGGTACCACATTTCAAATTTAAATTTTTCTTAAAAATTTAAATGGCCGCCATTTTAAAACAAGATGGCGGATGAAGCTGGCCAACGAACTCGGTCGAGACATTGGTATGTACTATGTACACACCGAATTACATTGAAATCGGTTCATAAATACGCCTTTTATCGCGTGACAAAATTCAGGACGTTTCAAAATGTCAGCCACGCTAGAAATTCAAAACGCTATAACTCAGCCATTTTTCAAGATATAGACAAAACAAAAACTGCTCCGGAATCTTTGTATAAAGGTAAAATACATAAGAAAAAAATATTTTTCCATTTTTAATTTTTTGGTACCACATTTAAAATTTTAAATTTTTTAAAATTTTTTAAATGGCCGCCATTTTGAAACAAAACGGCGGATGAAGCTGGCCAACGAACTCTGTCGAGACATTTGTATGTACTATGTACACACCGAATTACATCAAAATCGGTTCATAATTACGAGAGTTACAGTGTGACATAGGTCAGATAGATATATATACCGGGTGTCCCAAAAAGGACTGACTGATTTTAAAATTCAATAACTTGTAAACGGTGACAGATATTTAAAAAATTCTTGCAGGAGGGTTATGCATAAGGTCAAAAGTTTTTTTTACAGTGATTTTCAATTTTAGTTCGAATTACAAACAATAGATGGCGTTGCGATCAATATACACTAAATTCATGCTCGATTTTTGGTACTTCGTGGCCCGGATAATACATTTCCATCTCCTATTTCTGCATGGAACAAGATAAAGGAGCGAAAATCGAGCCTGTATTTAGCGACTATTGCTTACAGCGCCATCTATTGTTTGTAAATCGAACTAAAATTGAAAATCACTGTAATAAAACTTTTGACCTTATGCATAACCCTCCTGCAAGAATTTTTTTAATATCTGTCACCGTTTGCAAGTTATTGAATTTTAAAATCAGTCAGTCCTTTTTGGGACACCCGGTATATATATATCAATTTTGAACGGAGGGTGGTTTCGGGGTCTGAGGGTCATGACCGATGAAAATATACCAAAATTTTTTTTAATCTCTTTCCTCCGAACGGCTGCAATAGGTAGCTTTTTGTAATGAAAGCTACCTAATATTAGTCAGGTACAGGTGATAAGTCACCAAATATTATTCTATCGCCATCATTTCATCTATATTATAATAGTCCAAGTCATGTAACTGCCATAAATAAATACGCTCTGATCCCTTCGCTTTTCATATGAAAGTTTGGCCCATATATCAATACGGCCCCATATTGGCGCGCTTTTTTCCCGGCGCTAATTTGGGGAAAAGATCAACAGCATACACAACAAAATCCGGCTTATCAAATCAAGCAAAATAACGATACTATGGCGCCAGTTAAGTACCCGTTGCGTGTATGACATTGGCGTCAGGAAAAAATAGCGCCAATATCGGACCGTATGTGGCATCTGTGCCGAAAGTTTTCCATTTCGATTTTAAAAAATCAACTTTTTTTTTTCGAATAATACTACATAAAAGCATTGTCGCAAAGAAACTGTTACGCTAGCCGGGTGCAAATCTTGCCAATAACTATTTTTCAACTCGCTAGTTAGCATTTTTTTTTTTTTTTTTTTTGAGTGGTAAATTATAACATTGCTTTGAAGTTGGAATTAAATGTCATCGTTTGTTACATAATTTAATATTTGGCCAGATGCCATATACGCACCCGGTTTGGCGTGATTTTTCTTTACGAAAATTTGGCGCAATCCTCGTTTTCGAATACCAGTTACACATGTATTTTTGGTACTACTTAGTTATCCCGTCGTACAAAAATCTATCACCAAACTTTAAGATTAAATGCCAATAATAGTTGATAAATGTCACATTCACTTGACTTTAAGCAAGTTACACGTCTTTACGTCATCAAGATTTTTATTTCGACGTTTTATTTGTATATTTATTAATGTTATACTATTTTCTTTGTTCTTCGTTATTTAAAATAAAAATTATGTCAATTTGTATAATTTGGCGATTTATATAATTTGGCGAAATGGGTCGATGGAATAACTAAGTAGTACCGTATTTTTTAATTATTTTCTATTATTTTTTATTTTTAAAGGAAAATAACAACAAAATAATAAACTATAACACAAAACAATTTATGTAATTTAAAAAAAGTAAATAAAGTAAATAAACTCTTATTATTAAATAAACAACAATAGCCGGGTTACCATGTCAACCAAAATAATGCCATTTTGGCGCCAATTAGGTACCCCGGTGCGTATATGACATCTGCGCCTAATATTTTTCTTTTCATTTCGTTCAAAAAAAAATAAAGAAGTGAAAGCCATTTATTTTAAATGTTTCTGCTTGTATTAAATAAAATGATAATGAAATACAAATTGAATTATGAATAAAAGTAACATGATACATTTCTTAGCATCCATTTAAGGGAGGCCAGACTTCTCGCCAAATTAGTTTAAAATAGTAACCTTTTCTAAAATCTGAAAAAAAAATATATCTGTTTGATTAAAATTTGAGTTGCCATCATTAGAAAAATGTATATAAAATTAGAAAAAAAAATAATATTTCGAAAACTAATTCGAATTTAAAAATTCTAATACCAGTTTTGAAATCTGCGGATCAATATTGATTTTTGGTGTTAATTTCATCGCAAAGTATTCCTTTTTTTAGGAGAAATCACCGTGAAACGTAATCAGTTGTTTAATCAGTCGATTCAAAGAATCGTTACATTTCAGGCGTTTCATGTATTCGTTTCACAAATTCGTTTCATTAGGATTTTATATATATAGGGTAGATTTATATATTCTTTTTAAAATCTTTTCACACCTTCAAGATTTTCTTTTTTTCAATATTTTCCGACTGAATTGAGGAAATATCTCACATTGGAAAAATAAAGAAGTTATGAAATTTTATTGGCGATTAGGCATTAAACTCTGCATAAAGATGAGAAAAATTGGAGCAAGAAATAACTTTAGAAAGGTTTACATAATTATTTGGTTCGTTCATAGTATTTAACTTGTTCAGAAAATATGAGTAAAATGGAATTGTTAATTTGTTAAAATTAGCAATGCTTATATATATACAGGGTTATTCATAACTCTCCCCGGAGTTTCTAAGCGTTGTAGTAGAAAAACACTCACGAATACATAAAATAAAACAACCTTTGAAAGAATACAGAAACAAATCAAGTTTTAATGTCAGCAGTTGCCGGTGGAAAACTGATGGCCGTTAGTAAATAAAAATGGCCGAACAGAAAGCGTCTTTTGTCTTACAAGGAAGGTTTCCTCACTGGGCATACTCAGAATATTTTGAAAAAAAAAATACTAATTAAACTACTTATGTATGTAATAAAGGATAGGTCAAATTTTGCGGCGGAATTACAGTAGGAAGTCTTTTAAAAAAATAAAATACTTTCGAGTATTTGGTGCGAAAAGACGAAAGCGTAACGCAATTTGGCGAGCAGTACTTTTCCTCGCCAAAAGGAAACTATTTTAATGCACTTGAAAATTGCTTGTTAATTGATTTTTAGAATGCATGTGAATAGTATTTAATGAATCGAAACTTAAACAATGAGAGAGTTTAATTAATACATTTTTGTATTACATATTTATGTTGCTTGTAATTTAATTTTATTAATTTTAAATCAAGTTCACATATAAAAAATGGGATAATTATAAAAATATTGTAGAGAGTTTAATAAATACATTTTTGTATTACATATTTATGTTGCTTGTTATTTAATTTTATTAATTTTAAATCAAGTTCACATATAATAAAGTATTTTCATATATTTAAGCGTATTCCAAAATAAAGGCAAGATTCATTTAGCAGTTATTCTTTTCAATATCAAAGAAGCCGTTGTTTCCATAGCAACAAAATTGAATCGACAGTGCTCAATTCGACTTCATTTTGAGATTGAAGCAATTTTAATTAGTTTAAATTTTGTTTTAATTCATGAAATTTGATAGTTAACTTTCATTGTAAATATACATATATGACAAAACTATAGTTAAATCAAACTGAAACTGACAAAACTAAAGTTATTTACATTAAATTTATTTAAACAAGTTCAATATGAAACATTTTTATCTTAAAGAATATTTGGCATAAAAAAGTATTTTTTGAAATTTTATTCCTTCACCATCCGGTGATAAATCGCCAACTATCGAAATTTTCATTATTTTTATACATACGCTCTACCGAGTTTCCGCCAAAAAATTTTTTATAAACATATCTATCCTCATGAGTAGAACATTCTATAATTTTTTTCAGATTTTTCGGAGTATGCCCGTATGGAGACCTTCCTTTTTAAAATTTTCAAAATCTGAATCAGTGGTGTTGGTTCAGAGAGCATTTCGTGCGAAATATCGTACACAGGGACTAACTGTCAAAGTAATTAATGTGTGGTACAAGAAGTTCAAAGAACGTTGATAGTACCATGTTGAGTACAGTGTGGCAGGACCTGGACTATCGCATTAATGTATGACGTGCGACCAAGTGTTCACACATAAAACACCTCTAAGTTATATAAGTAAAACTTGATTTGATTCTGTATTCTTTCAAATGTTTTTTTTTTTTTTTTTTTTTCTGTATTCGTCTTAGCTTTTTCACTACAGCGCTTCGAAACCACGGAGAGAATTATGAATAACCTAACCCTGTATTGGGGTCATTCCATGTCAGTTCAGGCAACCATGTAACCCACCATCACAGATTTTGATGAAACTGCGTGTGTTTGTTCCTTTTATTAAGATATGATTCCCAGTATTTTTTTTTACTCCTTGGTCAAATAGTTTCTGAGAAAAAAATTGTCAAAATTTTGAAAAACTGCCATCAGTTGGCATTCTTGACTGCTCGATTTTCAAATGTAGCATGATATAAATATGATTATATTTCAATATCTATTCCACAAATCATCTTCAAATAATTTATGCATAATATATAGGGTACGTATTTTATGAAAAAAAATACTGTTACGCTTATATAACATTTTAAGTGTGTCTAAAAAAATGTTTAATCTTTGAAGTCGTGATTTTTTTATGAAAAATAATGCATTAACTAAAATAGCATTATTAACAAAAGGCGGTATTTTTATTAAATTTATTTTTTGTGGGGGATATACTTAAAGGTGTCCTTTACCTGATTCTGAAATAAAAGTGGTGGGATTTTGGGTGTTTTTAGTAGTATTTCATATTTAAAAATATTTTGAGGCGTATTTCAAATCAAATCAAGCAGAGTCAGTCCATGTCAGTTCGCCTAAGACATTTAATTCACTGTCACAAATTTCAATGAAAGTGGGTATGTTTATAGCTCATTTTAAGACAGGATCAAGGAAATTAAACGTGATTACAAGTAAAATATTTTTTAAGATAAAAAAAAAAATCTAAATTTTGAAATTTTTTTTAAAAATGTTTTTAATGACAGATCTATATTCAAAGACTGCATAAAAAAAGTCATTTCAATATAAAATCACTAAATAAGTTTCAAATAATGTATATGTGACAAATAATGTAGGCAGATTATTATTTATTGTTGTTTGTCATGTTTAAATGCTAAGAGTGTGTTTAATCTTGTGAATTCTTAAAATCAAGAATTTTGTGAAAAATAATGTGTTAATCAAAAATTTATTATTAACCGAAGGCAGGCTATTATTACTTTTTTTAATTGTACGTAAAAATATCTTTTCAATAGTTATAAAATAAAAATCGTGAAAATATGAGCAATTTTAACAAAATTTTCATAAAATGTGGATGTTTAATGATAAATATTGAAGCTTTTCATGCTAAGATGTACTAAAATGACTACGATATCGTGTATTTCTACTCTTGCTTAAATATAATACATACAATAATAAAACAACAAATATTATTTACAGCAATAAAATTTAAATTAAATAGTACCAGTTCCTTTACCAACACTACATTGCTCAACAGCCGACTTAAAATCAACAGCCCACTCTTATTGAAAAATACTTTCAACTGTTCAAATAATAAATAAACTGCATTTAAAAATTTTAATATCAACTTATTATCTTAAGACGATAATAATAACTAAACAACATGATGAATTTATAAATCAGCTTTTAATTGAAAAGTCATGAAATGGTCCCTTTAAATATTGTTGTTCATCGAGTCAATCAAAACAAATTATATAAAAAAAAAATAGTGAGCCTAATATGCTGACTGCAATGACACTTCTAACAAAACTAATTAATTCATTACCATCTGAAATCAAACCCGAAAGATCAAAAAGAAAAAAAAGTCATCTGTAGTGTGAATGTGACATACTCAGTGGTTGTTGAGGTAGGAATGTCTTTGTGACATTTTCACCCGTACTTCAATAAAATATAAACATGTAAGCTTTTTTCATTCATCCAAATTAAGTAAAACAATTATAAAATTTTGTTGTCATTACACCACATGTTAAATTTTTCGTTACATACTATTAGATAAGTTCTTTACTTTTAGACATTATTGACATAATATCATAAAATTTACTATATGTATTTTCTATAAGTGTATAAACAATATATATATGCTTTATTAAACATAAATGAATAATTTTTAAATAATTTGTTTGAGAACAGGGATATATATACACAAATATATATGTTGAAAATCCATCTTTCAGCAATATTGTGATGAAATAAATCAAATTACCGTAATTTCCGGTATATAGCCCGCGGATCAAACAATCGTGTTTCGACCCAGAAATTTTTAAAAATAAAATGTAACTTTTTAGATCACAGTAAATATTGGTCTTCAAATACTGAATAAAATTTCTGGGTCGAAACTGAATTGTTTGATCTGCGGGCTATACACCCGAAATTACGGTACATATCATTAGAAACTGAATAAAGTTACAAAAGTGCAACTCATTAAGTTTTAAATATTTTTTTAGATATAGTTATTTGAAAGATATAAATATAATGGATTATGCATTTTTTGCATATATTTAAAGCACAATACGTCAAAATTTTCTTCAAAAGAGTGAAATTTGGTATATTTTTTAAATATTAGTAGCTCAATGCTAAATTTTCAATATTAACAGCCAAATATGAGTTTAAAGATTAGGACTGTCATTTTGAAAATTTCTATTGGGCGGTGAGGATCTAGTGATTTTTCTCTTTTTTGGAAAGGGATAATTGCTCTTCGCCCTAGAAGTTTTACTAAAAAACAATATTGTATATTTTTTCCTTAAGAAACGAACATAAAAGATAATTTGAAAATAAAATAAATGTATAAATAAAAATATTTCCAGGGATGATACATTGGAGAGGTTTTACATTTGAAAATATTGATAATTTTAAATATGATTTAAATACTACTAAAACCAACCAAAATCCCACTATTTTTATTTCAGATCCAGTTATAATGTAGTATTATGTACAATTTAAAATTAAAAAATTAGTCATAGAAACTCCGCCTCTGATTGATAAAGTTTTTTTAATAATTTCATTATTTTTTGTAAAATATTTTTGATTTCAAAGATTATACAATTTTTTAGACACATTTAAATATTTTTTAACATTACAGCAATATTTTTTTCATAATCTACATACTTTATTTACCTTGCTTAAATTATTCGAAGAAGATTTCTTTATTAGTTATTGAAATATGATTTTATATATAAAATGAGGCCTTTGAAAATTGAACAATCATTAATGGCAACTCGTGGCATTTTTCCAAAATTTTGCTATTTTTACGTAATAATAATAAATTTTAATAATAATAATAAAATAATTTTAAAATTTAATAATAAATTTTTGATTAACACATTATTTTTGACAAAATTCTTGATTTTAAAAATTCATAAGATAAAAGACACTCCTAGTGTTTAAACATGATAAAAAAACAAGAAATAATAATCAGCCTACATTATTTGTCACATATACATTATTTGAAACCTATTTAGTGATTTTATATTGAAATGACTTTTTTTTTTTTTTTTTTTTTTTTTAATGCAGTCTTTGAATATCGAACTGTCATTAAAAAAATTTAAAACAATTTTTCAAAATTTTGATATTTTTTATCTTAAAAAATATTTTACTTAGGATCAAGAAAATTAAAGGTGATTACGTCTTAAAATAAGCTATAAACAAACCCAATTTCATTGAAATTTGTGACAGTGATTAAATGGCTTAGGAGAACTGACATGGAATGACTCTGCTTGATTTGATATGAAATGCACCTCAAAATATTTTTAAATAGGAAATACTACCAAAAACACCCAAAATCCCACTATTTTTATTTCAGAATCAGGTAAAGGACACCTTTAAGTATATCTCCCATAAAAAATAAATTTAATAAAAATACCGCCTTTTGTTGATAATGCTTTTTTTGTTAATGCATTATTTTTCATAAAAAATTCACGACTTCAAAGTTTAAATATTTTTTTAGACACACTTAAAATGTTATAAGCGTAACAATATATTTTTTCCATAAGCTGCGTACCCTAAATATTGTGCATAAATTATTTGAAGATGATTTGTAGAGTAGATATTGAAATATGATTATATATATGACATGCTACATTTGAAAACTGAGCTATCAAGAATGCCAACTGACGGCAGTTTTTCAAAATTTTGACAATTTTTTTCTCAGAAACTATTTCACCAAGGAGCAAAAAAAATTACTGGTGATCATATCTTAATAGTAAGAACAAACACACGCAGTTTCATTAAAATCTGTGATGGTGGGTTACATATTGATATTTTACTGCCTGATTTGACGTGGAATGCCCCATTGTTAATTTTTCTATATAAAAGGTTGCAAATTTATTTAAAAACCATTTTCTATGTATAAAAACCTTTATTATTTTATGTTCCTAATTTTACATAAAATCGGATTTACTTGCTTATGAATAATAGCAAAATAAGCATAAAAAAACGACCTAAAAACCTTAAAGAATCTTTAAAGAAGGTTTTGTATAAATATTATATTTATTTGTTTGTGAGAAAAGAAAACTTTTGGAAATAAATCCTTTTTACTTCGCAGACATATTTAAAAAATTATATAACTATAAATGTTTGTTGTTGTTGTTGTTGTTGTTAAGGTTTACATGCAGTTTTTTATTTTAATATGTCTAATGTGCGATGAATATGCATATGAAGAATCATTTTATAAATTTATCTTATAATGATAATTTTTTATTTCTCTACAGTAGATAATTTCTCACCTGACAAACATAATTCATTCTGGAATCACTTTCGTTAGCCAAAATGTGATTTCCCATCCAAATAAAATGGAACACTTCTATATTATGGTGGCGTACATATCTCATGAAACATTTGTTAACCGATCAAAAAAGGAAAAATAATTTTCGTTCCCCAGTGCAGTCGTTAATGTTCGAATGGCATATTATACATCAAGGAAAAATACAAAGATCATACAAAAAGCAGTTAAAAAAATATTGAAAAATACTAAATTATAACTGCTACCAGAAACATTTTCGAATCTATATTTTAAAATATAAAGAAACATATGGAAGTCTAAGAAAAAAAAATTTCATAATACTATTCAGATTAATTTTTAGATTTGTAATGGAAACATTTTGATAATACAATAAAAGGCAATTTATTTCAGTTATTTTTAACTTCCATGTAAAACTTCTTTTTTTAGTATACAGGGTGTCCGGTCTCAACGGTGTCCAATGGCTAATTCCTAAACCGTTAGTCATAGACATATAGTTCCAATTACAAAAATGTTTAAAATCAGGTAAAGAAATATTTTAAAAGCGTTTTGGGTCAATAAAAACATTTCTTGAAAAATTACGAAATTTAAATTTTTATACGGCCCCTCGGTCCTATAAGTTGTATTTAGTAAAACTTTCCTATTACACTGACAAGTAATACAAAAATAGTCCCGTTATTCTACGATTAAAATTGGCCGAGTAATAGCTGTTTAAAGTTGGAGCATATTTGTGCCTGCAAATTGGGGGTCATTCACAAATTTAATCGAAATATAATACCGTCAGATATATTTAAAAAATGGTTGAGAGTAAAATTAACATTGCAATATAAATTTGAAATCTTTAATCATTGTGACATGTTAACGCAAAATATACAATTTGTAATAAACATTTAAGAAGAAAGAAAAAACAGAATTTCTGTTAAATAAAATGATGTTAAATTAACAGCCTCAAATCTTTACAAAATGATACTTATTTTAAATATTATTAGATTACACTAGCCTGCAAAAGTTGGGTTATGGCATATTTTTTAGCTTTTGATGATTGATTCTTGTGTATTCTGTACCACTGAATCCGAAATTGACCTTCATTTTTAACCATCACATCAGGATTTTTGGCAAATTGCAAATTTCAAAGTTAAAAAGTTCAAAGTCAAAATTTAATCTCCTCCCCCATCTCATTGGACCACTTAGCTGATTAGCTGTAAGAATCCCAGGATAAGCAAAAATATCGAAAAAATTATTGAATAAAATAAATAAAAAAGTTTTACAGTATGAGATTTTCGCTATATTTTAACTTACACATTTACGATTTGAAAAAAAATTCTAACGTGATGGATGAAGGTCATTTCCAGATTCAGTGTTAAAAAGTATGTAAAAATCAATTATCAAAAGTTAAAAACGCAACCATCTCCTCTACTTTATAGTATCCGATTTTTGTTATTCTTTAAATTTGACGATTTATGATTTGCGAAATATCCTGGCATGATGGTTAAAATTAAGGTAATTTTCGGATTCAGTGCTAAAAAATACATAAAAGTTAAAAACCCAACAATCGCAGTCTTGTATTATCTAATCTAAAACTTTTTCTTAAACTTCTTGGCGGTAATCTATCCCAATTTTTTTGTGTTATCCTGTAAAATAAGTATAAATGGTAACCACCGAAAATCATAATAATATTAGATTGTTATCGGATTTGCGCCAGTATGTAAAATGTAATCTCGATCGGACATTTGAAAGTAAATTAAAGTTCTTGTACAAATTTTGAACTGGAAAAACATACATACGATCGTTGAAATAACATAAAACTTATAAAAATAACATAATTTTTGTTAAAAGAAAGCATAAAAGAAACAGTCTCAAATCCTGACAAAATAAAACATATGTTATTTTAGACAATCTGAAACTTAATAAATGTTAACTTAATCGTAATACTTGTACGATTTTTTTCAAAGTGCAGATACACATGAAATAAGATCTTCTAATACTTTGAGCACTTGATATGTGACCCGTCAAAGCCAAGACGAAATCATTTGTTTTCAGAGCAGAAAAGTGGCATAAGTCATGCATTTTTAAAGTTTCATAACTCGGCCAATTTCAGTGTTATATGAATGGGACTTTTTTTGGCTTACTAGGAAAATTTTACTAAATATAACTTGTAGGACCGGGGGACCGTATAAAAATATAAATTTCGCAGTTTTTTAAGAAATGTTTTTATTGACCCAAATCGCTTTTAAAAATATTTCATTACCTGATTTAAAACATTTTTGTAATTGGAACTATATGTCTATGACTAACGGTTTAGGAATTAGCCATTGGACACCGTTGAGACCGGACACCCTGTATAACATTAGTAAAGAGATTAATGACGGAGATTGACACAATAAGAAATCTTTAATTGGCTCAATTAAAAACCAAATTTCCGAAGTGTAAACCAATGGGCTAGATCATTTCCATTATTATTATTTCAGCTAAAATTATAAAATAATATATATATATATATATATATATATCTACATTTAAATATAATTTTACTAGCAGACCTAACCGGCGTTGCCCGGGCCCGTGATGAATGAACCTCAAATTTGTATAATTTTGTACCTTTAATTCCCTTTTGTCTGAATTTATATTTTTAAATATAAAAAATTGCAAGAAAAATATTAAATTGAAGATACGTACTATTTTGCGTAAGTTGATTTTGGGAGTCAATGCGTACCGAAAGCGAGCGGAACTGCGGACAAAATACTCAGGTTTTTACTGGTTTCGTGGACATTTTCAGACATTTCGTTTTGTAAAAAATATTTCAACCCCTCCGAACGTTTCAAAATTTTTATAGGAGGTGTAGATATGGTCTATTTAGATGATTCGATAAACATTGTGTAAAATAAGGACGTTGACTAAAATAATAAATTAAGAAATTTGCTTAATTTACTATTCGAAAATAGTGGGTAGTGCAACCTTCCACCGACAGGTAGCGCAATATGTTCTATACAAATATTACTCTACGAAACAGTGCTCAAAGGGCTGTTATAACTTACGTGAAAATTTCAAGTCGATCGGTTAGGTCGTTTTCCAAATTTTAACGAATTCGCATTCATTCTCTATTAAAAAAAAGCGTTTCTTTTTCTTTTTAAAAGTCGATTTTTTTCCATTTCGAACAAAAAGTTCTGAATCAATTTTTTTTTAATTTATATACTCTTAATTAGTCTACAAATATAGGACGAGAAGCTAAAGTTTAAAATCTGTAAATGCTGTATTTTTAAAATTTTGGTTTAAATTTGAACTTCCATTAAAATTTTACCCTACGGTTTTTATCTACTCTCCAAAATAAAAGTAGGTGTTTGTCAAAGCAGAGATAGTGTCTGTAACTTTTAATAAGTAGCATATATCTTATGACTCCCTCAAAAAACGGCATATAAAAAGTGAGAAACGCTAATTTTTTAAAAAGAAATCTAGAGCAAATCCCTCCCACCCTGGAATTTCACGCACCATTCGTTTTTACACTTTATCTTTTGTGTTATAAACGTTCTTAAAGTTTCAAACAGATCGCCTTGCTAGATTTCCTAATTTTAAAAAATCGCGTTATGTTAGTTCCACATTCCACCACCAGGGAGCGCACTGTATTCTTAACAGAAGCTCCTTTACACAACCTATCAGTAGATATGTTACTCGAGGAGGTGGCGGTCTTCAGCAAGAATTTAAGATATTTGTTGAAATAACTATTCGGAAATAGCGGTAATTTAACTTTTGCCACATTTATATGTCCTAAGTAGCATGTATCTGAGGACTCCGTCAAAAAACTGCACCTGAAACGGTATGTAACGCAAAGGCAAAAAAAAAAAGAAATATTTCGCCACTCCCCTCCCCCCACCCACCTGCCCGAAATTTCACGCGCCATTTTTTATAAACTTTTTCTAATGTGTTATAAACTATCTTAAAGTTTCAAGCAGATCGCTTTGTCAAATTTTCTACTTTAAATGAAATCGTGGTCTCTCAGTTCCACTTTCTATCACCAGGGAGCACACTGTATTTTTTAACAAAACGGTATCTGAACGTAACTCCGTTACACAACCTATCAGTAGATATGTTACTCGAGGGGGTGGAGGTCTTAAGCAAGAAATTAAGATATTTTTGAAATTACTATTCGGAAATAATGGTAACAAACTTTTGACATTTTTATATTTAATAAGACTCATTTATCTCAGGACTCCGTCAAAAAATCGCACCGGAAATGGTAAGAAGTTAAAAAAAAAATTTTATCGCCCCTTCTCCTCTCCCTACCTTCCCGAAGTTTCACGCGCCATTCTTATATAAACTTTTTCTAATGTGTTATAAACTATCTTGAAGTTTCAAACAGATCGCCTTGTTAGATTCCCTACTTTAAATGAAATCGCGGCCTGTTAGTTCTACATTCCACCACCAGGGAGCGCACTCTATTAGCAAAAGCGTATATGAACGAAACCTTTTCACGCAACCTACCCGTAGATACATGGATTGGGGGGGGGGGGGGAGGTGGCGTCTTAACCAAGAATTTAAGATATTTGCTGAAATTACTTTTCGAAAATAGTGGTATCAAGACTTCTGAAATTTTTATCTCGAATAAGTAACATTTATGCTCTATTTTTACAAATCGCACGCCGTTCTGTAGAATACTACAATAAAACGTAACGGGACTGCCGTTTAAAATAAGCATATATAAAAGAAATAAACCAATTAGTGAAATTAGCGCCCCCCCCACTCATAAATTAAGGGTGCAAAAAGTTCTGTACGAACATCCGACATGAGTTCCCACTGCCTGCGGCACTGTATAGTAGGCGGGCGATAAATTCAGAACATTTTTCTGTATTTAAAATATAAAAGAGAGCAATTAAAAAATGCGTTTAAAAATGTCTTTAAAAAACACTTCTGAAAAAAAAATCCTTATCAGTATAAAAAATGAGAATTTAAATTCTATTAAAACTGTTGCTAGCCGCTACAGCAGCAGAAAGCATTAGAATGCAAGAACTTATTGTTGCCAATTTCTAATTTCTAGTAGTAAAAGAGCTAGCTATCTAAATAAATCAGCACCAAACAGGCACCTCCAATTTTCCGTAAACCAATCAAAATCGCCGATTTTTTAGCAGATATTATCGCTCAACCAATCAAAGTAAAAAAAAAAAGAAAAAAAAAGAAACAGAATACAGTGTGGCAAACAAAAAGCCTGCCAGGTTGTCAAATTTGTTGCTAGGTTGTGACGTCATTTGAAACTAATCCCTTCTCTTAAACGCTCATTATTATTAAATATGTTTTCAAACCTTTTGTTTCACCTTCATACTAAAATTTAATGTTTAGTTGAAAAAACAGTTACTCTTGAAACATTAAGCATTCAAATTGGTTTGATTGTATCCCGGTTTACTTAATTATTTCTGCGAAAGCTTTATACAACCAACCAACCGAAAGCAAGCGGAAACATAGAAACGTATTTTTGATGAGCGATGCTTTATGAACCAACCAACCGAAAGTAATCTGAGGGGGAAAAGGCGTACTTTTGATGAGAGAGATGTCCGAATATTAATGAATTACTCAGCTAACAATTATAATATTTAAATTCTGAGTATATGGTGCATTAGAAGAGGCTTTGGAGTCTTTTCGAAAAACTTTTGAACCTCGTACGTGCCGTAGATTTTGCTAGCCATCGCACACATACAGACACACAGACAGACAGACAGACAGACAGAGCGATTTGTTCTTTTATTAGTACGAGTTGGAACCCGTCGAAATTCGACGAACTAAAATGTTAGAAAGGAACTTCAGATCGAATTTATAATAAACCTACAAAAATAATTACAATAAAAAATTCCTCTAACATTGGTTGTCTCACTCTTAAAACAAATAATATTTTCAAAATATTATTTCCACAAACTTCAGCTGCTTAATTTATTGAAAAATTAACCTCTATTAGAATACGTAATCAAGATGAATAATTATGATGAATTTATCGATTGAGGCTCTTATGTTTGTTTTTACGGGATGAAAAATCAGTAAAAAGTATTTCGCTTTGTCACATCATAATATTTCCCCCCATAAAATCTAAACTGTGCGTTATTTTCACATCCTCATAATTTACATACGCACCACTCAAATTCACAATTTGAAAGTATTTTAACGCGCAATAGATTATTAATGAATGTATTTCCAAACTTAAAGTCACGTTTGTCCGATAAAACTTTCCATGTGAACTTTAAGTTCTAATCTCAATACCCGCGAAAAAAAAAAAAAAAAAAAAAAAAAAAAAAAAAAAAAAAAAAACATTCAGAAATTTGCCTTTTGTTGTCATATTGCCATAGTATCGGTCAAATATTTAGTTTTATCAAAATAAATGATCGTATTGTTTTAAATACGACATAATTTTTACACACTGAATCATTTTTCATAGCGTCTCAAACTCAGTATCAGCGCAATGTAAAAATATTGAAATGTAACTGATTTATGAAGAAAAATGCGTGTTCTTTTTTAATGTCTGACATCATTTTCTGTTCAAAAATTATTAAAAAGTTACTTT
Source organism: Maratus speciosus (assembly GCA_963932465.1). Classification (NCBI taxonomy): domain Eukaryota; kingdom Metazoa; phylum Arthropoda; class Arachnida; order Araneae; family Salticidae; genus Maratus; species Maratus speciosus. Next base: position 424,091,719 of record OZ010793.1, on the reverse strand, counting down.
TATTTGTAATGTGAAAATGGCATCAATAAGGATATAATCAATAAAAATAATAAACCATGACTATTTTCCCTTTACTTTGAATATAAATGGAGTACTTCAGTTGCCACGATTACAAAATTTGTATTAAAAACTACAAAAAAATTAATATCTCAAAAATAAATTGAGATACAGCTTTCAAGCAAAATGCATTTAAAAGAGCATTTTTTTCCTAATACGACGGTGTTAAAATTTAAAATGTGCGATGTTTAGAAGTTTAAAAATTTGCCGTAGCAAAACTTGCAAACAAAATTGCAAAACCGAAATTTTATTTCAAATTTCAAAGTGTTGCCATTCACAAAATGACGTATGCGTTACGCACAGATATGTTTGTCCTTTATAATATAGATAGATGATATAAATGAGAATTTTACTTAATGCAACATGCATGCTTTGTTTTCTCATTCATGCTCAACTTAAATAACTTATTTAAATAGATCCTAACTATGAGTGACTTTTAAGTGAGATGCTAGTGTGCTAATTATTAAATATATACAGGTGTCACAGAAAGATTAAAAGCGCTGTAATGTTTACCTCTTGAATGTGTAAATTCTTAAAAGTGTTCAAAATAACGCAGATACGAAATAAGACTACGTCGACTACAAAATTAACATATTACACATATATTATTAAACATATACAGGGTGTCACAGAAAGATTTAAAGCGCTGTAATGTTTACCTCTTGATTGTGTAAATTCCTAAAAGTGTTCAAAATAACGCAGATACGAAATAAGACTACGTCGACTATAAAATTGATCTGATATTAATTTTCAAAGGTTATGGTTTTTAAATTTTTATATAGTCTCTAATTTCCGCAAGTTATATTTTCTAGATCTTCAACCTGTGACCCGCAGTCCACTAAGATGCCACTGTATTAGTATGGGAACATTTATCATACTTAAGATGCACAAACCTTCAAATTTTCAAAAAATCAGTTATCGGATTTTGTTTTATTCTGAATTTTTTTTTTAATTTCTCAACAATATGTAACAAAAAAAACCTCTTAAAAATCTACATCATTCCTTGGGTTATAATCATTTATAGACGGTGAGTGCAATATAATGTCCGTATATATGCAAACTTTAAAACACGTTTCCTTAGATTAGTAAATCAGGAGTTTGTGTGCATTGTTATTTTCAACCTATATAAGCTACAGTTTAAAAAACATAATTTTAAAAATTAGCAAAAACTTGAAAAACTTTTTAAATTTTTGATAATTTTTGCCAAAATTGAATTTTAAACGCAGCTTTTTGTATTTTGGTTTTAATTTAGAAGTAGGCATGTTATGATTCAATTTTGTTCAAAAATCGTTTTCTATATGCATAATGTAGAGTTTTATCATGCACGCAGCACTTCATAGTTTTAATTCACCCATTAGATAGATGAATTTTTTAATTTAAATTTAAATATTAATTCGCATATACATTTTTTTTTCCTGGATAAAATAGTTAAAAATATATACTTTAGGCAGAAATGAAAAAAAAAATCTCAATTGCATATTATTTGTGTTTTCGTACTTTGAAAAAAGGCAATTTTTTTATCGTTTCGACAAATTTAAAGGTCCTGTGCCACCTTAATTACAGAAACATTGAAATTAAATAAGAAGATGATCTCCTTTCGCAATTTGTGGTGGCTAGTGATTTTCTGGCAAGAAATGTGAATATCGCAAGTATAAAACATTGGTATTCTAAAACTTAAAAAAAAAAAAAAAAAAAAAAAAAAAAAAAAAAAAAACATTTTTTTTTTAATAATATACTATTACCGGAAATAATATTTGAAATATTTTAATTGATAATAGATATGTCCGTTATACACATTCATAATTCTTTAACAAAATTCTCGTAATAAGTTGCATAAAAAGACAGCTTAACGAAGTAAATAATAAAAGAATACTTTCGCCGAAGAAGTGTACATTTAATCGCAGGGAAAAACCATGATATTGAAGTTTCCTTCCGAAATATTTTTTTTAATTGTACAAATTTTCACGATGGAATGTAATTCATTAAAAAGTGTTTCTTATACAAAAACAAATGGGAAACATATTAAGCATGCTCTAACAAGTAAAACAATAAAAATTCGTCTCCGAATAAAACTTACCGATTTATGATACTTTTAATTTTATGCAATTCTGAACTTTTAAACACTAAAAAAATCATCTATTCATTTTTGGTGCCACAAAACTACAAAATTTCCAAAAAGGTAACGCATCATAACTCAGTGAGTTTGAGTCGTAGAGGAATGAATTTTTAATATTTATTTTGCTCCTGAGAACATGGTGAAAACTTTTCAAAATATAATGTATGAGATCCACGGACGTAGAAAAAAAATAAAAAGTGTTACTTTTTGAAAATGTAGAGCAGGACTATTTCATCAATATAATCCGTCCTTACTAAGAACTCTTTTGTGTTTTATATTGCCCACATAGCTACAAAAGATAAATAGTAGGGAAGGTGGCCTAAAATGATCCTAGCGGGCAAAACGATCCACATACGTTTTCTTCCAGACAACTCGCGCTATCTACAGGGTAACACATGAACTAGTTGTGCCAAGTGAAGAAGAAGCAATGGCGGTATACAAACGATCGCAGCATTACGCGTCTGAATAGAATTCTTTAAAAATTGGGTTTTATAACATCTGTTATAAAACAAGCACTATCTTTTATATTTATTTATATGTACAGTCTTTCATGCACAGAAATATGATTTGATTTACTTAGTACAGTATATTTTTAGATGTGAATTACACTTGCTGCGTTTGTTATTTTTCTCGGCGTCATTCAGTTCCATGACCTAAAATGGGCGGTCATGTTGCCAGGTAAAATGATCCATTACGTGGATCGTTGTACTACTGTTTCATTGGCAGAATAAAATATTTGAGATTGTAATACTTATTTTATTTCATTATATACTGTCATAATTACTTTTATATCCTTTATTTTGCCGATAAAAAACAATTTACAATTATTTTTAAATGAAGGATCATTTTGGAATTTTGTGAGGTTAAAATGATCCTTTGGACATTTTTTCAAAAATCTATTTTTTGCATTGCTCAATGTGCGTTTAAAATACTATTAAAATATGTTTTTAATGCAAAATATAGTGTAAAACATACTAGCATAGGGCCAAAGTTTTATTTAAGAAGTTGTGTTATTTTACACAAGTTTTCTCCTTAAGGGGATCATTTTAAGCCACCTTTCCCTACGTTTCTATCTTTTTAGAACACTTTGAATGTATATTTTTTAAAAGAGAAAAATAAACTTTTTAATCTTCTTCTTCATAATATTATGCAAAATAAATATTTTAAAATATAATACTGTAATATAATCTCAAATACAAATTTTAACATTCAGCTTTTTAATTTGTTTTAAATATTTGGATTGCGTACCGTACGTGCCCCGTAAAAGGGAATGAAATCATTCTTCCTCTATCCCTAATTCCGATTTTTCTGCCTCAAATATTTGTTTCTTCTTTTGAAGCCAGAAGGGGCGATAAATAGGCCAAATGAAAACAGTTGGCGACTGCAAAGTGAACCGCTCTCCCTCTATTATATTTCATTTAATCGGGGATTCTTCACAAATTTAGGCAGGATAGATTTATGGATTGCAGGACTTTTGTCGATAAGTTTGTAAGAAATATATGACCTGTATTATTATAATTATTTTATAACGATAGCTGATAAATTATGATGCATGGTAAATTATTTATTACAAATACTAATACCAGGGTTTGTACGGGTACATTTATTTTCAAGGCTAAATATGAGTAATTTTTTTTACAGAAAAATAAATCTAGTTTAAATGCGCGAAATTTCTTTTTATTTAAGGAAAGATTTTCTATAAGAAAATACTGGTACCGAAGAATTTCTTAGTCTGGAAATTCAAGGACCCGTACGAACAATGAATACATCAATACTTATAAATAAAAAAAGTTTTTTTGTAATTACTTGAATACTAATGTGTATAAATTTAACTGAACAATATGATTGTTTTGTTTACAATATCATTGTTACAATTTTGTTTCAACATTATTGTTTCAATTTTAATAAAGAAAAATAGTCTTGAACAGTTCGAACATTTTAAAAGCGTTAAAATTTAAATTTTTCATGCTGTTTGATGCCGAGTAATAAAAAAAAAAAAAACGATTCATAATCTATTATAGTTGTTCATCAGGAGTGAAAACAGCCAAAAAGGAAAAATAGAAAAAATTATCTGGCTATTTTTATTTCCTTTTAAATTAGTGATGTATATAAATAATTAATAATAATAATAAAAACTACAAATAGAATAAAACAATAATCTGTATTATCAATTCATTAATTTATAAGTACTGATTTGTGTATTCACGAGATATTGGCGAGTTATTTTATTTTTATTAAACACTTTTTTAAAAAATTCAAAACAATATTTTGTTTGCAGTGACAGAAGTACTTTTCGTATTACCACGTTTATACTTTTTAGCGCACAGGACTGCTACGGGCGACTATTTTTTAATTCTATTTTGCACCACTTTTTCAAAACAAATTGTATATATATATATATATATATACGCTTTGACAACATTTGCAAGAAAAATATACTACAAAATGTATTTTTTTAAAAATAGTGGTGCGAACAGAATATAAAAATAGTCGCCTGTGGACGTCTGTGGCAGGCCTGCTGTCAAAGCCTGAGAGCTAATGTGTCCACAGGCTCTGTATGAACGTAACGCGATAACTCTTGATAGCAATATCCAATTTGCTTTAAATTTTGTAAATAGGTTCATTTTCATAAGGCGCGTCCTAGATTAATTTTAGGGGTTCATTGGTTAAGTATAAAGCTTTAACCTAGAATGCCCCCCCCCCCCCTTAATTTAGATAAACGGGTTTTTCATGCAGAATTATCAGATTCGCTTCAAATAATTTGGTATACCAGTTTATTCTGATAAGGGGCTTCCCTGATTAAATTTGATGTTCATTGGTTAAGTATGAAGGAGGGAACGGAGGTCTAATCCCCCCTTAATATAGATAAATGGGTTTTTCATGCAGATTTATTCGATTTACTTCAAATTTGGTATACTGGTTAATTTTAATAAGACGCTTCCCTGATTAGATTTGGAAATTCATTGGTCAAGTATAAAGGTGTGTGTGTGTGGGGGGGGGGGGGGGTAATCCCTCCCTGAATTCAGCTAAATGTTTTTTTTTTTTTTTTTTTTTTTTTTTTTTTTTTTTTTTGTCGATTTCTTTATTTTTTGAGGGGCATTATTCTTTGAAATAAGAGTGTAATATATAATTAGTGTCAATAGCCTGTGAGCTCAATGCCATCAGTTTGACTGGTCACTTTTCTTTTATCATAAGCATTCAATGTTCATTTTAAACTCGTGGTATCAGAGTATTGCAAAAGATTTCCCCGAATACATTTTTTTTAAATTATTACGTTAGATTTAAATTTCTTAATAATATTCTGTTAGTGTTGCAAATTGTTTCATAACCTATGCGTGATACATAATTTTTCGTTTTTGTTACTTTTATATTAGCCCTCATGCTATCAAAGTCTGAGAGATAATGTGCCCGAAGGTTCTGTATGTATGTAACGCGATAACACTTGATAGAAATATCGGATTTGCTTCAAATTTTGGATATAGGTTCATCTGATAAGGCGCTTTCCTGATTAGTTTTGGGGGTTCATTGGTTAAGTGTAAAGGGGGAAAACGGTGGGCTAATCACCCCCCCCCCCTTAATTTAGAAAAAAACGAGTTTTTCATGCAGAATTATCCGATTTTCTTCAAATAATTTGGTATGCCAGTTAATTCTGATAAAGCGCTTCCCTGAATAGATTTGGAGGTCGATTTGCTAAGTATATAAATGGGGGGGGGGGGGCGGGGGGTAGAAATGGAGGAGCTAATGGCCCCCTTAATTTACTTTCTTTTTCTTTCTTTCATTTTTTCCCAGTGTGGTTGCACCTTACTATTTGTTTTTACCACTTTCATGAACCATAAATTAATATTAAACAGTTTTGTACTTTTTTTCTTTATTAAGTTAAAATATCCTTTTTTAAAAGAAAGAGATGACTTATCATTATCTAGTAATGAGAGGGGGCAGAGGCCAAAGTTACTAACAGAAATAGTATAAAATATTTTTTTTAAATTGTTAGCGAAGAAATTCTTTTTTCTAAATGTTTCCATTTTTTAAGTGAGTGGCGACTCTCGCCCATTTTCACTGGTGGGACGCATAATACGATTTGTGTAGTAGAAGTCTGTAAAATAAAAAAATTAAAAAAAAAGGAATCATATAATACTTTCGACTATGGATGCGCATAGTAGGGGAGACCGGGGGTAGTAGGCGCACTTTTTAGTTATTGATTTTTATTAATTTTTTGTTTAAGTTTTTATGAAACTTTGACTTTACTTTTAAAGAACAGTTATTGGTCTATAAATACCCGGAGTTTTGAGTTTGTAGCTTTTAGAGTTTATATTTAGCGGAAGCCTAAATAAAAGGCAAATTGTGCGCCAACCTACCCCGCCTATACCTATGGGGTAAGTTGGCACACGCTTTATAAAAATTTAAATAAAATTCAAATAAGACACGCAGTTAAGAGAAATCAATTTCATTAAGAGGCTACTTCAGTCAGGCGAAAAGACCCGTTCGCTAATGCTAATCCTATGGGAGAAATTTATAAAGATATCTCGGTGTCATTTCAATATTTTTAAATGATTTCTTTTGCATTGGATAGCTGAGATCGATCTGTATGCCGGCCGTTTTTTATTTTTTCAATTTTCATTGCAGATTTTTTTTTTTTATGAGGATGTTTTTACTTTCGAAACCGGTTCCGAAAATGAAAGTGTCTTCATAAAAAATATCTGTAAACAAAACCGAAAAAGTTAAAAACAACCTTTGTACAGATCGATCTCAGCTGTTTAATGAAAAAGAAATCATTTTAAAATATTGAAATGCAACCGAGATATCTTTATAAATTTCTTCCATAGCATTAGCATTAGCGAACGGGTCTTTTCATTTGACTGAAGTAGCCTCTTAATACCAGTAAGTTTTAACAAAGGCGTTATCGCCGTACATTGTAAATTCTGAATTATACAGACATAAAAGTAATGAATAAAACACTAACATTGTGTAACTTCTATCTTACTCGATATCATCATCAGGGTTACAGTTATCACAAATAAAAAATCGAGTGTCTCCGTTTGGGCAAGACTCGTGTGCCCAAAATCTTGCATTGCAGCCAATTTCTAACAATCCACAATGAGTTAATTTCAAAGAATGGTAGTGTCATATCTCAATAATAGTAGCGATCTGTATTAATAGATGGCAGCACCATACACGGACAGTCTGGAATTGTAAGGTATCGCATGTTATCAGAATATTCCGCGCTGTTGTAAAATGTGACTTGTTCTGAGAGCTGCGTTTAGCAGCTGCTGTAAATATTGTAAATAATAAACTATAAGTAATATTATAGCTATGCTTTTTTCCTTAGTTAAGAGTAATTAGTTTATAATAAGAGAACGGCGTTATAAAAGTGGCGACGAAAATGGGAATTTAACCCAAAGTGAAATGTTGTGAAAAAAAAATTTTTTTTTCGAAAGAGAAAAAGAGAAAGTGGCACGGAAAATGGCAGATAAAGAAATAATTTCTCTGGGACGCTTGGAAGAATATAATGCAAATGTTCCTTGGACTATTTACGTCGAGAAAATTGATTTTTATTTCTCAGCAAATAGTATCAAAAATGATGAAATGAAAAAGAACATATTATTAATTTCTGTGGGAACAACAACATTTGCTATTTTATGTGATATAATTGTTCCGAATACGCTGAAAGAAATCAGTTACGAGGATCTTTTAAAGAAAGCTAAAGATCATTTTTCACCACGCCCGAATGAAATTGTGGAACGATTTAAGTTCCAGAAACGACTAAGGAAGCAAGGAGAAAATATAGCCGAGTTCGTACGAGATTTACGTCGTTTATCCGAACATTGTAATTTCGGAAATGCGCTTAATGACCGCCTCCGTGATCAGTTGGTGTTTGGGATTCAAGATGAAAAGATACAGCAAAAATTACTGGAGTCTAGAGACTTAACGTTCCAAACAGTGATAGAAATAGCTGAGTCTTTCGAGAGTGCTGAAGCTGGAGTAAAATCCCTACACATTGGAGATAAGTGCGTTTGCAATCAAGTGCGTGTTTCTAAAGGAGAGAAATCGAAAGTAGAAAAGTATACTCATGCACCTAAGCCTAAAGAAGATAGATTCGCGCTTGAGAAACCGTGTTATAGATGTTCTAAAAATCACAATCCAAAAGTATGTCCTTTTAAATCTGCAGAATGTTATTTCTGCCATCGATTGGGGCATTTAAAAATTTGTTGCAGAAATCGAAAAATTGGAATGAAAAGTGAGAAACCTTTTAAGAACAGAAAAATTAAAACTGTTCAGGAAGAATATTGTTTAAATTTTATGGACGACAAGTCCAATAATCTGTCGTGGGTAAAACCTGTTAAAATAAATGGTGTAAATATACAATTTGAAATTGATAGCGGTGCGGCTCATACTATCATAAGTAAAAGTGTTGCTCATAAATTGTTCTCAGGTAAGCTGCCTTTAATTAAATCTAATATTAAGCTACAAACTTATACTAAAGACTCTTTAACTGTTTTGGGGGAATTAAAAGTAAATGCTGTTGTTGATGAATATTCTATACCTGATTTAAAAATGTTAGTAATTAAAGAGGAGGGTCCGAGTCTAATCGGAAAATATAAATATGATTAAAAGCATTTCGAAAGATGATTTAATCAGAAATTTTCCTAATGTTTTTGTTGACGGGATCGGAACAATCAAGAGTCCTCCCGCGTCAATAAAATTGAAAAAAGATGCAAAACCAGTTTTTCTTAAGTCTCGGCCTGTTCCTTTTGCTTTAAGGAAAGCTACTGATGTTGAATTGGAACGATTAACTAATGAGGGTATTTTATAACCTGTTGATCATTCAGAATGGGCTAGTCCTATAGTAATTGTTCCTAAGCCTAACGGTTCTGTTAGAATATGTGGTGATTATAGAGCAACAGTTAATTCTAATACTGAAAGTGATAATTATCCCCTTCCGAGAATGGAAGAATTATTTTCTAAATTATCAGGTGGTAAATTTTTTACTGTTTTTGATTTAAAAGATGCATATTTACAACAACCTGTAGATAAAGAAAGTAGTAGAATTTTGACTATAAATACTCATAAAGGTTTGTTTAATGTGTTACGATTAGCATTCGGGGTAAAATGTGCTCCTGGTATGTTTCAAAGAAAAATTAAACATATTTTAAAAAAATTTGAATATGTTGGTGTATTTTTAGATGACGTTATTATTAGTGCTAGTAATGAATCAGAACATTCTGAAAGAGTTGAAAATGTTCTGAAATGCTTTTCTGAGCATGGTATAAGATTAAATAAGGAAAAATTAAAATTTATGGTTTCGGAAGTTTCGTATTTAGGTCATAAAATATCTCAGGAAGGAATTAGACCTATTTCAGAAAAAGTTAATGCTATTTTGAATGCTCCTATTCCAAATAATGTGTTACAATTGCGTTCATTTTTAGGCTTAATTTCTTATTATAGAAACTTCCTGCCTAATATTTCAGATGTTTTAGAACCTTTACATAGATTATTAGATAATAATGTAAACTGGACATGGTCAAAAAAGCATGAAAAAACGTTTCAAAAAGGGAAACAATTATTAACTACATCTCCTGTTTTAGAATTATATGATGTAAACAAAGATATAGTTTTAAACTGTGATGCTTCTGAATATGGCATAGGGTCAGTTTTAAGCCACATTGTTGAGGGTAAAGTGAAACCTATTGCTTATGCTTCGAGAACTTTAAATAAAACTGAAAGGAATTTGATTGATAAAGAAGCTTTATCTGTGATGTTTGGTGTCACTAAATTTCACCAATATTTAGCTGGAAAAAAATTTAAAATTATAACAGATCACAAACCTTTAATTCTATTATTTGATCCTGTTAAAAAGGTACCTGATACATTATCACCTAGAATGCTGAGATGGTCATTAATGTTAGCTGGGTATGATTATACAATTGAGTATCGCGAGGGTAAAAATAATAAAAATGCAGATGCATTAAGTAGATTACCTCTCCCAGAAACGGTAAATATAGTGAGTAATCCTGCGGAAATAATGTTTGTTTCAAATAATGATAACTGGCCTGTTACTTCTAAAACTATTGCAAAGTGGACAACTGAAAACCCTGTAACTAAACAAATTTTAGAGTGGGCGTTACATGGGTGGCCGCGAAAGGTTAAACCAGAAGAATATCAACCATATTTTCGTAGAAGGGAGGAAATTTTCCGTCTAGAAAATTGTCTATTGTGGGGACATAGAGTGATCATTCCAGAGGAAGGTCGTGAATATATATTAAAATTACTGCATTCCGTTCATCAGGGTATATCGAGCATGAAAGCGAAAGCTAGGGGGGTAGTTTGGTGGCCAAAAATGGATAAAGAAATTGAGCAAATGGTAAATTCTTGTAATAGATGTCAGATGTTTGCGAGGGATTGTCCCAAAATGGAACCCTTGCAATGGAAATCTGAACTGCCCTGGGAAAGGATCCATATAGATCATGCCGGTCCTTTTGAAGGTAAAATGTTTTTAATAGTAGTCGATTCTTATACTAAATGGTTGGAGGTAGAAGTAGTACCCAGGTCTGATAGTAAAACTACAATTAAGGTATTAAGGAGAATTTTTGCCACATTTGGATTACCTGTTGAATTGGTCAGTGATAATGGTACCGCGTTCACAAGTGATGAATTTGAGGAATTTCTTAAAAATAATGGAATTAAGCATACGCCTGTTCCACCTTATCATCCATCTTCGAATGCACAAGCGGAAAGGTGTGTGCAAACTGTGAAAAATTGCCTTAAAAAGCTGGATAAAAGTGACATAACATTGTCAATTTTACGATTTTTGTTAGAAAATCATTCCACTCCTCATTCGGTGACTGGTAAAACTCCTGCTGAATTAATGTTTGGAAGGCCAGTTCGAACAGCCCTTCACTTGGTATTACCATCAAAACCTAAAATACAGCAACCCCTTCACAAATATAAGCTTCATGATTTAGTTTTTGTTAAAAATTTTGGAAAAGGGGAGAAATGGATAAAAGGAAAAATTATGAAATTATTGGGGAGTAGATGGGTTTTAGTAAATAGATGTGATGGAGTAATGTGTAAACGTCACGTTGATCAGTTGAGACGTAATAAAGAGATAAGTTATGAAATACTGGAGAGAGATATAGAGATAAATCCAAATGATAAACTAATGACAGACAAAGTTGAAAATATGGGACATAGCGGTAAAAATTACAGTGATTATGATAGGTATGAAAGGGTTAACCAAAACCGTTTTTCGGAAATTAATGGAAAAATAATAGAACAGTTTAATAATGATAATAATATAGAGCGAAGCCAATCTCAGCCTTCGCATGATATTGTGGCAAGTACAGTTGTAAGTAATAAAAATGATGTTACGACAGATAAGACTGTAAAAGAAAATTTGACTAAAAACAATGACGAGGACTGTCAGAAAAGTGCTACTGTTCGAAGAAGTCATAGAACAAGATTGCCTGTAGTTCGTTTGAACTATGAGGGGAGGGGTGTCATATCTCAATAATAGTAGCTATCTGTATTAATAGATGGCAGCACCATACACGGACAGTCTGGAATTGTAAGGTATCGCATGTTACCAGAATATTCCGCGCAGTTGTAAAATGTGACTTGTTCTGAGAACTGCGTTTAGCAGCTGCTGTAAATATTGTAAATAATAAACTATAATTAATATTATAGCAATCTTTCTTCCTTGGTTAAGAGTAATTAGTTTATAATAAGAGAACGGCGTTATAAAAGGTAGAATACTTGATTTTGCAATTAACTTTGTTAGATTACAATACATACTCTCCTACCGCCTTTCCCTTTTCAGTTGCATCGTTATATAAGGGTGCAGCTAAAGGGACGCGGAAAAAAACCCAGCACCGCTGCAACTCTAATCTACTCTTAGTGTAAATACGTTGTAAATCTTTCTATCATGGATCGGCGCCTCAGCAATAATAAATGACAGCGTCGATGAAGCTTTATGAAGTAATGGCTTGAAGCCATTACTTTAACCGAAGGTGCCTGGTGCCTGCACCATTCTTGCTGCGGCTCTGAAGAACCCTGTTTGACAAAAATCTTACTTTATAAAATTCGCTTACAGAAAGGATTATTAAACATTTTTGATACATTCCCGAATTCATTTTTGTTTGGAAACGCATTTCAGTACAGCTTTTTTTTTTTAAAAAAAAGGATTAGACAAAAATGGGAACTAGAATTTTCTGTCCCTGTTAAGTGCGAGTATTACTCGCTTACAGCGGGTGTCATACAATAAATAGGTTAATTAATAACTGTATTCTTACAAAAAAAACCGTTGCTAAAAGAATAATAAGATTTTTTTTAAATGTAAATCTTAGGGTTGAGTATAACAGTATATAATAAAAGCGTAAAGAATAGCAACGTTAAAAGCACCAAAATTTTAAATTCTAAGCATACCGGTTTCGGTAGCATATAGCATACCTTCCTACCAAAATTTTAAATTCTAAGCATACCGGTTTCGGTAGCATATAGCATACCTTCCTACCAAAATTTTAAATTCTAAGCATACCGGTTTCGGTAGCATATAGCATACCTTCCTAAATTTTAAATTCTAAGCATACCGGTTTCGGTAGCATATAGCATACCTTCCTCAGCACTGAGGAAGGTATGCTAATATGCTACCGAAAGCGGTATGCTTAGAATTTAAAATTTTGGTGCTTTTAACGTTGCTATTCTTTACGCTTTTATTATATTGCACCAAGCTCCTACTTGATAATTATAACTGTATATACTAGAAAAGTATAAATGGATATACCATGAAAGCTCAGATAAATATTAAGCCTAAATAGTATCAAATATTGCTATTGTGTATAACTCTTTTTTTCGGTGCGTTCGTAATTAGATAAATACGTAGCACCTATAGGCGTCGTCTGGTCTGTCCGCACAGAACAGCACAAAAAATATCCAACCGAATGTTTTGAAATTTAATATATAGAATCGTTGCAGAATTTTGTCGCGCCATTTAAAATTATATGAAAACCGAATCCAAACTTAAAAGGATATTAATAAAAGTTTTCTTCCTTCTATTAAATCATATCAAACGTCATTAATTCAATGATATTCCATGATAGGTAATGATTCTAGGTTGCTATGCTGGTTATTCTATTAAATCCTATCATACGTAATTAATTCAATTATCCCATGGTAGGTAATGAGTCTAGGATGCTATAGTGGTTATTAAAACCTATCATACGTAATTATTTCGATGATATATCATGGTAGGTAATGGTTCTAAGTTGCCATGGAGATTACGCCATATTTAAGATGGAGTCATATTATTTCCCTATTACTGAATTTAATATATATAATCATATTAAATTTTGTTTTCGTGCATTTTTGCATAAGTGTGCAACAGCTATTGCACCAAGATCTGAATATTTATAAAACTAGTAATTATAGTATGAACGCACCTCAAATGCCACGTTTGACGTACAGTTTCCGACTTGTTAATCTTATCATAATCTGTTTATTATGAACTTGATTCGGTGCTGACAATAAAAGTAGTGCATATTTAATCTTCATTTGGCATTTCATAAACCCAAATTCAGAGTAGTATTAATCGTTTCTTTTTACAGTGTACCTAAAACAAAACCCTTGTTCAAATTTAAACTTGCATTGTACTAAGCGTGCTTCAAAATGAGGTCGCAAAGTTGCAACGCCGCCTTCGTCCATCAGCGTTTTTCCAGATAGGTTTTTAAATAACCTTTAATGACACGTGTCGGAGTTTCCTCTTAGTCCGCACAACTTTGAAGAAATCCTTTGCTATTTATATGCTGCCACCACCGATATGATTACGTGATATCGGTCACGCTCTGAGAGAATTGTTTAAATTAAAACCAACTCTTCCAATTAACTAAATTAACAGTTTATTTACACACTATTTACACTTAAAAACTCGGATATAGGTGATCCGGTTCAGCATTAAATTAAATACAGTAAATGCTGTCTGTGTACTGTTAAACTACGTTATGTCACTCTCACTCTACACTCGTTAAATTAGCTTTACCGGAGATTACTCTTAATCTCCCAACACATGGGCTCTAAGCCTAAGCTCTGCGAGCCTCACTCAACCCTACGCTCTGTCTAAGAGCTATACACAGGAACAACCTCCTACTTTGCGCGCCAGGCTTCCACAAACTCTCTCCGAGCAGAAGCGACTCTCCCTAGCAACCCTCTGCTTTTTCTCAACTCCTCCTCTCCCCAATCCGGTCTTTTTATTCTGACTACATTCGCAGCTATTTCCCTCGTTCGGGCAATTCTTTTGTCTGCCCATCTCCAGCAGACATTTCAAAAGAACGGGCAAACCCCTCTCCATCCATCCCTTTATCCCTTCAGCCATGCTGTACAATTCACCGGCTCGGTTCCAGTTTCAGATAAGGAAAGAATGTTACTTTGGAATTCTCAGTACACAGACCTTGCAATATATAATATAGTAAGACAAAATAATATAGGACCATAGTTCTAATAGCAGATGTTTCTCAGAACCTGACAACACGGGTGACGTATAAAGATAGCCGCTCAATGCAAACTAATCGCGAATCTCACAGTAATTATGCGATTAAATCTAATTAAATTAGTCTGTTTTTAACAGTTTGACGTCTATTGCTTTTTTACCTACTACTACTGCGTATTGCATTACACAAATATATCACTAAAAGTTATCTAGGCTTTAAAAGCCGATGGCGAATAGAGTACGCCGCCCGTATGTTTATGTATGTCCAAACTGCCCGTGTCTTTAAGGGATAATATCTCTGGTAGTTACCAAAATGTCTTTCGAAAATCATTATCAACAATCATTTTATACTTCTGTGACGATAGGTACCTCCAGCGCTCCTCAACTCGTTTGTTGAACGCCCGTAAATCGAAATTTGTGTGTAATGGAAAAATGCGATTTTCTCAAAAACTATGTGATTTATTGAAATCGCTGTAGTTTTCTTGCAAGTTTTAAATTAACTTTTACTATCCCTATTTTTTCATAATTTTAGTTTCAGAAGATTCGGAAATATAGGGGGGGAAGGGGGGAATTTTTGCATTGCATTTTCGACGCTATCTCTGAAAATATACCTAAAATTAAGAGAAATGTATTTTTGAGTTTGGCGTTACGAAAGCTTTCACACTATACCCCACACGATATACAATGAAAGAGCTTTTAATTTTAAGTAATTTAATTAGCCTCTCTACATTGTTCCAAAATATACTAATTGTAATTAGTAAAAAAACTATAAATATGTGGGTCAATAGTCTTTATTACTTCAGCCAATTTGAACTTTCCGCGTTCCATAGTTTACGAGTACACTGCAAAAAAACACAAATGTTTCTTAATCTGCGAAAATATTCAATAATCCCGAATGCAAATAAACAATTGTAGTAGGAAAACAACAGTTCTGGCTCAGGAGGCGGGGGTGTTGGGGTGCCAAGCGCAGTCCGCAGCACCGCTTCTGACACCCCGCCAATCCCCCCCCCCCACCGGCACCTCCTCCGGCCCCTCCGCCACCACAGCACCGCGACCTAGCGGGAAAAATGACGTTTTTAGAGTACTTTTCTACAAAAACATGAGAGTTGAACGTTAGATCGACTAGAATTAATCTACTATAAGATGAAGATTAAATTTACATTTGAATTTTGAACAACTTTTACTTTAATGAGTATTACTAATTAAGCAAAAAAAAAATGGAAAATAACAATTTTTGTTGAAAAAATTGGTTTCAGTAGATTTTTTTTAACTACAAGATCAGAATAAAAACTTAAATGGGGAAAGTTAAACATATATTTGAATTTTAAATGATTAACATCTAAATGAGTATTATTAATTAAACAAAACAATTGAAAATAACGATTTTTAAGGAAAAAAGCTGATTTTTTTTAGATTTTTCCAGCTATAAGAATAACAACTTAAAAGATAAAAGTGAATTATATATATATGAATTTCGAATAATCAACGCCTTAATGGGTAATATTAATTAAGCAAAATAATAAAAAATATCAATTTTTAATGATAAAAACAGATTTCTTTAGATTTTTTTCAACTATAACATGAGAATATCATCTTCAAAGGGAAATTTAAACATATATTTTAGTTTTTCAACAACCATTACCTTAACCAATTTTAAAAACAGAGGAAAATATTGATTATTTAATGAAAAAGGCGAATTTAAACGAATTTTATTAACTTTTACACTAGTTAGAGATTTTAACATATATTTAAACACTAGTTATGTAAGATTTAAAAAATTAGACTACACCACTCCAACATCTATATTAATTAAACAAAATAAATTCAAAACTGGAAATTTCACATTTAAAAAATATTTTCACGAAAACGCATATAAAAATAGAATTTTTTATTCTAATTTTCTTAATTTTTTGGCAGATTGAATAGGATTTTTTCGATGAAACTAGTATAAGAAAATAATTCCAACTCCTAATCACTACCGCCAACCCCTCATCTCACATTCCTTAAACTTGGGGTGACCGCAACAATAGAGATTTGACGTCACAAAAGCATATCGGAAAACGTTTACATCCAAGAAAAATATCAATTTTTACGCTTCTTTTCAACTGTTACGTGAAAGATATAAACTTATATTATAGTTTTGAAGAATCATTACCTTAATAATTATTAATAATTAAGCAGAACGATGTAAAATATGAATTTTTAAGAGAAAAAAAGCTAATTTCTTTTGATTTTTTCAGCTGTAACATGGAAATATCAACTTCTAAAAGAAGAGTTAAAATAATATTTTAGCTTATAATAACAAAAACTTAATAAATATCATTAATTACACAAAAAAATATCAGTTTACAAGTAAAAGATGAATTTTTATGAAAATTTTCAACTTTGAAATACATTTGTTTATATATTGTTACAAGATACTAATTATATTGTTAAACTTTATCTATCTTGAAAAGTTTCATTGTCTTTATATAGTGTTTATATTTATATCTATTTACATCATGACTACTACATTTGAGACCAATAGTACAAATTTCTTCCCTATATTGGAAACTGGAAATGAATAAAACTGATTTATGCATTCAAGATCATTTGATCATTGATGAATAATCCAGATTTTGAACAGATATCTGAATTTTGAATAAACGACACCTTAATGAATATTAATAATTAAGCAAAACAATGCAAAAGATCAATTTTTAAGGAAAAACCGATTTCTTTAGTTTTTTTCAACTATAAGATCAAAATATGAGCTTAAAAGAGAAAAAATACGAGGATTTCAACTTAAAAATGAAATTTAAATATATATTTTAGTTTTTGAACAACCATTATCTTAATGAATTTTAATAATTGAATAAAGGACAAAATGAAAATATGATTTTTAATGAAAAAAGACGAATTTAAACGAATTTGATTAACTTTTACACTAGTTTAAGATTTTATCATACTTTTAGATGCTAGCTATGTAGAATTTTAACCCTTGAACGAGGTACACTGCAAGAAATACTCATTACTAAACAAAAATAAATTACTTTTAATCTAATCAATAACTGATAATTTCACATTTTAAAAATATTTTCATGAGTTTTCTACATTCAAGCTTAATTTTTTATACAGAAAACATTATTTAATCAAATTCAGTACTTTCTGATTTAAAGAAATTCAGTGATTTTTCACTTTTTAAAGCAATCCTATGAGTTAAAAATATGAGTGGTTCTTATAATTTTACAACTTTCGGTGAAACGAAACGAATTAGCAGCATACTAAAACTTAAACACAAACAAACAAAAAAGTTATTAAATAATTGCTTATTGCGTAACTTTCTCTCAAAATGAAAAACAAACGAATTCTTGAAACCTCTATACTTACTACGTAAAATAATAATAATAATAATAATTCTACCTTTGACGGAATCGAACCGCCAACCCCATGGTTAATAGCCATATGGTTAACAGCCCAATTTTAACAAATGTATATCGCTATACGATTGCGCTACAAGGGTATCGAAGATTTTTGAATTATTGCAATACTTTTCTACATCAAACTCGATTCTTGCTCCTGTATATTTAAACATTACACATACCTGCCAACTAATCTCCCGTAATGTCTGGATTAATTTGACTCAAGTTAACCACATTTATTTCATGAGTGCTTATTTATTTAATTCCAGGTTTCTACGTGGAACATATTTAATTTCATTTCTTAAAAAAAATTCTGGTTTGAAACTTATTAAAGCAGGTTCAAATTAACGCAAGTATTACGGAAGATTAGTTTGAGGTTGGCACCTATGCATTACATAACTTTAACAACTGTTTTTATCCATTTATCAAAAAATTATTAAATCACAGAACGATCACACATCAAGTTGTTTCAAATATAAATACTATATTTACAGTTTTTTAATAATACAGAGTATACATGAATACAAACTTTCATTTTTCAAAAAATTCATATTTCAAATAGTCTATATTTCAAACCAAACTTTGAAAATTTCACCACATAATAGCAAATATTACTTAGATCTTTTTACTATTCCCTTTTAAAAAATAGCAGATAACAACTTTTGAATTAATTTTCCAAGAACTGCAACTGTAATTACATCAACTCCTTTTAAAAAACCCTGTTTTCACACATTTTTTTTTAAATTCAACAATGAATTGACCTTTACAGCAATACTTATCTACATGGAATTCGATTCTTGCTCCTATATATTTTAATATTACATAATTTTAACAAATGTGCATCAAATTTGCAAGATTTTAACACTTCGATGGCATGCACTTCAAGAAATATTCATAATTAAACAAAACAATAATTTTTTATCTTATCAATAACTGAAAAATTCACATTAAAAAAATATTTTCGTGATTGTACATATAAAAATAAGAATTTACAAACCAATTTCCATAATTTTATCACATTCCAACTTAATTTTTATACACAAAACATTGATTGTGCATATAAAAACAAGAGTTTACAAACCAATTTCCATAATTTCATCACATTCGAACTTGATTTTTATGCGCAAAACATTTTTAAATCAAATTCTGTACTTTATGTTTCAGTGAAATTTGTACAAATCTAGGTTATTCTGCTCATATTATTAATCAAATTCTCATATGTTTCACCTTGCACTTCAGAGCTTTTTGAATTACCGGCCATCAAGTTGTTTAAAATATAAATACCATTTTTATAGTTTTAATGGTATATAGTGTACTTGACTAGACTGAGTTATTCTATCCATATAATTAATCAAATTATCATATGTTTAATCTTACACTATGAAGATTTCTGAATTATCATCCATTAATTTTCTTAAAATATTAATAATATATTTATAGCTCTAATGATGCATAGCATACATGAATAAAATCTTTAATTTTAACATTTCATATTTTAAAACCAAACTATATGAATTTTTACTACAACGCTTAGCAACATCACAGAATGCTTCAGAATTTATGCTTCACACTTTTCTAATAATTATGAGATATGTATTCCTCAGAAATATTACTATCATATGAATAAGTAAAGAAAATGTAATATATATTAAATAACCTCATACACGAAAAGTATCACAGAAGGAAAATATTAATAATCAATTAAAATAATTAACTATCGCATAAAATTCCATCGATTACTTATAAAACTTCAACTGATGAATGAAAAATGTGTAAATTAGCAAAATAAAATTTACAAATGTAAAAAAAAAAAACTACAAAAGAAAAAAATTACAAATAAGTGCAAGGTGAAACATATGGCAATTTGATTAATAATATGAGCAGAATAACCTAGGCTAGTCCGAATTTCACGGAATAATAAGGTATACAATTTGATTAAAAAATGTTTTGAGTATAAAAATTAAGTTCGAATGTGATGAAATTATGGAAATTGGTTTGTAAACTCTTGTTTTTATATGTACAATCAATGTTTTGTGTATAAAAATTAAGTTGGAATGTGATAAAAATATGGAAATTGGTTTGTAAATTCTTATTTTTATATGTACAATCACAAAAATATTTTATTATATGTGAAATTTTCAGTTATTGATACGATTAAAAATTACTGTTTTGTTTAATTATGAATCTTTCTTGAGGTGTATGTCATCGAAGTGTTAAAAACATTACAAATTCGATGTACATTTGTTAAAATTATGTAATGTTAAAAAATATAGGAGAACGAATCGAGTTTGATGTAGACAGGCATTGCTGTAAAGGTCAATTCGATGTTGAAATTCAAGAAATTGCGTGAAAATAAGGTTTTCTAAAAGGAGTTGATGTAATTTCAGTTACAGTTCAGGGAAAATTAATTCAAAAGTTGTTATCTGCTATTTTTTAAAAGGTAATAGTGAAAAGATCTAAGTAATATTTGCTCTTATGTGGTGAAAATTTCAAATAGTTTGGTTTGAAATATGGACTATCTGAAATATGAAATTTTTGAAAAATTAAAGTTTCTATTCATGTATACCCTGTATCATTAAAAAACTGTAAATATAGTATTCATATTTAAAACAACTTGAAGCGTGATCGTTCTGTGATTTAATAATTTTCTGATAGATGGATAAAAAAAGTTGTTAAACTTATGTAATGTTAAAATATATAGGAGCAAGAATCGAGTTTGATGTTGAAAAGTACTGCAATAATTCAGAAATCTTCGATGCTCTTGTAGTGCAATCGGATAGTGCATATGGCTGTTAATCATGGGGTTGGCAGATTGAATCCGCCCGAGGGCGACTTATTATTATTATTTGTTTTCACTTAGTAAGTTTAGAGGTTTCAAGAATTCATTTGTTTTTCATTTTGAGGGAAATTTACGTATTAAGCAATTATTTAATACTTTCTTTTTTGTTTGTGTTTAAGTTTTAGTGTGCTGCTAATTCATTTCGTTTCACTCAAAGCTGTAAAATTATAGGAGGCGCTCATGTTTTTTAATTCTTGGGATTGCTTTAAACAGGGAAAAATCACTGACTTTCGTTAACCCCTTGAAGGGAGGTGATGCCGTCACGGCATCACATAATTTTAATCCCAAATTGCCACATTGGCACCGGAATTTTATTATGAAAATGTCATCTTTATTAAATACACGAAAATTTACTTTTACTTGTTTACAAATAAAGTCTCTTGTTAATACTGGTGTCATTAAATTATTTGAACGTTTTACGAATACCAGTACCTTGCCCCTGAAAGGGTTAAATTAGAAAGTACTGAATTTGATTAAATAATGTTTTGTGTATGAAAAATTAAGCTTGAGTGTAGAAAAATCCAGTTAAATGTAATAAAAATAATGATATTAGTTTGTAAATTCATATTTTTATATGTACATTCATGAAAATATTTTTAAAATGTGAAATTATCAGTTATTCATTAGATTAAAATTAATTTATTTTTGTTTAGTAATGAGTATTTCTTGCAGTGTACATCATTCAATGGTTAAAATTCTACATAGCTAGCATCTAAAAGTATGATAAAATCTCAAACTAGTGTAAAAGCTAATCAAATTCGTTTAAATTCGTCTTTTTTCATTAAAAATCATATTTTCCTTTTGTTATTTGTCCAATTATTAAAATTCATTATGGTAATGGTTGTTCAAAACTGAAATATATGTTTAAATTTCGTTTTTAAGTTGAAATCCTAGTCACTTTTCTCTAAGTTGATATTTTCATCTTATAGTTGAAAAAATCTAAAGAAATCGGTCTTTTTCCTTAACACTAGAACGCCCGGAAGGAGTCGATTCGACTCCGACCACATGATTAAATGACAATTGGGACGAGAAATTCTTTCACAAAATAAGTTAAATTTTAAAAACGCAGATTTACGTTAAATAAATCAGTCAAATAATTTTAAATAAAAATTCTGGTGTGAAATATTTTTATGAAACTTGAGTAAAATTTCCGGACGTTCTAGTGTTAAAATTTGATATTTTCCATTGTTTTGCTCAATTATTAATATTTATTATAGTGTTGTTCATTCAAAATTCAGATATCTGCTCAAAATCTCGAATGTTTCAATGATCAAATGATCTCGAATGCAGAAATCAATTTTATTCATTTCCAGTTTCCAATATAGGGAAGAAATTTGTACTATTGGTTTCAAATGTAGTAGTCATGATGTGAATAGATGTAAATATGAACACTATATAAAGGCAATGAAGCTTTTCAAGATAGATAAAGTTTAACAATATAATTAGTATCTTGTAACAATATATAAACAAATGTATTTCAAAGTTGAAAATTTGCGTAAAATTTCATCTTTTTCTTGAAAACTGATATTTTTTTTTTGTTTAATTAATGATATTTATTAAGTTTTTGTTGTTAAAAACTAAAATACGAGGGCTGTAAATTAAGTAATGCCAACATAGGTATAAATCAATTTTTAATGAACTTACAACTACAATTGCATTACATTCCTTCTATGTAATCACCATCAAAGCTTATAACCTTTTGCCAAATGTCGGGAAGCCGTTGTAGACCAGTGGCAAGGTGCGATTGTTGATGTGAGCGACCGAGCGCCCTACTGCGTAGAGTACAGATGGACTCAGATTAACCTCTAAGGATAATTCTCGGAAAGTCCATCGACGGTCTATGGTAAGGAGACCGCTCAGGATGTCAATCTGCTCTTGAGGAATGGAGGGCCAACCTGTGCGTTGCAAATCCGCAGTCTATTTCCGACCCGAACGAAATGATTGAACCCATCGTGCTACTGTCCTATACGGTAACGCATTTGTGCCACAGGCTTCCACTAATCCTCGATAGCATTCTGTTGCATTTTTGACACGGGCAACCTCGATTTTAAGCCACGACCGCTGATCCCCTTTTGAAAACATGCTTTAGAGCGATGGAAACGAAACTCCTTACTCCTTACGCCACACAACAACTACTCTTCTAAGCAGATCGACTGTTTTTTGCACTCTACACATCGACAACAGCGCCACAACACCGCTCCAATATCCTATTTGCGCATGCCCGCCTTTCTGCGAGTTTCAAGGTTAAGTTGCCACTATTTAATTTACAACCCTCGTATAAGTTTAACTCTTCTCTTAGAAGTTGATATTTCCATGTTACATCTGAAAAAATCATAAGAAATTATCTTTTATCTCTTAAAAATTCATATTTTCCACTGTTCTGCTTAATTATTAATAATCATTAAGGTAATGATTTTTAAAAACTAAAATATAAGTTTATATCTTTCACGTAACAACTGAAAAGAAGCGTAAAAATTGATGTTTTTCTTGGATGTAAACAATTTCCGATATGCTTTTCTGACATCAAAACTCTATTGTTGCGGACCCCCCAAGTTTAGGGAATGTGAGGGGTTGACGGTGGTAAACAGGAGTTGGAATTATTTTCTTATACTAGTCTCGTCGAAAAAATCCTATTCAATCTGCTAAAAGATAAGAAAATTAGAATAAAAAATCGTATTTTTATATGCGTTTACGTGAAAATATTTTTTTATGTGAAATTTCAAATTTTGAATTTATTTTGTTCAAATATATTATATTTTGTAGTGCTGTAGTCTAAAGTAGTACTTACATAACTAGTGTTTAAATATATGTTAAAATCTCAAACTAGTATAAAAGTTAGTAAAATTCGTTTAAATGCGTCTTTTTCATTAAAAAATTCATATTTTCCTTTGTTTTTAAAATTGGTTAAAGTAATGGTTGTTGAAAAACTTAAATATATGTTTAAATTTCCCTTTTAAGATGATATTCTCATCTTATAGCTGAAAAATCTAAAGAAATCAGTTTTTTCTTCTTGAAAATCGTTATTTTCAATTGTTTTGTTTAATTAATAATACTCATTAAGATGTTAATCATTTAAAATTTAAATATATGTTTACCTTTCCTCATTTAAGTTGATATTCTGATCTTGTAGTTGAAAAAAAAATATAGAAAGCAGCTTTTTTCCTTAAAAATTGTTATTTTCAATTTTTTTGTTTAAGGGTGTTCTCAAATCCAAAAGGGCGACTATCTGACATAAGTTTTAATTTATTTTTGTTCGAAAATGCATGAAACTAGCTGGTGTTGTTGTTCAGAAACTATGTCATTGAGCTTTTTTTCCCATTTTTCTTACAAACGCAATAGATCTTTCAGAAAAGAATGTCAAAGTGGGCGTTTTGAACCGAATTTCCGCGCGAAGGAAGAAAGATACTCAAGAGCGAGCGAAAAACGTGTTTGTCACGTGATCGAAATTCCTTATAACTCAATAGGTAATTGATTGATCAAAAAATGGAAAAAACAGTTCAATTCCAAATTGCCTCCATGGCCAGGCTTTCCAATTTTATATCTTTCCGTTAAAAAATGAACTTTTAAATGTGTTAAAACTTTTTGCGCTTGTTGAGCAGAGCGGTTAAGAACAATCTTAATTAATAATACTCATTAAGACGTTAATCATACAGAACAGAATTCAAATGTATGTCTAACTTACCCCATTTAAATTGCTATTTTGATCTTGTAGATGAAGAAAAATCTAGTAAAATCAGCTTTTTCAACAAAAATTGTTATTTTCCATTGTTTTGCTTAAGGATGTTCTCAGCTGCTCTGCTCAACAAGCGAAAATGTTCTGACACATTTTCAAATTTATTTTTTAACGGAAAGATATAAAATTCGAAAGCCTGAGCATGGAAGAGTTTTGGAATTCAACCGTGTTTTCCATTTTTGGATCCATCATTCAACTATTGAGTTAGAAGCGATTTTGATAACGTGACACGGTATTTTTCTCCCCTTACTGACTAGATTTTCTTCTTTCGTTCGGAAGTTCGGTTCAAAATGCCAACTTTGACAGTATTTTCTGAAAGATCTATTGCGTTTACAAGAAAACGGAAAAAACAGTTCGATGGCATACTTTCTGAATAACAACACTTTCTAATTTCATGCGTTTCCGAATAAAAATGAATTAAAACTTATGTCAGAAAGTTGACCCTTTGGATTTGAGAACAGCCTTAAGGTAAAGGTTGTTCAAAATTCAAATGTAATACTTAGACGAAATTCGCGCCTTTTTTCTGTTGACGATTGAGAAAATTGATTTTTTTCGGCGACTAACTGTCGAAATTCTCGATATTTTTCCGTGATATTTTTTTATTTCCAAATGTTCGGAAAATTCGGAACAGAATCTCCCATGTAATAGTCTGTGATAATTTTTTTTTAAAGATAATTTTTCTTGTGTGTTATTGAAAATGTTTGAATTGTATTGTGATCTTTATAGTGCAAAATAATGTCACATTCACATTTTTTTTTAAATATTTACTCTTGTGTGACAAAATGAAAATAAGAAATATTGTTTTTCTAAATATTCCCCACTACCATGATTGCTTAGCTTATTCTTATAGATATATTTTTTAACCTCTATCTTGGCCGCTTTTATCTTCTGACTGCACATAACTAAAGATTTATATTATGCTTAATTTAGATCCAAATTAAAAGAATTATGTGATTAAATGAAGTATAAACATTTGATGTAGTCTGTGTTTCTTTTGTACATGTGTAAGTTATTTTTCACTTTGAATTCCTGATTTCCCCCCCTCCCCGTATAAACGCTATTGCTTTTATACATTTCTTTTATAATGTGGCGACTGGATTATTTGGGTTTAGGAGCCAGTGACTCCTTTAAAATTTTTGGAATCTGCCCCTATACTCTTAATTATATCTTCATTCTTTGAATCCTTTTTCCATTTAGTTATTCTATTCTTCGGTTTCTAGATTCCAGTTAAAATCCTGGGGCACCCTAGAAACACATAGGACACTAGAATCAACGCAAAAAATTCTGACTCATTTTTTAACACAAATACATGATACTTGCAGAAAAGATTATTAGAGCGATTTGTAATCAACGTAAAATTTTAAACAAACTCTGACTTTACATATTTCCAAAGTGGAATCCCTTTAAAGACCCAAATAAAAGTATTTCAGTTTTTTACTTTTTTCTATCTTTACAAGAAGAAAGTATTGGCTTCGTAAAAGTTTTCGAAATCCGATTTTCGACGGACTTACACGTTTTAAGGGTCAGAGATCACGAAAAAATGCTTTTACAAAATGTCTGTCTGTGTGTGACACAAATTTTGTGGGACCTCTATCTCAAGAACTAATGAACAAAATTTAATAAAACTTTATATTCCGTTAGTGCCTGATATAAACTGGTGCTGATCACTTTTTGGTGTAAATCGTCTATAGGTGGCGCTGCCATGCTGCATTATTCACGATTTCCACAATAGCTCTATCTCAAAAACTAATGCACGGATTTTCATCAAACTTCAAATTCAATTAGAAATTGACATCAGTTGTTGCTGATTAGATTTTAGTGTAAATCACCTAATTGGCGACGCTGTTATATTGCATTTTTCAGGAAGTATTAACATGAATGGGGTAGAAGAAAGTTTTGGGATTGTCACATCCGACTAGTTTATATTGTCTTTAATTTTAAAATATTAAATCCAAAATTGATGAAAACTAGTCGGATGTGGCAATCCCAAAACTTTCTTCTATCTCATGCATGTTAATACTTCCTGAAAAATACAGCCGGTTAGATGATTTACACCAAAATCTAATCAGCAACAACTTATGTCAACTTCTAACGGAATCTGAAGTTTCGTGAAAATCCGTGCATTAGTTTTTGAATAGAGCTATGGCGGAAATCGTGAAATATTCTGAATAGCAGCGCCACCTGTCGGGCGATATATACCAAAACCTAATAAGCAACAAGTTAAGTCAACTTGATAACTGAAGTTGAAGTTTGATTAAAATCCGTGATCTTCTTGAGATAAAACTATTGTGGGAATCAGGAAAAATGCAGAATAGCAGCGTCAGCTGTTGGGCGATTTACACAAAAACGTAGTCAGCGGCAACTCATAGCAAGGACTAACTGAATCTGAAGTTTGATGACAGTCCACGAATTAGTTCTTGAGATAGAGACATTGTGGAAATAAGGAAAAATGATGTATAACAGTGCCACCTGTTGGGCGATTTATACCTAAACGTAGTAAACATAAACTCATATCAAGGACTAACTGAATCTGAAGTTTCACGAAAATCCGTACATTATTTCTTGAGATTGAGCCATTAAGGAAATCGTAAAAAATGCAGCATAGCAGCGCCAACTGTTGAGAGATTTGCTCCAAAAACTAATCAGCACCAATTTATATCAGGGACTAACTGAATATAAATTTTTATTAAATTCCGTGCATTAGTTCTTGAGATAGTGCGCCCACAAAATTTGTCTCATACACAGAGATACAGACAGACAGACAGACTCACAGACATACTCACAAACAGAAATTTTCTAAAAACATATTTTTTCGGGATCTCTGACCCCTAAAACGTGTAAATCCATCGAAAATCGGAATTCGAAAATTCTCACGAATCCAATACTTTCTTCTTGTAAAAACAGAAGAAAGTAAACTAGTCGGATGTACAAATCCCAAAACTTTCTTCTATCTCATACATGTCAATACTTCAAAATTCGTTATCACTTTACCAAAATTAAATGGCAACCTATGCTCATCATAATGATTCTAAAAAGATGAAATTCCATGCTTTAGTTCTTGAGATATGACTATCGCTGAAATCGTGTAAATACAACAAAATTCAGCATAGCAGCACCACTTATAGGGTGATTTACACCAGAACCTAATCATCATCAACTTATGTCAACGTCTAACTGAATATGAAATTTGGGGAAAATTCGTGCATTAGTTCTTGAGCTGTTGCGCAAATCATGACAAATGCAGCATAGAAGCGCCACCTGCTGAGCGATTTGCACCAACACATAATCAGAAGCAATATTAATCTAGGTGTACTTGAATCTGAAGTTTGATGAAAATTCGTGCATTAGTTCTTGAGATAGAGCTATTGAGGGAATCGTTCTAAAAGCAGCACAGCAGCGCTACCTACTGGGCGATTTACACCAACACGTAGTCAGCATAATTTCATATAAAGGACTAACTAAATCCGATGTTTGATGAAAATGTGTGTATTAGTTCTTGAGATAGAGCTACTGCGAAAATAGTGTAAATCCTGCAAAATGCAGCATAGCAACGCCACCTGCTGGGCGATTTAAACCAAAACGTAAACAGCACCAACTCATATCAAGGAATAACTGAATCTGACGTTTTATAAAAATCCGTGGAGTAGTTCATGAGATAGAGCTATTGCGGAAATCCTGCAAAATGCAGCATAGCAGCGCCACCTGCTGGGCAATTTACACCAAAAATTAATCAGCACATATCTATATAAGGGACTACCTGAATATAAATTTTTATTAAATTCCGTGCGTTAGTTCTTGAGATAGAGCGCCCACAAAATTTGTGTCACATACAGACAGACAGACAGAGGGACAGACAGACAGACAGACAGACTCACAGACAGACATTTTGTAAAAACATGTTTTTTGGAATCTCTGACCCCTAAAACGTGTAAATCCGTCAAAAACCGGAATTAGAAAATTTTCATGAATCCAATACTTTCTTCTTGTAAAGATAGAAGAAAGTAAAAAGCGACAAGACACAAGAGTCGAATTTCTGTCTTAATTTATCTAAAGCAAACCCCCTCCCCTCATTTTTAATTGTACTTAAATTAAAATGCAAACAATATTTATAAATATGTTTTATGTTTACATATGTTTTTATGAAATTTGGAATGACACAATCAAAAGCGAATACTGAAAAATAAATAAGATGGTAGATTTTTCTATTGCTTTGAAACTAACTGCTTTACAACTACTTCATTAAAATTTTTAGCTCAATACATAGAGAACTAACTATGTAAGAATTTCTTCTGGAAACGGAACGTGTTCCCAGAAGCATTTGATGGATACTGTGAATTATTAATATGTGAATGTGACTGGATCTAAACTACATCTTTTAGAAACAATTGTCAACTATGTTATTATTATTTTTTTTTTAGAGAGAGCAGAAAGTTGAGCCTATATTATCCCAAGGTTACTTTATCGTTCAAAGTCAATTGATAACGATCAAGTGGGGTGTTTACCTTTAGCAGAAGGGAACGTTTAGGGAAGGTGTGGGAGGGATTTGAGGGGATCCTCCTCGTCTCTAACTTTCTAATTACGTCCGCTTGACCACATATTTCCTGGAAAAAAAAGACCATTCTTCTGGAGTATCTCTTTTGGCGAGCACTTTGCAAAGGTCACTTTTATCAGCTTTTATTTGAAAAACTAGCAAACCCCGCGGCTTTGCTCGCGTAATATTTGAAATATGCCAAGTGATATTTATATGTCTAATTTTTATTAAAAGGTATTAACTAAATTTTTATTTTATTAAAAGGTAATATTTTATTTTATTATATTATATTACTTATTACTTTTAGGAATAATTTAAAAAAATTACTATTTAAAACACAGTTTGATTAAACATCATTGTTACACTGCATAAGGCAGAAATGAGACTTAAATTAATAAAACGAAATAAAACTAAATAAATAATAATTTAGAAAATATTTTGAAACTTTTATGCTCAATTAATACGCTCATTTCAATATTCATTTGAAGTTTTGAATGTTTTAGAAACCATCTTCTTACATCTTAAAATTAACCATCATGTCAAATTAAAAGTCCTACCACCTCTCTCAACATAAAGGGCTATGTTGAAATAGGAACTGTCACCATTAATTTGCCAACATTAATTTTGAAGTTGGTTTGTTATTTCCTAATATTCCACAGAAACGTAATTTAGAAAGCTTTTAAAGGCCTTTTTTTGAGCGTTTGTTGTTCCTGTGAATCCCAGGTGGTAGAATCATCGGCATAAAATATAGCCTGTGTAGGATCAGAGACTGTTACCATTTATTCACAACTATTACTTTTATATTTGGTTTATATTTCCTGAAATAACGTAGAAATCGTAATTTAGGACTTTTTTAGAATGCTTTTCGCACCTACCCTTCACTTCACCCCTTTTTAATTCGAATTTATTTTCGACAGTCCTTCGAGGGCATTTATATTTTATAAGTAACCACCATGCCATATTTAAAGATTCTAGCCTTTTCAGTATCACAGAAATCGGAATTTAGAAAGTTTTTAGCTACTGCAACCCTCTGGTGGTAATGGCACAGACATAAAATATAGCTTACGTTTGAGCAGGTTCTATCACCAACAATTTGTTATCATTATTTTTTAAATCGGTTTGGTATTTGAAAAGATTACATAAAAATTGTAATTTATAACGCTTTTCGCTCACTTCATCTTTTTAAATTTGAAATTTTCTTTCGACAGTTCATAGAAAGCAGTTGCATCTTGTAAGTAAATAACATGCCATACTTCAAAGTGTTAGACCCTTCAGTTATGCAAAAAACGCAAATTAGAACATGTTTTGCTTTTTCAACCCTCAGATGGTAGTGACAGCAACATAAAATATAACCTATGTTATAGCAGGGACTGTCACCATTGATTTGCAACCATTACTTTTGAAATAGCTTTGGAATTTCCTGAGATTGAGTCGAAATCGCAATTTAGAACGTTTTTAGAACGCTTATCGCGCATTTTCACGACTTTTTAAATTTCCAATTTTTTCTAAACTGTTCTTAAAGATCATTTATATATAATACATATGTACCTTGCCTAATTTTAAGTTGCTAGACCCTACCGATCACAAAAATCGAAATTTGGAACGCTTTTTTGCTCCTGCAACGTCTAGGTGATAGTGATACCGATTTAAAATAGCGTCTATGTTACAGTAGAGGCTGTCAGCATCAATTTCTTAACATTACTTTTGAAATCAGTTTGATTCTTCCTGAGATATTGGTGACAAATTGGCATTTAGAACGTTTTTAGAACGCTTTTCGCTCATTTTTCTCCTGCATCTCCTCTGGGTTAGTGGAAACATATATAAAATGTAGCCTATCTTGGAGCAAGATCTGTCACCATCATTTTAACACCATTATATTTGAAATCGGTTCAGTATTTCCTGAGATTGCATAGAAATCGCAATTTAGAACGTTTTTTACAACGCTTTTTGCGCATTTTGACGCCCCTTTTAAATTTCGATTTTTTTTAGGAAATGTCCTTAGAGATCATTGATATCTTATAACTAACTACTATTCTAAATTTCTAGATTCAAGGCCCTTCCGTCACGCGAAAACCGCAATTTAGAACGTTTTTCCCCTGCACCCCCTTTGGGGTAGTAGCACCGACATAAAACATAGCCTATGTTGGAGCAAGAATTTTCACCATCATTTTGACGCCATTATTTTTTAAATCGGTTTGGTATTTCCTGAGATTATGTAGAAACTACCATTTAGAACGTTTTTTAGAACGCTTTTCACGCATTTTCACCTCTTTTAAATTTCGAATTGTTTAAGTACTGTTCTTAGAAATCCTTTATATCTAATAAGTAGCAGATACTTCAAATTTCATATTTCTAGGCCCTTCACTAACACATAAATCGCATTTTTAGAACGTTTTTAGCTCCTACACCCCCTTTGGGGTAGTGGCACCGACATAAAACATAGCATATCTTAGAGCAAACGTTGTCACTATCATTTTGACACCAATATTTTTTAAATCGGTTTCGTATTTCCTGAGATTATGTAGAAACTACCATTTAGAACGTTTTTTAGAACGTCTTTTGCTCCTACACCCCCTTTGGGGTAGTGACACCGACATAAAATATAGCCTATGTTCTAAGTTGGACTAACACCATCATTTTGATACCATTACTTTTGAAATCGGTTTGGTATTTGCAGAGATTGTGTAGAAACTACCATTTAGAACGTTTTATAGAACGCTTTTTGTGCATTTTCACCCCTTTTAAATTTCGAATTGTTTAAGAACTGTCATTAGACATCATTTATATCTTATAAGTAACTAATATTCCAAATTTCATATTTCTAGGCCCTTCAATAACGCAAAAATCGCATTTTTAGAACGTTTTTTGCTCTTGCACCCCCTTTGGGGTAGTGGCACCAACATAAGATATAGCCTATGTTCTAAGTTGGGCGAACACCATCATTTTGATACCATTGCTTTTGGAATCGGTTTGGTAGTTCCTGAGCTTATCTCCGACAAATAAACAATTTTTTCCTCTTTATAATATGAGTATAGATAAGGATCGAAATTTTAGTGATGAAAAAAGTTATGATAAAAAAGGTTTTAACTGTATCTTATAGTTGTTAATTATAGATCCTGTGTTGAAAACTGGTATTTTTATTTATTTATGTAAAAAGTAATATGCAAACTTCTTATTATTGAATGCAATTGTTAATTTTTATTTATAATTGAAAACTGGATTTTTATTCATAATTTTATTAATTGAAATGCAACACAAAAACATAGATTATGTTAGCATTCAGGAAGTTAATTGTTTTAGAAATTTGGAATTCTTGATAGCTATTCAGGTATTTTAACACGGGGAAAACAAAATCATATAAATCAGAATTTAAAAAAAAAAATCTGTTTTTCAGAAATATAGGACATAGTCTTTCTTTTTTAGCTTATTTATAAAATATTGCAAAACACAATGCAGAAACATAAATCACATGTTTTAATGCAAACAACTGTTGATGATATATTTTTAAAATATGAAAATCAATAAATTATTTTCGTAAATACTTATAACTCATATGTTTAAATTTATTTATTTTTAAGAATTAATAATCTGCATTTGTACAAAATATGAATTAAAACGAGAAAGAAAAATTATGCATCAAGCATCCAAGAAATAGTTCCACTGTTTAATAAGATAACAAAGATACCAACGTAAACAATTTGGAAAACGCACAATACATTTGAAAAAACAATTTCAGCAATTAGCATGAATAGTGGGGTAAATTTCCGAATTACTGTGTGTAGCCCTGTATATAATCTATAAGATTTGTATGTATACTACATATTAAAATGTAGTTCAGTTAGGAAACATACGGCACAATTGAAAATTATCCTTCAGCAATTTCCATCAATAAGCAGAAATTGGAAATGTACTCGAGATCTTTTGTGCATCCCTGTATATGAGCTATAATATGATCTTAGCAAAGGTTATATTTACCAAGTTTTGTGTAAAAAATAGCGCGACACATTAAAAATGCGTACCACAACTGAAAACGCACTTACAGCAATTATTCCTCATAGACATACACAATATGTCCCTGTAAATAAAGGATGAATGCATCACACACTATATTTCGTTTTAAGCACGCCGCGGTGAACTTTAGCTATATTTATTAATTTCAGTATGTTTGAAATAATGTAACATCATTAAAATTCACCGCAAACGATTTTCCCTCATAGACCGTAATGTAACGGAATTCTTTTGTGTGTCCCCTTAAACAAACTATACATGCTATATTTTCTATTTAGGAGACATGCTATAAGTAAACCCCAATAGCTTATACCAATTTCACAAGTTAATTAGCTAAAGTCAGAGCAAGCACAGAAAAATATTTATTTTGAAATATATACATAGTTAAAAAATACCAAATTAATCCAGAAACTGTATCACATATAATTATGTATATATTTCAAATATAATATGAGTATGTAAATTTAATACATTAGGGGAGATGGGGGATGAATGGGACATTTTCACAAAAATATTTATTTTTAATTTTTACTTAAGTTATCATCAATATTAAAATATCACATTTCATACATAAGGTATTTGACAACATATATGAACAATATTTATTCTAGATTATGATTTATTCAGTAAAATATTATGAATTTAAAAAAACGTTCCTCCCTGTCCCAATCATCCCCACAGCAGGGATGAATGGGACAGTAATGGGGATGGATGGGACACAAAGATTTTTCTCCCTGTATTCAATTTTACCAAATTAAAATTTATAATTATAACCTTATATGTAATTATATTTGTAATATATGATTTTACAGCACGAATCGATATGTTTTTTTTTTTTTTTTCAAAAACTTCTTTTATTGCATTTTTAACTTTTAATGCAGACTTCAGCTATCAATCTGTTCTTTTTCCCCACTTATGAGACATTTTAGATTTGAAATAAAAGTACAAAATGTCTTTTAAATATGGCATAGCTAATAATTTTCAATCATAACTTATTAATTAATATTAATTAAATGTATCATGAAGAACGGAAATTATTGGGTCGATGGGAAAGTCGTGTCGTGTTGGGAAAATCAATTCGCACCAGAAAATTCTGCCCAGTAATTATTAGACATTAGATATCGAAATCAATGTCTAATAATTAAATGATAGAATTTTCCGGTACGAATTAATTTTCCCAACACAACACCACTTTCCGATCGACCCAATATGTTAGGGGTGGGGATTTATTTGTGCAACATTTCAAAATTCAATATAATTTCCCCCATTTGATCAATAAACATAAATTTATATAAAACATATACAATTTTTAACAATTTTATCTATATTGATTAAGTTTTAGTACCAATTTTTTGATTATCCATTAATAATTATTACAATACAATAAATAACACTCAGAAATTTTAAACAATAACAACTCATATAATGCTATTTAATACTATTAACGTAAATTATTAATTTATCAACCTATATAATACTATTTAGTTAATAAATAAAATTTTCACCATCTCTAGGGATAAATGAGAATGTCCCACTCATCCCCATTTGAAATGTCCCAATCATCCCCATGATGCATATATCCCCTTCTCAGCCATTTTACCTCAAAAATTATTTTGTCACAATGGTTACTATTCATTCAGTTTAATTATCGATATTGAACCTTAAAATAAATAGCTACAACATAGCTTAATTTTTTATATTGTATAAGATATTTCACATCTTCAAATGTAAAAAAAACTTACTTTTAAGCAGAGATTTCAAAAAATGCAACTTTGAAGGAAAATGAAAACAGCAATGTGGTCATACTTTTAGTTCTGAAGCACACTGTGGTAGAACCTTATATGAGTATAGGAAGCAATTTAAAATAAATGTTTATTGCCGGAAATATTGAGAATGTCCCATCCATCCCTTGTCCCATTCATCCCCTAGCTCCCCTACTCATCATTCATATTGAAAATTTGTATTTATTCCTAAAGTGTTAAAAAAAGAAAAAGAAGAAAAGAAATATATACAATAAAAGACACAAGAAATGGTTTCAAATGCAATAAATAGATGAAACATTAAACATGCTGTCTAAGTAATCACGTTGCATTAATATAAGTACTTTTTTAGAAGTAAATTTTTAAAATGAAAAAAAAAGTTATTTTTTGCATTTACTTAAAAAATGTATATATATATATATATATATATAAACGCATATTTTTAGCATCTTTTACTGTGTTCCAGGTGAGGCATTCATTTAATATTGTTGGCGTAGGGTCCGGTGGGGGAGCATGTGATAATAGCCAACGAATGTTTTAACATTTGATTTTGCTATCACTGTTCTGGCCGAAACCCACTGCCACTAATGTATATTTTATCGAATGCTCGGCTGCTTTTGAAACATAACCCACTGCCGATGAGGCCGCAGCCTATTTTTTCCTAGTTTTTGTTAAAGTTTTAATGTTTACATAGATATTTTTCTTGTTCTTCTTGTTCTGTGAGGGTGGGGGGGGGTGCGCTGGTTCAGGTTAAATATAATCTTATACTGCTTTATATATATATATATATATATATTTACCATACTTTAGTATTGAGCTGGTGACATGAATTAATAGCCGAAGAAATCGCTAAAATTCACTATTTATAGGAGTTTTTTTTTTAATTTATTTATTCTGATAATTTAAGTGGTTCAAAGCGCTTAATTTGATTAAATGTCTTAGATTTTTGTTTTATTGATATTTTTATTTATTTAACATATATACCTGTACATATATTGGCATATTACTATACATATTACTATAGGCATATTACTATACATATCGGCTGTTAATTCATGGCACCAGCTCAATACTAAACTATCGCTTTTAATAAATTTCAGATCCTTATTTGAATTCCAAAATTTTTCGTATTGTAGGTGGTATCTAAAATAAAACAAATCAAATATAAAAGGTCTATTAGAGCTTTCAATTTAAAAAAATGGTTTTAATCTATACTCTATAACCCGGGAAGCCTGTTATGGTTCCCCTAGTGATATATAACGCTACAACTGGAGGAAGGTGGTGGGCCAAAAAATTTTGTCGTTGAGAAATTACTTTTTAAAAATTATTTATATATTTTTGCTTGCATTCATTTTTAAGCCAAATTCAAATACGCCTTCTTCTTTCTTTCTTTTTTTCTGTACTTCTTCTTTTTCTTTCTTTCTTTTTTTCTGTACTTCTTCTTTTTCTTTCTTTCTTTTTTAGTCCCAAAGAGAAAATAAAATACTTCATTTAACTGATGAAGACATTTTCAAATTGGTGAGGGAAAAAAAAAAAAAAAGTATATGCATTAATTTTATATCAATCAATTTAATCGTTATGTGACTATTGAAGTGCTTTGTCATCGAATATTTTTAATAATCATTTTCGATAAATTCATTTTGAATTATGAGGATTGTTGTTGAATAACGGCAGTTTTCCTACCTTGCCTGCCACGTTGTCTCTTCCTGTCTATTCGGCTGAAATAGCCAACTTTGGCATTGTCAGATAGATCTTTTGCATTTATAGAAAAATGAAAATATACAGTTTAAATATTTTGCCAAATGAAAAAAGTAAAAAATGCTTTAAATAATGCTTAGCAGGAATAGAGTAAAGTATAACAAAAAGTGTATTTTTTTTTCATTTTACTGTTTATGGAAGTTAACTCTTAATTTTTCTGGGAAGTGTGTTAAAAATAAATATCTAGGTAAGAACAAAGTGTTATGATTCTGTGCATTTTTTAAGTTTAATGGTCTTAGTGATGCAAGAGAATTTGAATTTATAAGTAGCGAATAAATTGTGAGTATTCTAGCATTATTATAAAGTAATTAAAAGAAAAAAATGTGCTTGATGTAATCTTTATTAAATGGATTATATTTTTTTCTTATGATTTCGCCCCCCCCCCCCCTTTAAAATTGACATCGCTAAAGTACCTTTTTAAAATCTCATAATTTATTTTTACCTCACTTTTTCTAAAGACCTCCTATTTCTGAAGATGTTATTTGATACTACTACACATGAAAATTATAATGTGACAAAATTTCGGAGACAAGTAAACGACCGGACAACAATTTTTAAACAATCGCGAAATGTAAATATTCTATCGTATTATAAACTGAATATACAATCTACTAACTTGTTATTCTACTTTAATAAGAATACAACCCCCTAAACAAACCTTACCACTGCTTTCCCTTCACGGTGGAAGGTTAAAATAATTGTCGCACGCATCTCGTACGCGCCAAGTAAAAGTGCCAATTACATCTTGGAGGGGGAGACCGTGCATTGCAGGAAAGAAAAGAATGAAGACCCCAGCTCACATCGGGTCACGTAATGGACCTGATCCAGATATGGATTAACAAAAAGTGTATTTTTTTTTCATTTTACTGTTTATGGAAGTTAACTCTTAATTTTTCTGGGAAGTGTGTTAAAAATAAATATCTAGGTAAGAACAAAGTGTTATGATTCTGTGCATTTTTTAAGTTTAATGGTCTTAGTGATGCAAGAGAATTTGAATTTATAAGTAGCGAATAAATTGTGAGTATTCTAGCATTATTATAAAGTAATTAAAAGAAAAAAATGTGCTTGATGTAATCTTTATTAAATGGATTATATTTTTTTCTTATGATTTCGCCCCCCCCCCCCCTTTAAAATTGACATCGCTAAAGTACCTTTTTAAAATCTCATAATTTATTTTTACCTCACTTTTTCTAAAGACCTCCTATTTCTGAAGATGTTATTTGATACTACTACACATGAAAATTATAATGTGACAAAATTTCGGAGACAAGTAAACGACCGGACAACAATTTTTAAACAATCGCGAAATGTAAATATTCTATCGTATTATAAACTGAATATACAATCTACTAACTTGTTATTCTACTTTAATAAGAATACAACCCCCTAAACAAACCTTACCACTGCTTTCCCTTCACGGTGGAAGGTTAAAATAATTGTCGCACGCATCTCGTACGCGCCAAGTAAAAGTGCCAATTACATCTTGGAGGGGGAGACCGTGCATTGCAGGAAAGAAAAGAATGAAGACCCCAGCTCACATCGGGTCACGTAATGGACCTGATCCAGATATTTATATTGAGAATGCCCAATATTATGGCATTGTAAATAGTTTATCCGGCAGGAACAATTGTTGATATACTTTGATAATACTATGCTCATTATAGCCTTTTAGAACACAATCGCAATACTAGTTCAATATTCTTATTTCTTGAATTCAATTTTCATTTTTGTTGAATCATTTTATAATAATTCATTGAAATTCATCGTTGCATTTAAAATAATATATGTATTTTTCTACCTATGTTTTAACATTTTAAAATTTTGGAAAAGCATTTACTTCAAAATTCATTTTACAGCCCTGCAGAATTTCCAATCCGGCTGGATCTTTACGGAATTATCATCAAATACAGCGGAATCCCATAGGATTTTCCTATTTGTTTTACGTTTTAACTTTGAGTTGTGAAATAAAGATGTTTTTAGAAGACTTTTTATATATATTATGTATATTAAAACCAATAAAGCTAATATTTTAAAAGAAATGTTAACTTTCAATAAATTAAAATAATTAATGTATAAAAATTCCGTTTTACAGCAAAAGCCCGTGTTTCACATCTACGAAAAAAAAAAAACCGGTTATTAAAAAAAAAAAAAAAAAAAAGACAGACTACAATTATCTAACTACTAGTTGCATTTTATTCTATCCACCCTGTAGCAATCGATATACACTAAAACATTTTAACAACATATGAAGACAACATATGACCCAAGACATAAAATCTTACTCAGACTTTTCCAAGTTGATGAAAATATGATTAAAAAAAAAGATTTTATCCACCTACTTCATCCAGCTTTCTGCTTATAGATCTAATTGACTGCGATTTCTAAAGTTATTTTATGCACACGAGCAATAAACAGGACAACCGAAGAAAGTGAAATCCGACCTATTACAAACATCCATTTCTGCATGGGGATTCGAACCCAACATCTTTAGTCGAGTAGTCAGTGCCCTAACCACTAAAGAAGCAGGTGGGACGTTATAGATCTGAAAATAAAACCTGCTCTAAAGGAAGTCGGCTTCAACATGGATTAGTGTTATGGTAATACTTAAAAATATAGCTTATAAAACAAATATAGGTCCATTTATTCCACTACTTATATTTTATGTCACTTGTTTATTTAACATGCTATTAAAATCTTTCATTAATTTTTTTAAATAAATAGCACATTCGTCTATTTTTTTTTTCTTTTTACAGTAAAACTTCCCTAAAGCGACCACGTTCCGTTCGAATAAAAATTGGTCGCTCCGAGAGCTGCTCTCTTAATGGTGGTCATGTTTAAATCTAGATTTTAATTGTTGAAAAAAGGTAACAATTAATGTTACTAAAATTTATTTTTCACATTAGGAATATTTATGAAAATTTGAGCATCAAAACAAAAGTTAATTACATAAGTTAATTACTGCAGAGTTTAATTTCCAAGTCTTTTCGAAGTTCAGTAAATAAATGCAATTTTTTTTGGACGGGAACAAATAATGATGATTTCATTAATTTATCTATTTCTTTGAGAGTTTCCTGACAGAATAGGGGCCGCCATTCTTAATTTGTCAACAGAAATAAATTTATTATATAAAAATGCACACATTTGTTTAAACACTTAAAAGTTAGCGGAATAAATAAAAATTCTAAACTTAGTTTAGAAGTTTAATGAATAATGCGCTCTCCGGAATTATTTTTCTAATAAAATCTTCTTCAAGCGACGAGGAAAAAACAAAATTTGTTTCATTTTCTTCAAAGAAACTGGTCGTTCATGGAGGGATTTCAACTGGGATGGTCTCTGAATAGAGGTAAAATTAGTATTGACCCTGTGGGAATAAATTCCGTTCCACAAAAAAATGGTCGTTCAGAGAGACGGTCGCTTAATGGAGGTGGTCGCACAGAGAGGTTTCACTGCATTTACATTCAAAATCCGTGTAGCAATTTTCATCTTGCGCAGCGGGATTCTGTGTTATTGTAGGATTGTAATGACAATTAAAAACTTGGTACAGTTACCAAAACAGTTTTTAAAGCACTTTTTGCATGGCCTTTTCCAGTCATAATGTTCTCTAAAGCTGTTTAAATTTCTTGTAATTAGAAAAATTGCATTACTTTCAATAGGGATCCATTTTTTCCCGATGGTGAGTTAAAGAAAGTGGATCTTACATATTGTTAAACTAAGTTAGCCTGTTAAGGCTAACTTTCTATCGCTAGTGTTGGGAAACTAATAAAGCCGCATGTTATTGCATGATGGGTGTAACGAGACATGTTAGCGCAAAATTTAAGTAAAATATAGTATTTGATAAAAACGTTTCATAGCCAGTTATCATATTTTAGCGATCGTGCATATAAATAACTCGTATACAGTTGTAACTTAACCATATTGTCTATTTTTCATACGTAACGTCAGAAAGCATTGGAATTTAAAAAAGCGCAAGTTACCTTTCTCAATTTATGGTGGCTAACGACTTTCAGGGAAAAATGTGAAGATCGCAAGTGAATAACATTGTTATTATAAAAATTTAAAAAAATAGGTTTTTCTTTAGGGAAAATATTATAATATTACCGGAAATAATATTGAAAATATTTTAAATAGTAAAAGATATGTCTACACCGTAAGTATAGATTATTCTTTAATAACAAAAGTCATGAAATAGGTGTCCTACATAGGCAGCTTAACAAAGTAAAAATAAAAGATATTTTTGACGAGGAATTGTACGTTCTGCTAAGTGTAGGGAAAAGACATGCTATTAAATCTAGCTTCTTAAATAGGTTTTAGAATAGGACAAATTTTAAAAGATTATCTAAAGCTTGATTACCTGCACTCAGATAAAGCAAAAATAATTTTAAACTAATTTATAATTAAGTTAAAGAATATTATAATGTTGTATTGACATTGGATGCACGCTTGTTTACAGAATTTTTATAGTTCTAGCATATAAGGAAGTAAGTGAAAAATCGATTACAGAATTCCATGTTTAGATACTAGAACCAAATTAAATCAAATAAATGGGTGTGAAAATACCATTAAATTCTAGAAGATTATGTACCTTTCTGCTACGCGCAACCATTCCTCATCCAATGTGCATTCATCTCTGAAATTTGGATAGTTGAAAAATTTGTATCAGAACTACAATATTTTATAGGGGAAAGTAGGGTAATGACGTTCAGCGGGCAATCCCGCTCACCCAAATATCTCTAAACATAATAGAATTGAAAACGTGCCATCGGTACCGGCACCTAGCGAACTTCACCCTAAGCCCCCAGTAAGGATATAGAGCCCGTCGGGATGAAAGTATTTGTGTGTCCTCACGTTATTCGTTTGAAGTTGTTTTAGAATAAAAATCTACAACATCTAACATGAAGGTAAGTATGCACTCTTATTTTCAAATGTTAATTTACTCATTATTTCTAAAAATGTATATACATTTAGCTGTACGTTCATTCTTTTATTTATTTTTGTAGTGCTTTGTTACGCCAACTCTAAATAACTTCAACTTAAATGTTGTATTCAAATTTTGAGCGCAATTACCCTACCATGTCGGGCATTTCCGCTCAATCTATTGTTAATTAAAAAAAAGGATAAAAAAATTCTAAAACTTTTATGCAGATTAGTTGATTGCAAATTGTTCTTTATGCTTTGGAGTTACACTTCATTAATAAAATATTGATTTTTTGTGTAAATTTGACTAGCTATTCATGTTTTGCCTTAAGTGAGCGTCATTCCCTACTTTCCCCTATATTGACGCCTGTCTGGAGCCATATGTTATTCCCACTTCCTCTTCAGGATTTCAAGCTACCCGTTTTAGTGCTACAAGTACAGATTCAATGTCATTTACATTTTTACATTGTGCAAATCCTTCTACGTGGCA
This sequence comes from Maratus speciosus, assembly GCA_963932465.1. Classification (NCBI taxonomy): domain Eukaryota; kingdom Metazoa; phylum Arthropoda; class Arachnida; order Araneae; family Salticidae; genus Maratus; species Maratus speciosus. The sequence goes on along the minus strand of OZ010793.1, from coordinate 424,049,637 downwards.
AAAATGTGGGTTTCGTCTATTGAAATTTTTGAAATTTTGTTACCGTAACTGTCAGTAAAAAAATCTCAGTCGTTTTTTACCACCCCATCCTTCAATGCTCACCTTTAAATAACTACATCTCTAACTTTATCGGGTTTTCTTAAACGGTGCGGTCGCTATGAATTCGTATATCAGCATTTTTTATGAGCACCTGGAAAATGTATCTCAACTAAATAATTGTTTATATTTTTTAAATAATTTTCGTGCGTATTTTTTTTAATCTAGCTCTATTGCCTGCAACCGAAATACGAAAATCTAACCCTCTTTCACATAATATTATATAAATACATCCTTATTTGTTTCCGGCTAATATTCCATAACGAAATCACAAATAAAACTATATAAATAAAAATGTAAATGTTCCTTTGTACAAAATCTTAAATCTCTGAAAGTGCCGCACCGACTGTTTTGAAATTCACGGACTGCGTTGCAATTGAATACATGCATGTTTTTATATACCTATTATGAATCTTTCTTCCCCTCCCCCAATTTGCCCTCACTAACATCAGGGGGCGCTTTAATATTATTTCCGACACCCATCATGTGATATATCATTGGAAAAGCCTTTCACCACTCTTTCATATTGTGCAAATCCCCTCCTCCTTTTCCCACTTAACCCCGGTGGGCACATTTCTATATAAATACAAAGATAAATGTTCGTTTTTACAAAATCATAAATCTCCGAGAGTTCTTTGCCGATTGCTTTGAAATTCCCCGATTGTGTTGCATTCGAATACACGCGTGTTTTTATATCCCTACTATAAACCTCGGTTTCCTCTCCCGAGGTCACTTTTTAAATTTTTCCGACATCCATTATGTGGTACATTAGTAGACATATTTGACCACTATTCCATATTATGCACCTCCCGTCCAAACTTCACTCACTTTCACTGAAATACATGCTGAAATGCACATTACTGAAATATTTCGTTAGTATTTTTTATGTTTTTTGATTTTATTTGTTTTTTAGTTTGTGTTTTTTCCTTTTTAATTTTTTGTAATTTTGTATGCTTTTGTTATAACATTCGTTCTTCTTTTTCAGTGCAATCGATCTCATCCAAATAATACCTCTCAGAAGACCAAACTTAAGTCGTCTTACTCGTGGTGCGGAAGCTGTGCGAAGAGCAATTTGAAATAAAACTGGGGAAGAGCGAGCATCAGTGAACGAGTGAAACAGACGAAGAATAGCTCAAATATGTGCCGAGGAAGCAGCAGAGTGACGTGCAGCCAGACTTCAGAATTCGTAGTTGCGAGCAAGGTGAGCACGTTCTGCAGCTTCAGTTCTGCTTCGTTCTCAACGAAGTGAAAGCGACAAGCTGAGGGTGGCTGAAAGACGTCAATGGGAAACAGTAAATCAGCGCCAAACACGACTCCGTGCTCAGCAATCACACGATTACAATCGCCTTGCATTCCGATGCAACCTAGCTAATGATTGTATTTTGAGCCGGCATAGTTTCAACGGCACTATGGCTGAAGTGTGTCCTTATTGCAAGCTCTGCAACTTAATGGAGAAACGATAGGAATGTATTGCGCCGCCGAACAATTGAATTGCCTCAACTTGAAGAACCGACAGAGCCATTAAAAACTTTATCGTCGAATCAAAGACTTTCCTATGCAGACTGAGAAAAAACATTGTTCTAGCATCTAGAATCTAAATTATGGCTCTAGAAAAAATATTCCCATGTCTTCCCTATAAATTTTAGTTCCCTTTGCTTTAGAGTTCTAGAGTCTCCTACTAGAAATCAAGTGCATTTTCCTATATTTTCGCAGTCAAGCTTATTTAAAAATCTCTGCAAATGGAAGGAAACACAAGAGGCTAGTTTTAATAACTATGATTCTAGTTTATGAAACCATTCGAAAAACCAACCGATAATTTCTCCCTAATGAAACGATTCATTATCCTTTCGTGACTTAGAAAACAAGATACTAGAAATTCTAGATCATTTCGTCTGTTCAGCTTGATTGTTTACCCTATTCGCATAGCTCGGAAATCTATATTTCTAGTTCAGGGATTCAGAAAATGACTACCTATTCATTCTATGTGAAGGCGGTATATTTTTTCCCAGTGTAACATCAGAAAATAAAACTCCTGCTTCCAGATGAATTCGTTCGGCGTAGGAATCGTAAGAGCTCAAATCATACAAACTTTCAAAGTGACAGGACAAATTCATCATAAGGCCGGCTTTTTGCTTCCGTTCCTATAGATGGTCAACATAAATTCGTAAAAATGTATTTCATCAGTGAATACACGCTAGAAAAGATGGGTATCATTTATATAGAAGAAATTCAGCAGAAGATGGCGGTAAGTTCGCAAGCATACAAATGCAAAACGGTGACATCGAAGTAGATAACCGTTGGGTTGTTCCATATTCGCCTTTCCTATCAAAAACATATGTAGCGATCTCATCTCACATGATCAGTCTAAAGCGAGGTACTAGCTTAGAGTAACTGGCTTGGCCTTTTGCTCGACGCTAACGTTCTCGCCTCCTGATCATGAGATCCTTGTTTCGTATCCCATCGGCGCCACCCCACTCCAAACATACAAAGCGAATATAAACGTGGAATACCCCGTTAAATCGATAAAGTACATTTATTTCTAAGTACATGAATAAAGGCAGTGACAAGGCAGTTTTTGGCGTATAACCAGAAAGAAGCGATAGGAATGCGGTCATACATATCAATGAAATCGCACAGTATCCGGCTGGAAGATACATAAGCAGTAGTGAAGCTGTATGGCGAATTCTTTCGTTTCCTATACATGAACGAAATCCAGCTGCTGTTCACTTAGCAGTACATCTAGTACACCGACAACGTGTTTATTTCACAGCTGAAAATGTGCAACAAATAGCCGTTGATTCACCGGCTACAACTTTAACTGCTTGCTATACGTTATGTCAAAATGACGCGCTTGCGAAAACACTGCTGTATTCGGAAGTGTCTACAAATTATGCATGGAATGCGAGTAGAAAATAATTTGAACGACACAATTGAGGTGAGGACAACCTGGCATATTCAAAGAAAGTACGATAGGCAGACCGTGCATCCCAATCAAGAGAATGCTCCTTTCTTCACATGCTGTTGGTAAATGTATCCTGTCCAACGTCTTTCGAGCAATTAAGAATTGTCTACGGCGCTACACATGCCCTTTCCACAGTGCATGTCAAGCTCTGAACAAGCTCTCACGTAACATCCAAATCAAATTCGTGCATTGTTTGCAATCATATTGACCGCCTGCTCTCCTTCATCTCCAACAATGTAATGGGAGACATATAAATCGCACATGGCTGAAAATATATTCCGTCGAAATTCAAATATGATCTTGCATTTCACAGCAGAAATCTACAACGAAGTGTTGGTAATGAATGGAGATTTGTGTTGAGAAATCACCTACAAAATACTCAATCAATTGGGAATGGCATCACCGAATCACTCTAAGGCTGCTTCTTTCGATGTAGAATAGACGTGAACAAAATTAATGCACGAGTGATCTTTTGTTGTATGTGCAATCAAATATTCCTAAACTAACGCTTGATCAAAAAGTAATTACAATCAAATAATTGAAACTCTCAATAACAGGGTTGGAGAAATCTTCTTCTTAGAGGCACCAGACAGAATTGGTAAAGCGTTCCTAATTAGATTTCTGGCAGCAATTCGATCCCAAAATGACATAGTCTTAGCTCTTGCGTCGTCTTGAATAGCTGCGACGTTGCTACCAGGTGGAAGAACTGCTCGTTCCGATTTGAATTTGCCAATGAATATGTATTCATTGAAACTCTCATTTGTAATACTTCCAAAGCATCCTGCATGGGAAACGTATTGCATAAATGCAAATTTATTGTTTGGGATGCATGTACAATGGCACACAAACATCGTTCGCTGCTCTTTATTGATCATTGCAAGGTTTGCGTGGAAAGATTAGACCATTTGCGAACGCATTAATATTACTTGCAGGAGATTTCAGAAAAACATCACCAGTAATTCCTCGATCGACATCAGCAGACGAAATAAATGCTTGCCTGAAATAAATGCTTGCCTATATTGTGGTTACACGTAAAGAAGTTAAAATTAACTACAAATTTGCGTGTCCAGCTGAAAAACGCTCGATCAGCTGAGATATTCCCACATCAATTGCTGGAATTTGAGAACGTTAAGGTGCTGGTTGATCTGACCCCATAAGGAATATTTTATTGCGTCATAACTTCTAACATTTAGTGGCGTCAAAAGAAGAACTGATTGAATAAGTATTTTGCAATATTCAAACCAATTATAAGAATCACGATTGGCTGAGTGAACAAGCTATTCTTGCAGTCAAGAATAAAGACGTCTACGAACTTAATAACATTATTCAGTCTAACATTTAAAGCGAGGCAGCCACATACAAGTCCGTCGACACTATAGTGGAAGCAGATGAAGCAGTTAATTATCAAACAGAATTTATGAATTCACTCGATCTGCCAGGGAGGCCATAGCACGTACTGCAATTGAAAATCAACGTGCCAATTATCATGCTGCGAAATGTCCCCCAGACACAGCTTTGCAATGACACGCGACTCACAGCAAAAAATAATAAACAACGTAATAGAAGCAACAATCTTCACAGGGCCTTTCAAAGATGAAGATGTCCTCAGTCTTCGCATTCCTATGATTTCAACAGATATGCCATTTTAATGTAAGAGAATGCAATTCCCAATTTGTTTGGCGTTTGTAATCACCATCTACAAAACTCAGGGCCAATCTTTAGGATTCTTCGGTTTATATCTAGACACGGATTGCTTCTCACAATTATTTATTGCGCATTCTAGAATCGGCAAACCAGATTATCTCTATAACTGCACAGACAATGGAACAACAATAAATATTGTATACGTACAAGCACTGTGTAATTAAACATGTTAGAAACGAGCGCTTTCTCTTTTCTTTCTTTTCCATTTAACCATACTGAGCAACAACAGTGCGTGACTGGGTACAGCTAGTAAATAAGTAAATAAATAAAATAATAAAAATGAAACAAATTTAACAGGCATTGCAATCGAACTACGTGCTCAAACGACAGAAATTATTAGAAACAAAAAGGCTGCAGTAAGTAGCAAAATTTTTGGCGATTTATTCATCTATTAACTTCTGGCATGCGGAAAGTATAAAAGTATTGCTTTTAATAATTTTCAAAGTATTACTTGAATACTATATTGATATTTTTTACACAAGAATGTCTTTTGTTGTTGTTAGTGGGAAATCTAAAAATAGATATTAAATGTAAAGAATCTAAGATCTTTCAATATAAATTATTTTCACATGTTTTCTGTATCCAGGTCGGATCTCCTAGTATAAATAAATCTGTAAAACTAAAGAAAAAGTGCTCGTTAGACTAATATTAACAACAGAGTAACCCTAACCTTCGCAAGAGATATTTCTTCCTCAACGTCAACTAATTATACGTGAAAGAAAAGCCATGCGTACAGCATATCTTTTGAAACACTTTCCAACACGTTCTAAATACTATAACTAAACTTCATAGTTCAGTAAGGTGAAAGATTATGTCTAAATAATCAATTTGGAAAATGCATATCAATAATATATTTGAAATCCAAATTTCTGCTATTACTATGACTAGTTGAAAAAAATACGATTTTTTTGTGCAGCTCTGCACATGATCTACGCATATGTATGTATACTACCTTGTATGCTATGAATTAGTTCAATTAGACACATAGCACAGTTGAAACTTTCCATTCAGTAGTTTCCGCTAATAAACTCATCTTGTTGAGACATTTTGTGCGGCCCTGTATATGATCTACAGAATTCATAAATACCATATAATATTTAAATAACAGTTAAATTTAAAAACGTTTACCACAATTGAAAACGCACTTCCAACAACTATTGTTCGAAGCTTTTAATAGTACAATTATTGTTCATTATCTTCTGTAGCCAAATTCTTTTGCGTGTCCCTGTAAATAAAATATAAATTCTGTGCACCCCATATTCCATAATAAGAGCCTTGTAGTACAGCTTAGTAATGTATATCAAGTTCAATATGCGTAATATAGTGCAATGTCATTAAAATACGCCGTAAACGATTTTTTTCCATAGACCGCAATGTAATAGAGCCGGCAGCACAGACACATGGTTCGTACGGATCAAGGATGTACTGGAGGGTATACGGTGCTATACGCCGTATACCTTCTGGATTTTTTTAAGGAACACCGTATACCCTCTGTTTCTCAAAAAAAAAAAACTACGATATATACACTGTAGGGTATACCCTCTGCCTTAAACGTATATCCTCTGCTTAGAGCGTATGCCCTCTGCTTTTTTTACAACTACACCACCGATACGGATACCGTTATTTCTCCAGGAAAACTACCAGTATCTTTTTATAGAAAAAGAAATTTGGGTTAAACGCAAAATTTCGCTTTATTTTAAGAAGAGATTTTTTATAAGATAATACTGGTGCAGAAATATTTTCTGGTCTGCAAAATTCAAGGCGGCATACCAACCATGAAACTACTACCTTATCGAGTTGGAGGCTGAAATTTCAGAATTAGCTGAAACTCGATTCCCATATTAAAACTCAATCGGTCTGCCAAGTCTCATCTTGGTGGGAAACACCTAAAAAAACAATTTTACCTGTTAACTCGTAGGTTTACCATTGTGATTTCCTGCTCCCAGTTCGCCATGTTTTCATACCTTTGGGTGCAGGAAAACGCAATGGTAAATCTACATGTCGACCGCTAAAATCGGGTTTTTAGGTGTTTTCCACCAAGATATGACTTGGAAGACCAATTGCGTTTTAATATGGGAATTTTAGCTAATTCTGGAATTTCAGCCTCGAACTAGATGAGGTGGTTGTCTATGCTGCCGGCTCTCGGACTATAGTGGAATTCTTTTGAGTGTCTTTGTAGATGAACCGTAATTGCTACACACTTTATTTTCAGTACCGATCATGCCATAGTCAACTTCAATAACATATATCAGTTTCATGGCAATTCGACTATATTTTCGCCATTTTTAGAGCACGGACAGAAGAACAGACAAAAAAAAAATTCATAAACACTTTTCTATTATGTTGGAAAGTGATAAAAAGTGCATTTTCAGCCCTAAATAAAATACTTGCTGAACTAATTTCACTGATCTTTGTATGTCGATAGATTTTTAAGTACACGCCATGTAATATGTAAATAATAGTTAAATTTAAAAACGCATACCACAACTGAAAACGCATTTCCAACAACTATCGCTCATAGGTTTCAATACTACAATAAGTGTTAATTTTCTTCTGTTGCCAAATTCTTTTCCGTGTCCCTGTAAATGTGCCCTTATTAGGACACAGTTTACATTTAAAACGAAATATTCTAATAGAGATTAAAATTAAAATGTATTTTCATCTTTGTTCTGTACATCAGGCTGTGTATAGTCCGTAAAACGGATTACTATTTAAACTTTAATTACTATCACCAGAGGTTGCACTCTCGGGTATTTGTAATATATATTCGTACCAGTTATTTTTTTCTAAATTTGAAAAATATTCAAATTTTTTTCAAAATCATTGCTATATTATAAAATTGTGAGATAATAGTTACCTTATTTATAACTTAGGATTTTTTTCTCCGTAAATATATAAAAAAAATATCTTTTGGGAATTCAATTACAAAAGATATTCTATAGATAAAAAGAAGTTTATTACACTTTATCTTAGATATTTAGCAAGCAGTAATAAAAGATGATTAATTAAGCAATATACGTTGCGTGTGATAAGATAAAAAGTTTGGAATGCATCCAGAAAAGCTTTTTATCATCTTTTTATTGAAGCATTTTCCGGCTATATGCATATTTCTTGGGGTTTTGTTTTTTCATTTTTGTTGATTACATATTAATGATGAACAAATTTCAGGTGCTTAGGTAAAAAATACTTTTATCGATTTCCTGGAACTTTCTAATAGTTTCCAACGGTTTATCTGAAAGTATAGCTCAAAAAATATAAATAACAATGATGGAAAATCATTCATCACGCATAGATTATGAAACACTTTCCAACATTAACAGAATATTATTAAGAAAGTTATTTTTTTTTTCAAACAATGAAATGAAATATCTAAATAATTTTAAAAAAACTCCCATAAATCAATAAAAATCCAGTTTAAGCAATTGCTTTTCATATTGGATAATTTGTATGAAATATTTTAAGCAGCTCTGAATATGATCTAGAGCAGGGGTTCTCAAACTATGGTAAGCGTACCAGTACTGGTACCTGAAACTTTCTTTACTGGTACGCGAAAGTCTGATACTGGCACGTGAAATGAAATAAAAAATACAACAATAACGATGGACTGCTGGAATCCACATTCCGCAATTACTGTTCATATTCGGTAAATTGTATGAAATATTTTATGCAGTTCTGAATATAATCTATAGCAGGGGTTTCCAAACTATGGTATGCGTACCAGTACTGGTACCTGAAACATTGTTTACTGGTACACAAAAGTCCGATACTGGTACGTAAAAGGAAATAAAAAATACAACAATAACGATGGATTGCTGGAATCCACATTCAAAAAGATGAATGTGACAGAATTTTGGTATGGGAGAAAAGATTGCTCTCTGATAACCATAAATGCTCTAAAACTCCTGTCTGTCTTTAGAAAAAAATTACCCTTTTTTAAGTGCTTTCTCTTCACTTCTTTATCTGAAAAACAAATACAGGAATAAACTAAACATCGAATCTGACTTGCGTCTAAAACTAAGATTCAAGCAGATATGAGGAAGCTGTGTTTGATAAAGCAAGCACACCCTTAGCATTAGCAATACGAATGAATTAATAGATTCACCCTAGTGTATATGCATCAATTTACACGAATATGGCATTAAGCATTGTAGCTTTTTTCCATCAAAGTACTGTATTTTCATAATGTACATATTATTAAAATGTAATTATGATACTACCTTTTATTTGAATGTTAATATAAAGCGGTCAATATAAGTACCAATTTAATAACGTAATTATGCAATTAAATACAATAAAATCTGCTCAGACAGAAGCACAAAAGACTGGAAAAATGTTTCGTTTTAGACATATTCTGTTTACACAAGTTTTTCTGTATTAGCTTTGAATTTGTATTGGTGATACGTGGAAGTGTGAACTTCTATTTAGTGGTATATCGGTCAAAAAGTTTGGAAACCACTGATCTGTGGAATTCATACACGCCATGTAATACATTAACCACGAAGAAAAATCATGCGTTAAGCATAGATTATGAAACCCTTTCCAATACCTCCATAATACTTTTAAAAAATTATCATTATTTAATTATTATTTTCAACTTAATTGGAAAGCGTTAAAAATGAATTTCTAGCAATCATCGCTAATATACATAACTTCGAATACAGTATAGTATCCAAAATATTTTGCACGTCCCTGTAAATACTATGCATTTCATATACAGGAAGTAACTTGTAGTAAACCTCAGCAAAGTGTATCAATTTCATTACATATGAAATAGCTAAACATAATTAAAATACGCCGCAAACAATTTTTACCACTGTACCATTATGTAACAGAATTCTTTTGTGTGGCCCCGTAAATGAATAATAAATATTCTTTGCATAGAATATTCTACACAATGCATAATTCAGTGCACTTCATAAATGCATATCGATTTCATTATGCTTAAAAGGGTGTAACATCATTAAAATGCACTTGAAATGATTTTTTCCCCTTATACACGGTTGTTTTTCCACTGTTGTTCCACTGTACATTGTTGTTTCTTACCAATGTAACATAATAATTTTGACTGTCCCTGCAGTTGAACTCTTCGTGTTACAAACTTCATTTTCAATAGGGATTGTGCTATAGTAAACGTGAATAACATACAAGATTTTCAGGTCAATCAGAATATATTTACGAGAGTTAGAGCGCGGAAGGACGGCCAGAGAAACCGAATTCATAAACACTTTTCAACTATGTTGGAAAGTGTCAAAAATTAGATAACTTTAAAAATGGGGAGCGAAAAAATGGCAAGCACAGAAAAAAAAAATCACCTCCGGACATGAGATATTATTGATGAAAAGCCGATAAACCCGGGCTTCCCGGGTTTCAGAATATGGGGGGAAACATTTTTTTATTTATTTATTTTTTTTTTATGATAAGTCTAATAGATTTTTTACATTTAATTTATTTTTTTAGAATGCCCACTAACTAAAAAGCCAATAACTATTTATATGAAAAATAACAAATGTGATCAATTAAAGTTATGAAATTTAAAAAAGGCATTATTTTCATACTGGCCTCACTTCAAGGAGTTAACAGACCAAGAAAACTCCAAATATCGCTATGTAGTATTAACCATTTAGATTCAGTTGATTTCACAGCATTAAGCGTGAAATTCGTTTTCATGTCCTAAATTTGCGTTTTATTTATATTTTATTATTTATTTATTGATTGATGATTGTTTAAATTTAGATATGAAATATAAGTTGGAATCAAATAATGATATATTTATATTAATGTAAATGCGAACGGATTTATCTTTCTTAATCGTTTGCACGCGATAGAAATAGATTTGAAAAAAAATCATGCGTGAAAATTAATTACATAACAATAAAACTTGAGTAAATTGCGATACAGTTTTCAAATAAATTTTGACATAGATTTCAAACAAATTGCATTTGGAAATATAAATTTACCCTATTCGACAGTGTAAAAATTAAAATGCACGATATTTTAGACCTTTAAAAAATAGCAATAAAAGTTAATAAAAGTTAATAAAAGTTAATAATAAATGTACTCGTCTGCTGTTGCCACCGTCAAAATGGCGTCTGCGTTATGCACGGACGCGTTTGTTCGTTATAATATAGACAGTCACTCGTAAAATCAAATTCTTTTATGTGCCGCTGTTAATCAATGACAAATGCCACGAACACCATCTATGGAAAACATATTGTAACGCACGGCGGTGTTTCTTTTAAATTTAATTACGTTTAAAGTATCATAACACCATTAAAATGCAACCTAGGTGATATTTACACATGGATCAAAATGTATAATGGAATTCTTTTAAGTAGCTCTGTAAAACAATTATAAATGCTATTCTCTACTTTAAATGCTATTCTATAAAATTATATATGCTATTCTATACTCCTGAGCTGTGTGGCGAAATTTCGGCGACACGGCGACAATGTCGCAGAATGGAGCAGATTTCTTGTAAACAAACATTTCATTTGGGGAAAAAATTGGGGGGAGAGAGTGAAGCTCCATGCAACATAAAAAGTACCTTCTGCATATATTTTAACTCTGAAAAACGATATAACGAGTTGAATTGTCTTTTGGGTTTCGGCAGATTTTCATCTCTCCGTCCTTCCGAAATTTTTTTTCTCACCCTTTGCCTCCACCCCATCCATGCGTACTGCATTGAAGATGAAAAGCTTTAAAATTCTTCTCTCAAGTGCTGCCGAGATTTGCTCTAGTTGGTTTTTTTCTTACTTTTGAAACGCTAATACATAAATAATGATCCATCTACACCCCCCCTCTTTCAAAATTCCAGGTCATAAATTTCCTCTGCCCCTCACATTATTTAAAATCTTTAAATATCTAAAAAAAATCTGCATATTTATTACTTTGATGTAACAATAAATGAATGATCAATCATCTATATCTTCCCCCGAAATTTTAAGATTCCTTCTCTTTATTTTCCCACACCTTTGTCCAGCATTAACCCTAAACTGTTGCGACAAAAACTGCTGGATAAACTATGGAAGAACACAGCTGTCTGTAAGACCGCCAACAACAGTTAAGACAAGTCGCACACTGAAGCGGCAGGTGGGAAATGAAGTGCGACATAGGAGAAGAAACAGGTCTGCCCATCTGTCCACAGGTCTGCCATATCTGTCTGCCCATGCGCTAAAAGAGAAAGCGGTTTTAAACCTGTTTTCCCCGAAATCAAGCACTCTGTTCTATGCGTCACTTCAGTGGCCACCTCCCTGAGTCAAAGTTGTTAATCTTAAAAATTCTCAAGTTTTACTTTTTTTATTTTATAGATTGTGTCTATTTTTAATACTTTCGAACATAGTTGAAAAGTATTTATGAATTCGGTTTGTTTGTCCGTCTATCCGACTGTCTGTCTGCCCATGCGCTAACTCGTGTAAATATTGCCCGATTGTCGTGAAATGGATATATGTTATTGGGTATTACTAGAACATGTTCGGTATTGAAAAAGAAGTGTGTAGCATGTAAAGTTCATTTACAGGAACAGTCAAAAGAATTCCGTTACCATACGGTGTATGGGAAAAAATCGTTTGCGGTGTAATTTTGATGATATTACACTATTTTAAACACACTGAAATTTATATTTATCACTGTATTGTACTACAAAACTCTTACTGTAGAGCATGGTGAGCATAGAATTTATCGTTTATTTACAGAGACACCCAAAAGAATTTGGCTACATAAGAAAATGAACAATAATTGAACTACTGCAGCCTACGAACAATAATTGCTGGAAGTGCGTTTTCAGTTCTGATATGCGTTTGTAATTATTTTTTTTTTCAATGTTACTCGGTGTACATAAATTCTGTAGCTCATATACAGGGCTGCATAAAAGTTTTCAACAACATCCGTTTTTTGGCGGAAATTCTTGAATGAAAATTTTCAACTGTGCTATGCGTTTAAGTGAACTAACTTTTATCATAGACAGGACTGCACCAAAAAAATATATATATATATTTTCCCTATTCATGATAATATGACTATTCATGATAATAGTCATAACGTGAAATAGAAATATAAGGTAGATTATAAATAGACTATTCATGAAATAGTCATAATATTCATGACTATTCACGATAATAGCAGAAATTGGGTTTTCAAATTCTGTATGGTTATGCGCTTTCCAAATTGTTCATTTAGACGTCATTTTTCACCATTTAAACTGTGAAGTTTTGTTATAGTATTCTGAAAGTGTTGGAAAGTATTTCATAATCTATGCCGTAAGCATGATTGTTTGCTCTTGCTTAATGTTGTTTTGCCTTAGTACTTTTATTTGTACCATTGAAATAGTAATGCAGAAATATTTATCTAGATTCTCTCCCCCCCCCCCCCCACACACACACCTTTACGGAAATTCTTAGCACCTCGCCTTTGCTCCATCATTACACAGTTTAAAATCTGTTTTAAAAAAAACAAAATCTGCCCTATTTATTGCTTTAGAATAACTATAAATGAATGATCATTTACCCCCCCCCCCCAACCCTTCAGACATTTTTGCTTGTCTTTCCTCTAACACGCAAATTTAAATATAAAAAAAAAATTCTTTTCATTTTAAGAAAAAATCCTTTATTCTATTTCTTACTTTTCATAAATAATGAATAATCATTAAAAAACCTCCTTTGAAATGTCTACACCCTTTTCTCCTTTTCAGTCCGGCATACAATGTTTAAAAATTATAATAATAGAAATTTTTGCCTTGTTTGTCTGTAGTTTTGCTTAGTGCCCTAGTTAACTTATTTGATATTTCCAAGAAACAAAATATATACATTCTAAATTTCCAAAAAAGAAAGCATTTTTTTTTCTTTTTTGGCCTATGTCTCACTTGTTTTGATTTCAGAGACTGTTCCTGCAGAAATATTTTGCTGTTAATAAAGTTTGTCGCAGAAAGCATAGTAATTTTACTTTCACAGGTCTAGTGAGAAAATTTGTTGTAAGTAGTTCACGTCAATAACTGATATCAATATCATTATGAGACTATATATGAGACCATAAGGAAAATTTACATACTGTATTAATCAGAAGACGTTATTATTAATCGATTTTTATCAGTCACATTTTCATGGAATAATTTCTAGCATAATTTGTACTGTTGTACCTCTTTTTTTATGTCCATTATATATTAAAAGAAAAAAAAATTATATATTAACATTATTTGGGTCCTTTATTCAATAACAAGAATCCCTGTTATGATTTCCATATTCGTCCATTCTGACCATTCAAAACTGTCACCGCCGCAATACAATGTCGTTTAATCATGGAGTCATTTTCGAAACGATACTCCAACAATGTCCAACACAACTTTTATCGTTACCAGAAATACAAGTTTCCTTATTCCGCTTTCCCTCCAATAACACCAAGCAAGCGGGCTACCCATTCCACAGATTTAGCGTAATTTTGTAGTTGTACACTGCAATATCTACATTAGTAAAGAAACTTCAGTCGTGAACTGGAGTCTACACGTAGCGCCAAATCTGAATAACGTGTGTAGACTAAATCATATACAGTAAGAATGTGTCTCAAAGAAAAGTGCTGTGTTGTAATTTCTTGCTTATTAAGGTTACCTTTATATGAAAGATAATATGAACCAATTATAAACGTATTAAATTCGGAAATATTTAATTTCGCTTTCGGCGATAGTGTAATTATAATTTTTTTTAATTTTTACTTCATAAAAGACTGTTATTAAGAAAATGGCGATATTGATTAATGATGAAATGAAAATTGCAAAATTTCTTCTCCTTCCTTTCATTTATATGAAAAATAATCTTTGAAGATGTCGTAGCCAGTAATCTTCTTACGAAACTTAAGTCCTTATTGCAATATTGTCTTAAAAGAACATAAAAGTAACTAATTAATTTCTTGAAAATGATGGAAATTACTTGGAAAAAATAGTCCAGTGTTTGGTGGAACGTCTTAATTTTAAATATTAAATTTAAGATGGTTTTAATTTTCTCATAATAAATCAATAGTATAATTGATTTTTATAAATAAGAAAAGTATTGCTTAAGAAAACGTATCTGATACATACTATATAAAAAAAATTAAAATACTATATAAAAAAATTAATAAAATGAAAATGTTAAATGGCATATAAGAACGAATTTATATGATGAAGTAATGTCCTAATAAATTTCTTATAAAATTTTATCTGATAAAAAAAACTTATAAATATTTCAATGACATATTAGTTGTACATATGAATTAAAAAGCTAAGCATCTGTTATTTCATTTAAAGTAACTCGATGAAATCTTTTTGTTTGTCTAATACACGCTTCACCAAGAAGTTTGTCAGAAATTAGAGATGGGAACTGGGTATATTTAAAAGAAAATTCTGACGAACGATAAAACTTCAGCTATAAGGCAATTTTTTACCGGAAAATGTTTTTATTCAATTGTAATGTATATGCAGCATTAATAAAAGACTATGAAGGAGAATCAATTTGGGGGAATTTTTAAATGAAAATAATATTCTCACATTTATGTAAATCGGTATGGATAAACAGGCTGGCGTAAAATTACATGTTTATTCTTTCTTTTCTATAACACGATCTAAACGAAGATGAAGTTTTACGTACAGTTTATTTCTTTTAATTTTTAGGTGCGTTCGTAATTATATAAATACGTAGCAACTATAGTCGACGTTCAGTCCGTCCGCATATAACAGAGCAAAAACTACCCAACCGAAAGGTCTGAAATTTTAAATATATACTTGTTTCAAAATTTTGTCGTGTCATTTCCGATTTTATGAAAATCGGGCGTATGGTTTGTATACAAGGACAGTCAAAAGTTTTTCGTTACATTACGGCCAATGGGAAATGATTATTGCAAGTGCATTTTAATTATGTTACAGCCTTCCGGATAGTCTGAAATTTTAAATATAGAATTGCTGCAAAATTTTATCGAGTCATTTCAAATTTTATGAAAATCGGATGCATAGTTTAATTACAGGGACAGTCAGAAGTTTTAAGTTACATTAAGGCCAATGGGAAAAAAGTATTTCAAGTGTATTTTAATGATGTTACAGCCTTTCGAACAGAATGAAACTTATATGCCCTTATGAAGTGAAGTAGAATATACATTTAGTACAATATGCGCTGCAAAAAATATTTATAAAACTAGTTATAGTAAGAACGCACCTCATTTGCCACGTTTGACGAGCAATTTCCAACTTGTTATATATTTTTTTCCAATACATTTTTACTTTCTTCTATCTTCAATAGAAGAAAGTATTGTAATCGAAATTTTTTCGACTTCCGTTCTTCGACGGATTTACACATTTTAGGAGTCAGAGAACCCCCAAAACATGTTTATAGAAAATGTCTGTCTGTCCGTGTGCCTGTCCGCCTGTCCGTGTGTCTGTCGCCATTGTACCATCAAAAAGTGTATAAAGTTATGCATAGAATTGAACTAAATTTTTATTTTAAGTTTTTAGCTATGGCAAGCAGGTCCTCCCTGAATTTTGGAAAAAATCGCCTGTGGGGAGAGATGTAATAGCGATTTCTGTGCCATTTTGAATATTGTATCATCGAAAAGTGTATAAAGTTATGCATAGAATTGAACCAAATTTTTATTTTAAGTTTTTGGCTATAGCAAGCAGGTTCACCCTTAATTTGGAAAAAATCAGCCCGAAGGGGGTGCTGTAATTGCGATTTTTGCGCGATTTTGATTATTGTACCATCGAAAAGTGTATGAAGTTAGGCATAGAATTGAACCAAAATTTTTTTTTAAGTTCTTGGCTATGGCAAGCAGGTCCTTCGTTAATTTGGAAAAAATTCGCCTGTAGGACGCCCTGTAATATCGATTTTTGTGTGATTTTTGTGCCATTTTGAATATTGTACCATCGAAATGTGTATGAAGTTATGCATAGAATTGAACCAAATTTTTTACTTTCTGGGTAAATCCATTTCAAGTGGTCCAGCACTGGTTGCTCGACCATTTTTAAAAAATCTGAATTTTTTTGTGCAACAACCCCAACATGATGGAAGTTCAAAATGACTATTATTTTAATTTTATTAATTTTTTTTGTGCATGGCGGCCATCTTTGCTTCATCGTCTGCAGCAATTTTCTCACATGAAGGGTTTACGGAATTGTAAATAATTCATCGTTTGTTTATCCAATTCAACTGCGGATTAAAGGAATTTGTACAGAATACATTGGGCTAAAAATTTGGTGATGGAGTAGTTTCCGAAACTAACTGCTTATTGATAAAATTTAAGCATAAAGTTTCAGTTTTTTTCCAAATTTTGTCCGTTTACAAGAGGAAATTTTTCTAGCAAGGAAAACTGTGAACATGACATAATTTTTTTACAAGTAGGTCGAAAGTAATTGTACTCACACGCCGAGTTCCAGATCTGAAACTTGCTTTCTCTTCGCTAAAAAAAAATCCCAAATTTTTCAAAAATGACAAAAATCTCACTTTTCATGCTTTGATATCTCCGGTGGGGCACAAGATAAAAATCTGAATTTTTTTTTTATATATAAGAGTATTGTATGGTAGCGTTATGCACAAGAAATTTCAGGATGGAGATTTGACTACAAGCTGAGATATGGCAAGGGCAACATGTCAAAACAATACTGCCAAACTATTGTTTTGTAGTAGCCACAGCTAAGTATTTATCTCAGAGTGTCATTTAAATTTATTTTTTAGATTATCTTTAAATAATAGTAACAGAAAACAAAGCCTTTTGCAATTAATTTAAAAAATAATTATGACTAAGGCCTACATTTTGTATGGTTTCAGTAATTTTTGATGTAATTTTAGTAGCTAAAAGAAACCTCAGCACTTTTACATAAATATATATATATATGTATACAAGACCTGAGACAAAAACAGAATAGGGAAGGAGAAAAGCTGTTAATGTTGGCATACTTGTTGAGACATGATCAAACGTGTCAAAACACATTCCTGCTTGTTGGTTTAAAAACCACAATTTTAATGCTGCTTGCCAGTCCCCGAAACTTGTTCCTACCATAAGTATGTTCCTGTAAATGAAACATTATTCGATGTTACCATGCATCACCCTCGAGTAATTTTCAGAAAGTAAAGATACCCAAAGCCTTTTCAAAATTTATACTGCAGAAAAATCACATTTTTGCATAAGAAGTAAGCTAGGAATTATTAATGAATTGAGACTTGCACATAGTAAAGTATCATTTTCAAAGTATATTTCTATGAGCCAGCAGGGCCAAAATCTTCAATCAAGTTGTCAAGAGATGACAAGACTTAGTTTCAACAAATAAAATTTTGAGAAAGATCAAAATTGTGGTTTTTGAATCAACAAGCAAGAATGTGTTTTGACACGTTTGATCATGTCTCAACAAGTATGACAACATTAACAGCTTTTATTTTTCCCTATGTTGTTTTTGTCTCAGGTCTTGTATAAAAATATTTTTTTTTCTTTATGTAAAAGTGCTGAGGTTTCTTTTAGTTCTTAAAATTACTTACAACAAAAATTACTGAAACCATACAAAATGTATGGCCTTAGGCATAATTAATTTTTTAATTAAGTGCTAAGCTTTGCAAAGGGCTTTATTTTCTGTTACTATTATTTAAAGATAATCAAAAACATAAATTTAAATGACACTCTGAGATAAATACTTAGCTGTGACTACAACAAAATAATAGTTTGGCAGTATTGTTTTGACATGTTGCCCTTGCCATATCTCAGATTGTAGTTAAATCTCCATTCTGAAATTTCTTGTGCATAACACTACCATTCAATACTCTTATAAAAAAATTTTTAGATTTTTATCTCGTGCCCCACCAGAGATATCAAAGCCTGAAAAGTGCGATTTTTGTCTTTTTTGAAAAATTTGGGATTTTTTTTTAGCAAAGAGAATGCAAGTCCCAGATCTGGAACTCGGCGTGTGAGTACAAGTACTTTCGGATTATTTCTAAAAAAAATTATGTCATGTTGACAGAATTCCTTGCTAGAAAAATTTCCTGTGGTCAGATTTTTTAAAAATGGTCAAGCAACGAATACATGATTTTCTGGACCACTTGAAATGGATTGACCCTTCTTCTATCTTCAATAGAAGAAAGTATTGTAATCGAAATATTTTCGACTTCCGGTTTTAATGAATTTACACATTTTAGGGGTCAGAGACACCCAAAAACATGTTTATACAAAATGTCTGTCTGTCCGTCGGTCTGTCCGTCTGTACGTGTGTCGCCATTGTATCGTCAAAAAGTGTATGAAGTTATGCATAGAATTGAACCAAATTTTTTGTGTGTGTATTTGGCTGTGGCAAGCAGGTCCTCCTTCAATTCAGAAGTATTCTGCCGGAAGGGGGCGCTGTAATACCAATTTTTGTGCCATTTTCATTATTGTACCATCGAAAAGTATATGAAGTTATGCATAGAATTGAACCAAATTTTTTGCGTATGTTTTTGGCTATGGCCAGTAGGTCCTCTCTGAATTTGAAAAAAATCTGCCGGAAGGGGGCGCTGTAATAGCCATGTCTGTGCCATTTTCATTATTCTACCATCGAAAAGTGTATGAAATTATGCATGGAATTGAACCAAATTTTTTGTGTATGTATTTGGCTGTGGCCAGCAGGTCCTCCTTCAATTTAGAAGTATTCTGCCGGAAGGGGTCGCTGTAATAGCCATTTTTGGGCCATTTTCATTATTGTACCATCGAAAAGTGTATGAATTTATGCATAGAATTGAACCATTTTTTTTTACTTTCTTCTGACAGAAGAAAGTATTGTAATCGAAATTTTTTTCGACTTCCGGTTTTCAATGGATTTACATGTTTTAGAGACCATAGACCCCAAAAACATGTTTATACAAAATGTCTGTCTCTCCGTTCGTCTGTCCCTCTGTCCGTGTATCGCCATTGTATCGTCAAAAAGTATATGAAGTTATGCATAGAATTGAACCAAATTTTTTTGTATGTATTTGGCTGTAGCAGGCAGGTCCTCCTTCAGTTTAGAAGTATTCTGGTGGAAGGGGGCGCTGTAATAGCAATTTAGTGTCATTTTCATTATCGTTACATTGAAAAGTGTATGAAGTTAGGCATAGAATTGAACCAAATTTTTTGTGTATGTGTTTGGCCATGGCTAGTTGGTCCTCTCTGAATATGAAAAAATTCCGCCGGAAGGGGGCTCTGTAATAGCGATGTCTGTGCCATTTTACAGTATTGTACCATCGAAAAGTGTATGAAATTATGCATAGAATTGAACCAAATTTTTGCGTATGTTTTTGGCTATGGCCAGTAGGTCCTCCCTGAATTTGAAAAAAATCTGCCGGAAGGGGCTCTGTAATAGCGATGTCTGTGCCATTTTACATTATTGTACCATCGAAAAGTGTATGAAATTATGCATGGAATTCAACCAAATTTTTTGTGTATGTATTTGGCTGTGGCCAGCAGTTTTTCCTTGAATTTGAAAATATTCTGTCGGAAACGGTTGCTGTAATAACGATTTTTGCGCCATTTTATTTATTTTACTATTGAAAAGTGTATGAAAAGTTATGAATAGAATTGAACCAAATTTTCTGTGTATGTTTTGGGTTATGGCTAGCAGGTATTCCTTAAATTTGGAAATATTTCGCCGGAAAGGTCCGCTGTGATAGCAATTTTGTATAATTTTATCGGTTTTTCGTAGTTCTGTTGGGCATTGGTGGCTCGCGCAGCGACGGAAACTCGCGTCCTGCTAAGCCGGCTTTTCAGAAACCGCTGATGTACAACAGAATTTATGTATACATATTATGCTATCGTATGTGACCAGAAATCGCGATTACTTGTTAAATGTTTAATGGCAACACCCGAATGAAACGCACCTCATTGGTTATTGAACAACATTTAATGCATCTCCATGCCTATAAGGGGGTTACTGTAGGGGGAACCTGTTTTGTCGCCAATTACCGCCAAATTTTTCGACTAAAATTAGTCGTCAAAAGTGACGCCAACTTGGCGATATCTCTATTATTTCGCCAAATTCCCATAGACTGCCATTTTAAACCTATAGGTTTTACTTGCTTACAGAAAATCAACCAATTGAGATATTTTAATGCAACAAAAACTAATATTAACTGAAGGGATTATATTAATTTTATTTAAGGGAGTCCAAGTAAATTAAATAATGAATAAAAGTAACATGGTACAATGCTTAGCATGCTTTCCCAAACATAAATTTTAAGGGTGGCCGAACTGGTCGCCAAGGGTGGCTAGTATTCTTTTGAATACTAATGGATTAATAGAATAATAATAGAATGGTGCAAATAAATCTGAATTGCCGCTCAGTTGGCCCATCAGCGGAAGGTTGCCGTAGCAACGTAGCACACCACGACATAATGTGAAATGAATGTCAAATCGATTATCGATATTACTTGGACTCGTAGACAACAGTCATCGGGTTTCCATTCAATTCACATTGTCGTGAGTCGTATGATGTTGCTATGACAACACCTCCTCTTGGTGCATTAACTGATTGGTGATTTTATTAGCTGTAACAGCTAATCTATCACATACTAGCCGCCTTTGGCCTGAATTTGGAAAAATTTCGCTGGAAGGGAGCTCCATAATTGCAATGTCTGTACCATTTTCGTTATTGTAACATCGAAAAGTGTATGAAGTTATGCATATAATTGAACCAAATTTTTTGTGTATGTTTCTGGCTATGGCAAGCAAGTCTTCCCTGAAGTTGAAAAAATTCCGCCAGAAGGAGGCGCTATAATTGCGATGTCTGTGCCATTTTCATTATTGTATAATCGAAAAGTGTATGAAGTTATGCATAGAATTGAACCAATTTTTTTGTGTACGTTTCTGGCTATGACAAGCAAGTCCTCCCTGAATTTGAAAAAAATCTGCCGGAAGAGGGGCGCTGTAATAGTGATGTTTGTGCCATTTTCTGTATTGTACCATCGAAAAGTTTATAGAATTATGCATACAATTGAACCAAATTTTTTATGCATGATTTTGGCTTTAGCTCCTTGAATTTGGAAATATTGCGCGATAAGGGGCTCTGTGATAGCGATTTTTGTATACTTTTCTTGATTTTTCGTAATTCTATTGTCCATTGGCGGCTCGTGCAGAGGCGGGAACTCGCTTCCTTCTAAGCCGGCTATTCGCAAACATTTGATAACAACAGAATAAGGAAAAACTATAAAATTTAACAAATAACATGATATAGATTAATTCGTTTTTAGTCCGTTTAATTGACTGAAGCAGAAATTTAAGATGAAAATCAAAGTTGGTATAGTATTGAATTAATAATATTGAAGTATTAACATGTGTTGTGTAACTAGTTTTTGAAATATTAACATGTATAAGATAGTAGAAAGTTTTGGGGTTGGCACATCCAACTAGTTGTTCATTAGCCTGAGATATTTATAGAGTTAAAATAATTTTGAAAAATAATTTTTTTGCGAAATAATTTTAAAAAAAAAAGGTTATTATAGAACAGACAACTAACTGACAGACTAACTATAAACCTATATTTTATTTCGACACTATCTTCTTTTATTAAATTTTTACCCTTCATAAAAATCTTTTAAGAACATATAAATTGAGGAAGACTGATACTCTGAAAAATGAATTTGACTTTCCTTGCTTTTAAATTATAATAACTCTAAAAAATTAATGATATGTAAACAAAATGTATATATATATATATATATATATATATATTGTGTTTGTTCACTGTTTAAAACGGCTATACGAGGACTCGTTTCAATTTGAGTGAGTAGAATTATTTAAATTACTAGGGGCTCAGCCCCATACGAGCTACGCTCGCCAACCCCCGTTAAGACACAGCAGACTCAAAAAGCACGCTAATTTGATTGGCTTTAAAAAGATTTCGAAAGATTGAATTATAACTTATAAAACAGTGGCGATCTTCCTATAAACGGGTTTCTATTCATTTCTCTTTTATTGGGGAATTTGGCCAAATCAGCTACTGTTAAAAGATTCAATGGCTGCTTCCGTCTTTGATTAAATAATTTTAGTTAAACATTTCAAAATATAAAATAGATGAAGTAAACAGAGACTTTGTCACCCGGTATTTTTTAACAAAGCGAAAAGAAAGTTTTTTTTTTTTTTTTTAAATAAGACATTTTAAATATGTCGTTTATAATCTGGCGTAATTTTCACCAAACTTTTCTTTCTCTTTTTAATATTCATGTGAAAATACTTTTGTTATGAAAGGAAATATTTAAGCTGTCCTAACAAAAATAGTTGAAAAATATCAAATAAATGTCTCGCGCAATTTTTTAAATTTAATCTGTTTTACGATATTATTTTTTGTTTATTTTACGTAATAAGTTTAATGTGACGTAATTTCTCCTATTTAAGGCTTCTATGTTAATGAATTTATTATTCTACAATATTCTTTCTCTTTTAAAATTCCTGTGTTAATATAGTTTTTATGGCGTAATTTTCAATGAGTTCCTGTTTTTTATATTTTATATTTCACGTGTAAATAAATTTTTAATTTGAAGCAAACATTGTTTGCGCTGTTTATACAGTTGGCAACAGTTTAAATTAATACCATATTGTAAATTATGTAAAAAATATTTCTCAAAATGCTGAAAATTTGAATTTAAAATAGAAATAAAACCTCAAAAAATGAGTCGAAATAAAAAAAAATTAATGCAATCTGCACACCAGGATCTTCTATTGAATAAAATGATCTAAATATGATTAAATTCCCATGTATAATTGTTGCTCCTATAAAACTTTTTTAATGGAACGATTTTGTCCAACTTTAGCATTAAATATCTCTTAAAATAATTCTTCGATTTGAAAACTGGCTGCATCAGCGTGTTTATCAAACATTTCTCTATAATACCACCAATTTTCATATTTTTGTACGCAATATTTTTCTTAATATTAACGAAGAAAGACCTCCGGTCACAAAAAATTCAAAACCGGCGGCGGCGGTGACAGCGGTAGTTATTTTTTTTAGTATAGAGAGATATATTAATCTGTTTCTATAACATTTACCATTAAAAAATTAACATATGTAAGTGGAGTGTCTAGGTATACGTTGATAGAAAGCCTTTTCTCCCTTACTAAATACATTATAACGTGTTTCTGAAAATTTCAAAAAAATTTTAAATATGCATGAAGGGCTTGGCGGCCATCTTTCCATATTTTACACAAATTTCTGAGCACTGAAGATCTTGTGACCATCAGAGCAAATTTTCATAAATATTTCCAATTATTTTATTACAAAATACTAGGGGGATCGCCCCCCTACGAGCTACGCTCGCAAACCCCCGTCCAGACACCGCAGACTCTAAATGCACGCTAATTTGATCGGCTTTAAAAAGATTTCGAAAGATTGAATTACAATTTAAGAAACAGTGGCGATCTCCCTATAAACGGATTTCTATTCATTTCTCTTTGATTAGGGAATTTTAACGCCAAATCCGCTGCGGTACTACTTGATTATCCAGTCGACCAATTTCGCCAAATTATATAAATCGCCAAACCACTCGCCAAATTATACAAATTGACATAATTTTTATTTTAAATAACGAAAGAACAAATAAATTAGTACAACATTAATAAAAATACAAATAAAACGTCGAAATAAAAAATAACTTGATGACGTAGACACGTGTAACAACATTTCAAAATAAGCTAATATAAAAGGAATTAAGTAAACAGTCTTTGTCTCCTGATATTTTTTAACAAAGTGAAAAGAAAGGTCTTTTAAATGAGACATTTTAAATTAATCGTTTTTAATCTGACGTAATTTTGACCAAGCTATTCTTTCTCTTTTAAATATTCACGTGAAAATACTTTTGTTAGAAATGAAATATTATTTTCGCTTTCCTAACAAAAATAGTTGAAAAGATCCTCTCAAAATATCAAATAAATGTCTAGCGCAATTTCTAATTTTAAACTGTTTTGCCATATTATTTTTTGTTCATTTTACGTAATAAGTGTAATGTGACGTAAATGTGATGTAATTTCTCGTATTTAACACTTTTAACGCATGTTAATGAATTTATTATTTTACAATATCCTTTCTCTGTTAAAATTCACGTGTAATTATAGATGAAGTAATTTTCAATAAGTTCCTGCTTTTTATACGTAATTATTTAATTCTAATTTGAAAGTTTTTTTTTCTGTTTACAATAGTCATGTGTAAATAAATTTTTAATTTGAAGCAAACATTATTGTTTGTGCTATTTATAAAGTTGGCAACAGGTTAAATTAGTACAATTTTCTAAAATAAGTAAAAAATATCTCTCGAAATACCGAAAATTTGAACTTAAAAAGAAATAAAAGCCCAAAAGATGAGTAAAATTTAAAAACTAAATGCAATCTGCACACCGGGAAATTATAACGTATAAAATGATCTAAAAATGATTAAATTCCGATATATAGTTTTTGCTTCTATAAAACTTTTTTAATGGAACGACTTTATCCAAATTTAGCATTAAATATCTCTTAAAATAATTCTTCGATTTGAAAACTGTCTGCATCAGCGTATTTATCGAACATTTTCATATTTTTGTATGCAATATTTATCTTATTATTAACGGAGAAAGACCTCCGGTCACAAAAAAATCAAAACCGGCGGCGACGGCGGCGGTAGTTACTTTTTTTTTAGAATAGAGAGATAATTAGGATAAAACTGATACAATCAGTTAAATACCATTATATTCTACTCACATAAAATCTACATAATTTGTAACAAAAATTTGATAGACAAAGACCTTTTTCAACAAATAACATTAGCTTGTTAGAATTAAACAGAAGTAACTAAGTAGAAAAAAGGCAGAGTTACCGCAATTGGCATTTATGACAGTTCATCATCTATGCTTGATTAGAGCAAAATAAACATAAAATTGACATATTCTGTCCAATTTACTCCAATGATCTATTTATTTATGTTTTTCAAACCAACAATTACGAAGTAGAGAGCATTTATTTGAATTTAACTCGGTGTAATCAGTAAAATTTAAAATTGGCACAGTTCAACTGAGCCCCCTGTTTGTTATTCAAATACAAAATGAGAAGCATATACATTTAGAATTCTAACTTCAAATATAAATACATTGAAATTATTCCAGAGGGAAACATTCGCCTTGGATACAATATTTCAAATGAAAATCAAATTTCAAAGCAATTGCTTAAGAGGCGCAAAGGCCAACCTAGTGAAAAAGATTCCATGCCGGGACTCGAACCCGGGCCATCAGTATAGCGCACTGACGCTCTACCGACTAAACCACATGGAACGATACACAGCCTGGAAAATGTCTCACTATTATATGTTGGCAAGGCTAAAAATGCAGTACAAGATGGAATATTTATCGTGTGCCACCGACCTGGGGCGAACACGAAACTTAATTAAATCCAGCATCGATAGAAACTATATTAATGCATGGAAATTATTCCAGAGAGAAACATTCGCCTTGCATACAATATTTCAAATGGAAATCCAATTTCAAATTAATTGCTTAAAAGGCGCAAAGGCCAAGATAGTGAAAAAGATTCCTTCCAAAAAGAACCCGGGCCATCAATATAGCGCACTGACGCTCTACCGACTAAACCACATGGAACACATAATTAAGTTTCGTGTTCGCCCCAGTCTGGTGGCTCACGATAAATATTCCATCTTGTGGTGCGTTTGGAGCCTTGCCAACATATAACACTGATAAATTTTCCAGGCTGGGTATCGTTCCATGTGGTTTAGTAGGTAGAGCGTCAGTGCACTATACTGATGGCCCGGGTTCGAGTGCCGGCATGGAATCTTTTTCACTATGTTGGCCTTTGCGCCTCTTAAGCAATTGCTTTGAAATTTGATTTTCATTTGAAATATTCAAATATAAAATTCTGCACATTTCTACCGAATAGAAAGTAAGATACTGCTATGATGTTCATCGTAAAAATATAACGTAGTAATTCTCTCTACTGAATGAACAAAGCCAAAACTGAAACATCATATATGTAAATAAATGTCTTATATAATAAATTTCTTGAAATTCCATCACATAGATCTGAGAAGATAGCTATCACAGATATTGTTGAAAATACAACAGGATAGCGCCACTTGTTAAGAAAGATGCACCCAAACCTAATCTGTATATACTTGTATCCAGGTCTAACTGGATTTGAAGTTTGATGAAATGCCATCCAATACAATGCCAAGATATAGCTACAAAGAAAAAAAAAATCCGTTACAATACGGAAGATGTACTGGCAACGTAACGACAATACTATTTCCGTATTTTAACGAAAAATTTTGCCCGTAAATTGAAGAAAAACGGATTTTTTTCTGGAATTTACGGGGAAAATTTCCCTTTAAAATACGGAAATAGTATTGGCGTCTCGATTGCCAGTACAACTTCCGTATTTTAGCGGACTTTACAGTGTAAGACGAAAATCGCGTAAATCCCTACATATCCTACTTAGACCACTCATAACAGCGCCATCTATAACACTGTACATTTTCGCTATTCCAATATTTCATTTTATGTATATAGAAAATGGGAAATAGAAGAGATCATATAGAAGACATTCAATAAAATTTGAAATGAGTTATAATTTGTTAAATAAGCGTATTTTCTGATATTACAAAACGCACTAATTAATCTTTAGACAAAAATCAATTAGAGAGGCAGTAAATATAGATCGTGCATTAAAACAATCAAAACATCTTGGATAAAGTGGAAGGAAGGCGCTATCGGGAAAGGGGGTAAAACTCAATGCCTATTTACCCATGTCCTTTTCATACTGTACAATATGTCAAAATAGTTACCTCTAGAAGTTTTGAACATTGTCATTTTTAAGTATGTAGCATAGTTTTTATTTCTTTTTATTGAAAGCATTGTAATTGTAAATATTATTTTCTAGCTGATATGAGTAAATTTCACTTTTAAATAAATTTTTAAACTGATATTCTCATTTGAAGATATTTGACTTTAAAATGTAAAGAAGTACTACAATGTAATAAAAAAGAACCTTTAAAATTTAAATATTTAAACGTTTTAAACATATCCAATTATTTTGACTATAAAAAGGGACATATTAAATAAAAAATATATATTTATTGTCGTCGGCATAATGTGTCAAATAGACTGGAAAATAAAAGTACATATTTAAATTTGAAAATAAAAACTTTAATTCAACTCACGTTTTTATTTAAAGTTAGATTATCAAACAGTCTTTCTAAAGCATAAAGAATGCGTTTTATGATAATGGGTATAGTTACTATGAAAATTTCTACAATAGTGTTTAAATTGTGTGACAAATATAATATGAAAGCAACGTTCTTTTAAAAGATTTCAATTTTTGGGTAGAGCAGAAAATACTTATTTAAAATTACAAATTTTCTGCATACACCAAATTTTGAATTTATATTTGTCATTTAAACATAAATTTGTTCTTTATGTTGGCCAAAAGTTTAAAACTTTTTTAAAAAGATGTATTTTTTCACATTTGATGGTTCATAATACCACTTTCGATTTACGTAATACCATACAATTATATAACAATGAAAATGCAATTTAATAAATAATGTTCTGCAACAAATTTCACGAAGGAATGTTTATTGGAGCAGCAGTTATAAAGCAGAAAAGTGAAACATATTGAAATCATGAGATATACAAAAGTTGTCACAATGTCAGTTAATAATTAGTTGGGTAAACTTCACTCTTAATTATTGCGTTACAACGCCTTTCCATGGAGTGAACAAAATCATTTAGTTCTGAAGCTGTTATAGTGTGATACCAGCATTGAATTATTTCTTGATTTAAGATAGCATCTGGCCACGCGCCATTCCAAAAGTGAAATGTGATTATCTTGCAACTACTTTTTGCACACTTTAGCAACATATTATGGAACTGAATCAAGTTGTAATATGAATCCTTCATTATCTTTCGAAAAGATCACCTACGAAAAGCTTCGGTTCGGATTCAAGTATTTCATTTATGCATTTTTGGGCATTCATATTCCCATTAATCATATAAATTATGCCCACGTCTTTTGATGTCATACAACCCAATATCATATTACTGACTGGATGCTTCAAGATGTGTGTAATACAAATGAGATGCAAATCTGTTTCAATTTTCTTCATACGTATTATAGTACATCAGTATCTAATAGGAAGATTTTGGTCTCGTCAGGTAACATAACACTGCCCCATTGTTTCACTGTCCAGTTAACATGAATTTTAGACGAGTTTAATCTTTTCAAACTTTGTTGGGAAGATGAAATTGTAATTTTGCGTGGAATTCTAACATTTAAATCAAATCTTTGCAGTCTGCGCCGAACAGTCCTTGTACTCAATATGAAATTCGCCTAAGCCATTTCCAGGCCCTCGTTAAGGGATGGACTGCTGAGTGCTGTTATACTTGGCAAATGTACATACTTAGTTGACAAATTTGTTTAAAACTTTAATAAAAACTATAATACACTTTCTATTTCTGATAGACTTGGAAAAGTTACATATATAATTGGGAATAATATTAATTTTTTTTACAAATAAGAATAATATTATATGTTCTAATTTCGGTAACTTGGAAAAATTATAAAACTAGTCGACAAACGTCGAGAACTAGTTATTTTTGCTTCTCAATGAGTTTCCAAATATTGAAATTTGACTTTGCAATTTAAGGTCCGCACCCCCCCCCCCCCCCCCGCTATAAAAAGTGGTACCAATGACCCTGGCCATTTCAACTATGCAAAAGGTTTTCTTTTGGCACCTATGAGCAGTCTCTTAATTCTTTTAGCATCACTTGCTGTTATGCACATATTCCTGCCTTTACCAGGGTGATTTTGTAGTAATATAGTCTCTATATACAGCTTCAAAAATTTGGCAAAGCCACCTTTTGTCATATTTCCACCATTTTGGCTTCTAAGTTCTTCATAATTGTAACCTTGTTCACATAATAGCACTATTTTACAGCTCTTTCTATATGACCAGTCAACTTTGTTCCTTTACTTTAATTTTTTTATGATTTACATATCCATATAAATTTGTCAGTACTTTATATTATCATATAAAGTACGGACAAATGTCCTCCAAAACATGGCAATAACAATTGAATCCTACTGTTACCTGTTTGACCCACAACCAAAACAAAATGACACCTGATTGGTTCTCTATATAAACACTCTTGCTCAATGGCTACATTAAAATAAAGAAAGCTATTTCATGTTAACTTAAGCAAGTTTCTTTTTTGTTGTTGTTTATTTGTCTTTAACTTTTAATTAAACCCTAATAATTGGACAAAATTTATTTCATTACATTGTTGATTAAATTATCTTACCAGTGGTGTTATGAGCCATCCTGAAAAATACACCTTTTCATAAAGCTTTCCACAATTTAGGCTACTAATGTAGTTAGTTTTAGCTTTAAAAAATAAAACTTGTTGTTTCTCCATTTTGACAGTTGTGAATTTAATGAGGCACTTTTGTGAATTTAACGAGGGAAGTATAATAATGGGGGATAACATTTAAATTCTAAATTGCATCATGCATTTGGTTTTATTAATTTAGTTTTTGAATTGTTTTACAAAAATAAAGAAATAACAAAATTAAAAGTAAAAAATATCTATAAATGCAGAAGTGTAATTTTGTGTCTCGTAGCCCCCTAAAAAATACGTATTTTAAACTTTAGTCTTTATAAATATTTTATACGCAGCCTTTTCTTTTAAAACTACAGTCAGCATCAAATATAAACTCTTTTCTACCACATTCTTTAAAATATGCCGTGAATGCGTAAAACAATATCCTTTTTCTGAATGTGCTGCATCTCAAACCTAAGTTCACAAACTCAAAATCAGGAGATAGTTTCTATTTTAAGTCAACAAACCACTTCACAGAAATACATCTGTGTATGAAAATACCCATCAAAATTGTGTGTAACATAAAAAGAATTGTAGAAAAATAAAATCTTTAGACATATTTATACAGATAGTTTTCAGATTTCAGGTTATATATTGAAAATATTTAAGAACGATTAGCAAAAATTTAAATAATTATACATTGTTTATCACATTATATAAGTTGTCAGGCAATAAGTGTTTAGTAGACAAAGAAAAAACGTTCTTTTAAATACAGTCGAACTGTAGAAAATGTTTGTCTTTGTGACTTATTTATCGTCATTGCACATGACAATATAAATGGAAATTTCATTGATATCAATTAATTTCATTCATTTAAATAAAATAAATTTAAATTAAAAAAAACAGTGGCACTCCGGGAGTGCCAGTAGAAGTGAAAACTTCAACAATTACGTGTGTGTTTTTTTAATCGTCAGGAAATGTTTTATTATGCAGGAAATACTTTTAAATGTAGTGTTTTTTTATTCATTATTATAAAATATTACTACCAAAATTATATTGCAATTTTCACAGTAATATAATTTAACTATAAATTACATATAAATAAACATTAATAATTTGTAATATATATTATTATATTAAATTATATTATTAAATTATACATGAACATATAAATAAACAAATTTTCGTACAAAAATTCTATTATTGCATTTAAAGATTTATCCGGTGAAATATAAACGGCAACCATTACAATTCAATGCTATCTAAATATTGAAATCCATACTCCAATTCAATACTAACCTAAAGTATTTTTATTAATGAATACAATACCACAATTATATTACGCTTGGCGCGCTAGTGTCTATGTGCCCAAATGCTAGCATGTCGGTTACGTAACAGTGTCTCCAAATCAGTGTTTTTCTCCATCTCAAAAAAAGCTCAACGCGCCTAAAGAAGTTTTCACTTCAAAAATGCTTAGAAATCTTAGGTACCTTTATATACATATGTTGTGTAAATACTCGTATGCACGTAAGTACAATAGCTAAACTTAGCGTCCTTTAGGTTTAAAACTCTTATGGCTGTCCGTTTATATCGTTATCAATATTTTGGTAATTTTGGACCTCCTCCCCATTTGCGATATCATACATTATCACTCCTCGAATACCCCCTCTCCTGATGATATCGTTATTAATGTCTGAAAATCCTTTTGATTTTTGCCTTTTCTTTCTTTTGTTTGCAGTTATATACAGATAAGCTTACATATTTATTTATTGCGTACTTTATTGTTTCAAATGAAGATAAGTCAACAAAATATCACTATTATATATGGAATAACTTTGTATGAAATAACACTTTAAAAAGTTACAATTTAAACGTATTTAATAACAGCTTTTTGTTACAAAATGCATTCAGCAATAATAATGTCTTCTTACTCTTACCTCGCTCGGGAAAGTGTGGGACAGGTAGAATTCTTAGCTTCCTAACAACAACACAGGTGGACAAAACTCTTTTTCTTTTCTGTACCAGTAAACACAATAAGTATTATTTCAAACATACTTCGCACCAGGTTTCTTGAACAGAGGATTATATATTCATACATACATGACAGACGAGTAGGAATGCCAGACGTTGAAGCATTCCATATTTTAGAATTAAACAAATTTATAGTCACTTCATGATTTTTGTAATAACTTTTTATTTCCATAAAATATATATAACAAACTATTTTAATGTAAATAACAAGTTACAATTAAAAAGAGAAAATACATAATATGAACTGTAAAAATGGATTGCATTTTGTCTTATGATGTATTTTAAAAGAAAAAATATTGGTTGGATCAAAAAGGATAACGATATCAAAAGACAGCCCCCCCCCGCCCCTAGAGATATCTTACGGTATCATGTACCAGACTCCCACCTCCGCTTCTAAAGTGATAACCTTATATACTTATGTATGCACAGGCCCTTATTTAGTCAACTTCTCAATTCCCCTTGTAAATGTTAAACGTATGGGCGTATATTCATTGGCATATTTAAAATATTTTCTGCGAAAATTAACATTTTTAATTTATGTTTTCTACAAACTCTTCTTAAAGATTGTCTTTTTCTTTTAGATGTCAAAATATTTTGAAAATATATACCTAACTTTATTCGGAATGTTAAAATCTTACTCACAGATTTTAACCCCTTCAGGGGCGGTCGGATATAATATATATATATATATATTAAAAAGATAAGGCTGCTTGTTTAGTCCTCTAGCCTGAGCTTTCTGCGGAACCGATTTTGATAATTATTTTTTAAAATGAAAGCAGTTTATTTGTAGATGTGCCTACATTCAGTAATTTTTAAAATAGTCACATTGTTATATTTAATTTTTCAATTCCTACTATTAGTTCACACTCTCCCTATATTTATTTATATATTTATATATCTTGTTCAAATTTTCAATCGTTAATAAACTACTCATTATTCATCCTATCAAGTTGAAATAATTTTTTTTAAACTTGTACTGGATGACAATTGATGTTAATACAGTTTTTTCAAATATTAATTCATTAATTAAATTTTAATTAATTAATTTTAGTTTTGCATGGGAAACAAAATGGCGGAAATTGGTTATTGAAGATGAATGAAAGTATTTTCAATAAGGGGTTACCATAGGGGGGACCCTGTTCTGTCGCCAAATGCCGCCAAGTTTGTCGCCAACGTGGCGATATATCGCCAAATTTGGAGGCCAAAATGAGTCGCCAAAAGTGACGTCAACTTGGCGATATCTCTAATATTTCGCCAAATTCCCCTAGAGTTCCATTGTAAACCTACTTGCTTATAGAAAATCAACAAATTGAGATATTTTAATGCAACAAAAACTCATATTAGCTTAATATTAAATTTTTCTTTGATGACCTAAGTAGGAATTGACTTTAAAAACAAAATTTTTATATTACTTGTTATTTTAAAATTCCTTTATAAAATTTCTTCATATTCTTGGCAATCGTGTTTCTCCCATTGTTGAAGAGAGAAGAAAACAAAGGGAATTACCTTATCATAACGGATGCCATTTTCGTATTACAATTAAAAACAATTTTTTAAAAAAAATTAAAGCGAAAATGACTACGATGAAAAAAAAAAAAAAAAAAAAAACACGCAATTTTACTCATAAAGCTGTTATATTTCAATATTTGTTTTAAAAACTAAGCCAGCCAATATAAGATTGATTATTAAATGTAATTTTTTTTATAAATTCACTCAATCAGCTCTTTTAAATTGTTTCATTCGTCGAATTCGACAGGTTTCGAACCGTATGCCACATAATATTAATCAGTATTTGCACCAGAATCTTACTTTAAATTTTACTTTGATAACTTAGGTGAAAAAAGATTCTGAAATTGCCTTTCATTATATTCAAATGAAAATTTTCGAATATTTCGGTATCAATCCAACATTAAAGAAACACAATTACTTGCCCCTGAAAGGGTTAACATATAAAATCTTGAATTAACTTTGAATTTTAGAAACATTTTGACAATTAAGAGAATAAGTAGGAAATTGTACGTCAAACGTGGCAAGTGAGGTGCGTTCGTACAATAACTACTTTTATAAATATTCCGAAATGTTATAAAACTAATTTAAAATTGTACGTCAGACGTGGCTTTTGTAGTATAGCTAGTTTTATAAATATTCAGATCTTGCTGCAACAGCTGTTGCATTCTTATGCAAAAATGCATGAATACAAAATTTATTACGATTATATATATTAAATTCAGTGATGCGGAAATAATATCACTCCATCTTAAATAGGACGTAATCAACATGGCAACACAGAATCATTATCTATCATGGAATATCATTGAATAATTACGTATGATAGGATTCAATAGAAAGAATAAAACTTTTATTAATATTTAAGTTTTGATTGCATTTTTATAAAATTTGAAATGACTAGACAAAATTCTGCAACGATTATATGTATTACATTTCAAAACATCCGGTTGGGTAGTCTTTTCGCTATTATATGCGGACAAACGTACAGACAGGCGGATGGACCAAACGTCGACTGTAGGTATTACGTATTTATATAATTAGGAATGCACGCAGTTTTGCAAGTACACCGCAAATGCAAGAAGAGTTTGCTTGCTTTGTTACTGAAAGCTTTTATATACCACTAATATAACTGTAATATTCATCATATTTAAAAGTAAACATTTTTGGATTACGTAAGGGAAATATTTTAGATTGGAAAATGTAGTCTTTTGTCCCTATTTTTATTTTTCGTGAAAAAAAAAAAAAAAAAAAAAAAAAGGATACTGTTAAAAGGTTTAGAAGAGTTAAAAAAAAAAAAGAGAAAAGTAAACAGAAGTTAAAAATATTAATTTATGAGGATATATTTTAAATGTACGAATGCATTCTGCTTCTATAGGTTTAACATTAGCTAAAAAAATTGGGAAGCTGACTTACTAACAACTATAATAGATTATTTAAACAGAACAAATGAGTCTTTTAGAAAGAAACAGGATGTCACAAATTCTGGATTTAACAAAACAAACAGTATAACGTACAACATACCAAAAAATGCCAGAATAGCTTTCCAGAAATTTCACAAAAACATCTGTAGTTAATACCAGCATATAAATTCCAGTTTTACAGCCATCTATTGATAGCTAGCGATTTGATGTTTCTTTAATAATTTTCAAAGCATGTTTAAAACTACTTTAGAAATAAAATAACAAGGAGATTTAAATGCGGTGCAATTTTTCAAATACCTGCTGCAATAATTCTGGTGATACAGAAGGTTAAATGTCCTCAGAACAGATAAAAACAATTGTAACAAGCAACACTTTTCACCCATAAGTGAAAAAGTAATAGCTAAATTAAAAAAAGTAATACAGTTTTTTTTCTGTTTTTGAAAGAATCTAAAACACACACAAGATTTTCTACCGCACAAATAATCTGATAAACAAATATCTCTCTATTCTAAAACTACTTGGATGTGCCAATCCCAAAACTTTCTTCTATCTTATACATCTTAATATTTCAAAACCTAGTTACACATGTTAATACTTCAATATTATTAGTTAAATACTATACCAAATTTGATTTTCATCTTAAATTTCTGCTCAAGTCAATTAAACGGGCTAAAAACGAGTTAATCTATATCATAATATCTGTTAAAATAATTAATTTTTCCTTATTCTGTTGTTATCAGCTGTTTGCGAATAGCCGGCTTAGCAGGAAGCGAGTTCCCGCCGCTGCATGAGCCGCCGAGGCACAATAGAACTACGAAAAATCAAGAAAAGTATACAAAAATCGCTAGCACGGAGCCCCTTTACCGCGCAATATTTCCAAATTCAAGGAGGACCTGTTGGCTAAAGCCAAAAACAAGCACAAACATTTTGGTTCAATTGTATGCATAATTTTATACGCTGTTCGATGGTACAATAATGAAAATGGCACAGAGATCGGAATTATAGCGCCCCCTTCTTTCGGAATATTTTCAAGTTCAGGGAGGACTTGTTTGCCATAGCCAGAAACATGCACAAAAAATTTGGTTCAATTATATGGATAACTTCATACACTTTTCGATGGTACAATAATGAAAATGGTACAGACATCGCAATTATAGAGCCCCCTACCGGCAGAAATTTCCAAATTCAGGGAGGACCTTCGTGACATGACCAAAAATAAACACATAAAATTTGGTTCAATTCTATGCATAACTTCATACACTTTTCGACAGTACAATATTCAAAATGGCGCAAAAATTGTACAAAAATCGCTATTACAGCGCCCTCTACGAGCGATTTTTTTACAAATTAAGGGAGGACCTCCTTGCCATAGCCAAGAACTTAAAATTTGTTTTTGGTTCAATTCTATGCGTAACTTCATTCACTTTTCGATGGTACAATATTCAAAATCACACAAAAATCGCTATTACAGCGCCCCCTAACGGCGAATTTTTTGAAAATTCAGGGAGGACCTGCCTGCCATATCCAAAAACTTTAAATAAAAATTTGGTTTAATTCGTTGCATAACTTCATACACTTTTAAACGGTACAATATTCAAAATCGCACAAAAATCGCTATTACAGCGCCCCCTAACGGCGAATTTTTTACAAATTCAGGGAGGACCTGCTTGCCATAGCCAAAAACTTAAAATAAAAATTTGGTTCAATTCTATGCATAACTTCATACACTTTTCGATGGTACAATATTCAAAATCGCACAAAAATTGCATTTACAGCGCCCCCTACCGGCGAATTTTTTCCAAATTCAGGGAGGACCTGATTGTCATATCCAAAAACTTAAAATAAAAATTTGGTTCAATTCTATGCATAACTCCATACACTTTTGGATGGTACAATATTCAAAATCGCACAAAAATTGTTATATCAGCGCCCCCTATCGGCAATTTTTTTCCAAATTCCGGGAGGACCTGCTTGCCATAGCCAAAAACTTATAATAAAATTTTGGTTTAATTCTATACATAACTTCATACACTTTTTGATGGTAAAATGGCGACAGACAGACGGACAGACGGACAGACGGACGAACAGACGGACGAACAGACGGACAAACGGACACACAGACAGACAGACATTTTCTATAAACATGTTTTTTGGAATCTCTGACCCCTAAAACATGCAAATCCGTCGAAAACCGGAAGTCGAAAAAAATTTCGATTACAATACTTTCTTCTATTGAAGATAGAAGAAAGTAAAAAGGGTAACTAACGCTGTCACCTCCGCCGGTTTTGAATTTTTTGTGACCGGAGGTCTTTGTTGTTAATATTAAGCAAAATATTGCATACAAAAATATGAAAATCGGTGGTATTATAGAGAAATGTTTGATAAACACGCTGATGCACACAGTTTTCAAATCGAAGAATTATTTTAAGAGATATTTAATGCTAAAATTGGACAAAATCGTTCCATTAAAAAAGTTTAATAGGAGCAAAAACTGTACATGAGAATTTAAACATTTTTAGATCATTTTATGCGTCAGTATTTCCCGGTGTGCAAACTTCATTTAGTTTTTTAATTTGACTCAGTTTTTGAGGTTTTATTTCTATTTTAAATTCAAATTTTCAGCATTTCGAGAGATATTTTTTACATATTTTAGAAAATGGTGGTATTAATTTAAACTGTTGCCAACTGTATAAACAGCGCAAACAATAATGTTTGCTTCAAGTTAAAAATTTATTTTACATGTGACTATTATAAACAGAAAATATAAAAAGCAGGAACTCATTGAGAATTAAGTCATAAAAACTATATTTACACATGAATTTTAAAAGAGAAAGAATATTGTAAAATAATAATTTCATTAACATGCGTTAGAAGTCTTAAATATGAGAAATTACGTCACATTTACGTCACATTAAACTTATTACGTAAAATGAACAAAAAATAATATTGCAAAACAGTTTAAATTTAATAATTGTGCGAGACATTTATTTGATATTTTAAGATGAGCTTTTCAACTATTTTTATTAGGACAGCGCAAATAATATTTTATTTCTAACAAAAGTATTTTCATGTGAATATTAAAAAAAGAAAGAAAAGTTTGGTGAAAATTACGTCAGATTAAAACCGATACATTTAAAGTGCCTTATTTAAAAAAAAAAAAACTTTCTTTTCGCTTTACTAAAAAGTACCGGGGACAAAGACTCTGCTTATTTAATTCATTTTATATTAGCTTATTTTGAAATGTTTAACTGATTTTATTTAATCAAAGACGTAAACAGCCATTGTATCTTTAAACAGCATCTGATTTGGCCTTAAAATTCCCCAATCAAAGAGAAATGAATAGAAACCCGTTTATAGGGAGATCGACACTGTTTTTTAAGTTATAATTCAATCTTCCGAAATCTTCTTAAAGAATTTCAAATTAGCGTGTTTTTAGAGACTGCGGTGTCTGAATGAGGGTTGGCGAGTGTAGCTCGTAGGGGGCAGCGCCCCCTAGTTGTTAAAAAAGATGGAAATGGTTATATTGAAATAAAATAAATGTTTGATTTAATGTGCTTATTCATTCGTTTTAAAAATATAGCTGATTTTATGATTGCACATACCGGGAATTTTTTCCATTGGTCTTTCTTCTGCGAAAGTCGTTATATCGAGTGCACACTAGGGTGGGCCGAAAAAAACTTTTTTTCGATTTTCAATGATGAGTAGTGCGGAAAAATTGCCACTCGTGCCACTAAGTTTACACAAAAAGATTGAGATTTTTCGTACAATTTCTGCATTTGCCGCAAATGGCTTGAAGTTTTGCTCAAATGCCGATTTTTGAACTTTTTAGCAAAAATTTTATAAATGTTAAATTAAATTTATTTTCGCTGAATTTACTTGAAATGTCATGTTTAGTGTACGAAATGTTTAAATAAGCTCTGATTATCTATTATTTATTAATTATGTGTATTTTGAAGTAGGCGA
Source organism: Maratus speciosus (assembly GCA_963932465.1). Taxonomy (NCBI): domain Eukaryota; kingdom Metazoa; phylum Arthropoda; class Arachnida; order Araneae; family Salticidae; genus Maratus; species Maratus speciosus. Next base: position 424,010,662 of record OZ010793.1, on the reverse strand, counting down.
TTTTTATAGCCTTTATGTATAACTGAGCAAAAATTGTAAGTATTGTTTGGTTCGTACATCGGTTTCTCCCTTTTGTCTTTATTATGTTCCTTGTTCTTCCTTTTTTTAGGTAGCTTTCTTTACAAAAAAGCTACCTATTGCAGCCGTTCGGAGGAAAGCGATTTCAAAAAATTTTGGTATATTTTCATCGATCATGACCCCCAGACCCCGAAACCACCCTCCGTTCAAAATTGATATATATATATATATATATATATATATATATATATAACCAATAATTAAACATAACCTACCACCATCAAAAACCGTAATATTATGAATTAAAGCTGTAAGTATATATAAAAAAAATATTAAATTATTTATAAGAATTATTATGGAAGAAAAATAAGAAAGTGGACACCGACAAATAATGGAAATGCTTATATATTGAATTACGTTTTCAAGGGCACAGAATTCAATGATATAAGCAAAATGGTTGTTTTCTGTGGGAAAAATAAGCTAAAGCTAAAAGTTATTTTCCCCTGTGCCCTAACAACCATTAAAATCAAGTGAATTGATTAAAAATGAAAACAGAATAGAAACAAATAATATGAATTGGAAAAAACAATAAAACCTATTTAAATATTTATAGGATATAAAATGAAATAATAAACACCATACCGATTAATATTTTAGAATAAATCCACGCTCACATGGCACCCATATCGTAAAGATTAAGGTTAATAAAACAGTTAAGAAATCACAGTAATTGATACCATAGGATGCAGTTAATACACATTGAAATAAATGTTAAATAACTTTTAATATAATATAAAATAATATAAATAGAAAGTAATTACATATTTAAAATGCACTATTAAATTAATTAAAAACCGTTAAACAATATCGTCAAAATTTAGCTAAAAATTCCCCCTGGTGTAGTAAATTATAACTGAAATGTAGCTGGAAGAAGTAAATCTAGAACTTATCGAAAAAAAACACAAATTGTGGTGCTGCCATCTAGTATTACATTTATGATTTAATTGTCAAAAGACTTGCTTCAGTTGTAAGCAATTGAATGTAACAATTGTTTTATTAACAGCAAAACCAAAAATATCCTTATATATAGATAATTATAAACTGAATATAAACCACAAAATGGATTTTTAAAAAAAACTATTGTTAATAAAATTTAAAAAGCATACAAAATATTCTATTAGCAAATTTATTTAAACTACACTAAGAATTTAAATAATTCTAGAACATCGATAAAATATAGCATATAGCTATATGCTATAAAACAGAATAAATTCATTAATAATTAATATAAATAATTATTAAAAATATAAAAATCTTTAATAAAAACTATTACATATAAGATAATTATAAAATGAACAGGAAATAAAAAACATATGGTAGTATAAAGAAGGTGAACTGATACTTAAATTCCAATTACCTAAAAAGCACAAATATAGTGTGTGGATTATTTTATACATCCATAAAAATCCTAAAAGTATGAATGTGGGACATTCAAAAACAATAAACCGATAATAAATTATATAACACTAGGTGAAAATAAATAAATATTAAAATATTAATAAGAATAGAGGAATAATAATAAATATAATTACCCAATTTTAATCCATACAGTATAACTTTATTTATATTAAATATACTTATATGTATATTGATCACTATAAAAATGGCATACTATTAGTAATTAATATGATATTGTCCTTATTAAATTAAAATTTATAACAAATGATTGTAAATAAGATTAAACAATAATAAAGCCAATAATTAATGAAATTCACCAATTACATATAAAATATCAAATCAACATCCTTATAAAATACGTATTAAAAATATAGTAATAATACAAAAGCCCCATTTTTTTATATATAAATTAACCATTGCGTATTATCCAGACAACACCACCCTCCTCCGTACTCTAACATCTACCCACCCATCCATCCTATAATAATTTTTTTATGTTACTAGGGGGCTCGGCCCCCTACGAGCTACGCTCGCCAACCCCCGTCCAGACACCGCAGACTCTAAATGCACGCTAATTTGATCGGCTTTAAAAAGATTTCGAAAGATTGAATTATAATTTAAAAAACAGTGGCGATCTCCCTATAAACGAATTTCTATTCATTTCTTTTTGATTGGGGAATTTTAACGCCAAATCCGCTGCGGTACTACTTGATTATCCTGTTGACCAATTTCGCCAAATTATATAAATCGCCAAACCACTCGCCAAGTTATACAGATTGATATAATTTTTATTTTAAATAACAAAAGAACAAATAAATTCGTACAACATTAATAAAAACACAAATAAAACGTCGAAATAAAAATAACTTGATGACGTATACACGTGTAACAACATTTCAAAATAAGCTAATATAAAAGGAATTAAGTAAAGAGAGTCTTTGTCTCCTGGTATTTTTTAACAAAGCGAAAAGAAAGTTCTTTTAAATGAGACATTTTAAATTAATTCTCAAAATATCAAATAAATGCCTAGCGCAATTTCTAAATTTAAACTTTTTTGCAATATTATTTTGTGTTCATTTTATGTAATAACTATAATGTGACGTAAGTATGACGTAATTTCTCCTAAGACTTCTAACGCATGTTAATGAATTTATTATTTACACAATATCCTTTCTCTTTTAAAATTCACGTATATACTTTTTATGACGTAATTTTTAATAAGTTCCTGCTTTTTATACGTAATTATTTAATTCTAATTTGAAAGTTTTTCCCCTGTTTATAATAGTCACGTGTAAATAAATTTTTAATTTGAAGCAAACATTATTGCTTGCGCTTTTTATACAATTGGCAACAGTTTAAATTAGTACAATTTTCTGAAATCTGTAAAAAAATTCTCTAGAAATGCTGAAAATTTGAATTTAAAATAGAAATAAAACCTGAAAAAAAGAGTCAAAATAAAAAAATTAATGCAATCTGCACTCCGGCAAATTCTAACGCATAAAATGATCTAAAAATGATTACACTGCCATGTATACTTTTTGCTGCTATAAAACTTTTTTAGTGGAACGATTTTGTCCAATTTTGGCATTAAATATCTCTTAATATAATTATTCGATTTGAAAACTGTCTGCATCAGCGTGTTTATTAAACATTTCTGTATAAAACCACCGATTTTCATATTTTTGTACGCATTATTTTTGTTAATATTAACGAAGAAAGGCCTCCTGTCACAAAAAAATCAAAACCGGCGGCGGCGGCGGCGGTGACAGCGGTAGTTACTTTTTTTAGAATAGAGAGATTTTACAATTTTTATTTTTTATAGAGATTATTTTTTATTTTATAATTTTTTTGTAATTTTGTTTACGCATGTGTTAATTTGTTTTAAAAGATCATGTAAGAAAAATACTAATTGTATATTAATGAATATATGAATTTTTTTGGAAAACCATGATTTAATGCATCATAAATTAGTTTTTTAATATTATTGTTAATTAGAGGAGAAGAACATAAACATTTTATTCTATATAAATGATTAAGTATTATATTTCGAAATACAGAATGATGTAGACAAGATTTAAAATTTGTAAATGTATTAACTTTGAATTTAAATTCTTTACGTTTGTCATATAAATCTGTGATTGTTTTGTTGTCTTTTATTGTAATTTTAAGATCTAAGAAGTTAATTGTATTGTTAGATAAAAGGTTTTCCGTTAATTCCAAATTAGTGGGATAATCTACTGGAAATGGAGTAATTGCAGAATGATCAGTATCAATTAAAATTATTTCATCAATATAACGATATAAATGTAGATTATTATTAGTAAAATTACGTTCATAATGATATAAGTATAAGTCTGCGAGTAAACTGGATGTACAACCGCCTTGTGGTATACCGACATGCTGTAAATATAAAGTGTTATCTTGCAAGATATAATTATTATAGATAATGAAGTTAGTTAAAGATTTAAAATATGCAATATCAATATTAGATGGTAATTCCAGTTTTTTATAATACTTTTTAAATAATGCATTTATAATTTTATGTAAATCTAATAGGTCTATATTATTAAAAAGATCTTTGAAGTCATATGTTGTTATATTATATACACAATGAAGATTTTTTAAAATATTGACAAGTTGATAGCTATTTTTTATACAATGTGTATTATCATTGTTTGTAGTAAGTACATATAATTGATTAAGAATTTTTAAATATATATATATATATATATCTGACCTATGTCACACTGTAACTCCCGTAATTATGAACCGATTTCGATGTAATTCGGTGTGTACATAGTACATACCAATGTCTCGACCGAGTTCGTTGGCCAGCTTCATCCGCCGTTTTGTTTCAAAATGGCGGCCATTTAAAAATTTTAAAAAAATTTAAAACTTGAAATGTGCTACCAAAATTTAAAAATGGAAAAATATTTTTTTCTTATGTATTTGACCTTTATACAAAGATTCCGAAGCAGTTTTTGTTTCGTCTATATCTTAAAAAATGGCTGAGTTATAGCATTTTGAATTTCTAGCGTGGCTGACATTTTGAAACGTCCTGAATTTTGTCACGCGATAAAAGGCGTATTTATGAACCGATTTGGATGTAATTCGGTGTGTACATAGTACATACCAATGTCTCGACCGGGTTCTTTGGCCAGCTTCACCCGCCATCTTGTTTAAAAATGGCGGCCATTTAAATTTTTAAGAAAAATTTAAATTTGAAATGTGGTACCAAAAATTGAAAATTGAAAAAATATTTTCTTCTTATGTGTTTGACCTTGATAAAAAGATTCGGGAGCAGTTTTTGTTTCGTCTATATCTTAAGAAATGGCTGAGTTATAGCATTTTGAATTTCTAGCGTGGCTGACATTTTGAAACGTCCTGATTTTTCTCACGTAATAACAGGCGTATTTATGAACGACTTGGAGGTAGCTTGGTGTGTACATAGTACATACAAATATCTCGACCGAGTTCGTTGGCCAGCTTCATCGCCATCTCGTTTCAAAATGGCGGCCATTTAAAAAATAAAAAAATAAAAAAATTTAAATGAGATACCAAAAAAATTGGAAAATGAAAAAGATTTTTTTTGTATGTGTTTGACCTTAATACAAAGATTCCGGAACAGTTTTTCTTTCGTCTATATCTAAAAAAAATGGCTGAGTAATAGCATTTTGAATTTCTCTTGTGGCTGACATTTTAAAACGACCTGATTTTTGTCACGCGATAACAGGCGTATTTATGAACCTATTGGGATGTAACTTGGTCTGTACATAGTACATACCAATGTCTCGACCGAGTTCGTTGGCCAGCTTCATTCGCCATCTTGTTTCAAAAGGGTTGCCATTTAAAAACAATTAAATTTAAAATTCAAAATGAGGTATTAAAAAATTGGAAAATGAAAAAAAAAAAAATTTATGTGTTTGGCCTTGATACAAAGATTCCGGAGCAGTTTTTGTTTCTGAAAATTTGTTCTTTTGTTGATATCTTAAAAAATGGTTGATTTATAGCACTTTGAATTTCTAGCATGGCTAACATTTTGAAACGAACTTGTATTTGTCACGCGATAACACACGTATTCGCCTATTTCGATGTAAGAAGGCATGTGGATAGTATACATCAACACCTCGACCAAGTTCGCTGGCCAGATTCATCAGCCATCTTGTTTCAAAATGGCGGCCATTAAATTAAAAAATATATATATATTTAAAGTGAGGTGCAAAAAAATTAGAAATTGAAAAAGGTTTCTTTCTTAAGTATTTGATCTTGATATAAGGATTCAGGAGCATTTTTTGTTTGTCTTTACCTTAAAAAATGGCTCAGATATAGCAGTTTCAATTTCTATTGTGGGTGACATTTTAAAAATTTGATTTTTTGCATGCGACAGCACTCCTATATATTAACCGATTCCGATGTGAGTGAGCATGTGCACAGCAATTACTAAGGTCTCGACCAAGTTCACTGCTTAGCCCATCCACCATGTTGCCTTAAAATGACAGGCACTTTAAGAAATTGCCGAATTTGGCAGCCAAATATAAGTTACTTTAAAGAAAAGCAGCTTGGATAAAGCTGACTAATTTCGCGAAATTCTCATTCATTATATTGATAAAAATTAGTATTGAATCTCCTATATTCGGTTTCCACTAAATTGAGCTTTGTGTGTTTGCATGATATAAGTTGGCTTTTTTTAAAATAAGGATTATGAAAGCTACCTCTTCCTCCCGGCACTGACCGGAAGGACTTTTTTTCGATGCGTTCAGAGTCACATATTTGAATGCCGTGTCACAGCATGTCTTGACGGCAGTTCTGGAACGAGAGGAGAATGTGGAGTAGAAACGAATGAAAACGCAATCAGTTATCATGAGGATGAAGGAGGAAACAGGAAATGGGAGTAACTGCGTGATGGGCAGTTAATTATTTTTCTGCTCTAAAATACAGTTATAGTTAGAAGATTAAAAATGTGGGAACTTATAAGGAGGCAGTTCGTCTGAATCAGAATTTGAAACTGTGCCTTCAAAAGTAGACACACCTAAATGCATATCCCTTTCTCACACAGCTGCCGCCAGATTTAGAACTGGTATATCATATAGGTAAACTGCGTTAAGAGATTCATCTGTGCTTCAGGAGGCAGGAACTGTAACAACCAGGGATAAGGATCTCGTCATCGATAAAGACTTGGTCAGGAGACAGAAAAAGAAACTTCGAAAAATGATACAGGAGGAGGAATATCTTGGAGGATGAAAAATTACAACCATATTTTTTGATGGTAGAAATAATAGCACGATCTTCATAGAAACTAGTTGGATGCGCCAATCCCAAAACTTTCTTCGATCTTATACAACTTAATATTTCAAAACCTAGTTACATATGTTAATACTTCAATATTATTAATTCAATACTATACCAACTTTGATTTTCATCTTAAATCTCTGCTCCAGTCAATTAAATGCACTAAAAACGAGTTAATCTATTTCATGATATTTGTTAAAATTATTAATTTTTCCTTATTCGGTTGTTAACAGGTGTTTGCGAATAGCCGTCTTAGCAGAAAGCGAGTTCCCGCCACTGCACGAGCCGCCGATGGACAATAGAACAACTGAAAATCAAGAAAAGTATACAAAAATCGCTATCACAGAGCCCCTTTACCACGCAATATTTCTAAATTCAAGGAGGACTTGTTGGCCAAAGCCAAAAACATGCACAAAAATTTTGGTTCAATTGTATACACAATTTTTTACACTGTTCGATGGTACAGGAATGAAAATGGCTCAGGGATCGCAATTATAGCGCCCCCTTCAGGCGGATTATTTTAAGTTCAGGGAGGACTTGCTTGCCATAGCCAGAAACATACACAAAAAATTTGGTTCAATATATGCATAATTTCATACACTTTTCGATGTTACAATAATGAAAATGGTACAGACATTGCAATAATAGCACCCCTTACCGGCAGAATTTTTCCAAATTCAGGAAAGGCCTTCGTGTCATGACCGAAAACAAACACAAAAGATTTGGTTCAATTCTATGCATAACTTCATACACTTTTCGATGGTACAATATTCAAAATGGCACTAAAATTGAAGAAAAATCGTTATTTCAGCGCCTCTTACCGGCGATTTTTTTACAAATTAAGGGAGGACCTCCTTGCGATAGCCAAGAGCTTAAAAGAATTTGGTTCAATTCTATGCATAACTTCATACACTTTTCGATGGTACAATATTCGAAAGCGCACAAAAATCGCTATTACAGCGCTCCCTACGGGCGAATTTTTTCAAAATTCAGAGAGGACCTGCTTGCTATATCCAAAAACTTAAAATAAAAGTTTGGTTCAATTCTATGCATAACTTCATACACTTTTCGATAGTACAATATTCGAAAGAGCACAAAAATCGCTATTACAGCGCTCCCTACCGGCGAATTTTTTCAAAATTCAGGGAGGACCTGCTTGCCATAGCCAAAAACTTAAAATAAAAATTTGGTTCAATACTATGCATAACTTCATACACTTTTGGATGGTACAATATTAAAAATCGCACAAAAATCGGTAATACAGCGTCCCCCACCAGCGAATTTTTTCCAAATTCAGGGAGGACCTGCTTGATATATCCAAAAACTTAAAATAAAAGTTTGGTTCAATTCTATGCATAACTTCATACACTTTTCTATAGTACAATATTCGAAAGAGCACAAAAATCGCTATTACAGCGCTCCCTACGGGCGATTTTTTTCAAAATTCAGGGAGGACCTGCTTGCCATAGCCAAAAACTTAAAATAAAAATTTGGTTCAATTGTATGTATAACATTATACACTTTTGGATGGTACAATATTCAAAATCGCACAAAAATCGCTATTACAGCACCCCCTATCGGCGACTTTTTTTCCAAATTCAAGGAGGACCTGCTTGCTATATCCAAAAACTTAAAATAAAAGTTTGGTTCAATTCTATGCATAACTTCATACACTTTTGGATGGTACGATATTCAAAATCGCACAAAAATCGCTATTACAGCGACCCCTACAGGCGATTTTTTTCCAAATTCAGGGAGGACCTACTTGCCATAGCCAAAAACTTAAAATAAAAATTTGGTTCAATTCTATGCATAACTTTATACGCTTTTAGAGGGTACAATATTCAAAATCTCACAAAATTCGCTATTACAGCGCCTCCTACCGGCGATTTCTTTCCAAATTCAAGGAGGACATGCTTGCCATAGCCAAAAACTTAAAATAAAAATTTGGTTCAATTCTATGCATAACTTCATAACTTTTGTGGTAAAATGGCGACAGACAGACGGACAGACAGACATTTTCTATAAACATGTTTTTTGGGATCTCTGCCCCCTAAAACGTGTAAATCCGTCGAAAACATTCGAAAGTCGAAAAAATTTTCGATAACAATACTTTGTTCTATTGAAGATAGAAGAAAGTAAAAAGGGAACAAGCAACACCGCAAGAGAAATACGAAGCACATATCACTAAGTGCGTGCGAAAATGTACGTGTCCATTTCTATAAGCCTATTCCTGATTCATGGACATCAGAAATGGAAAAGGCTGAAAATTGCTCTATTAATCTAGCTTCGTTTTTGTTGGTAAAGGTCTTAGATCAAGTGGCTCTATCATCTAGTTCAGACAATTGATGTCGCTGTCAGAGTGGAAGCTCGGTCGTGTGAAGAATAGATATCAAATATTGCAGTTCTATTCTTGATTTTTTCCAAAGTAGACTTTATTCTTGATTAGAAAATTATATAATGATTTTGCTATTTTTCCGCAGTGTCCGGAAGGAGGTGTCAAGTTACACAAATATTCCAAATCACGTTCAGACAACATGGTGATATTTGTTTCATTTTTCTGTCGATGGTGCTGCTAGTCCCCATTTTTTTTTTATGAAGACCGTTTTATTTTTTCTAGTATCAAAAAGATGCTTGTAATTTTTCTTTCTCTAAGATCTTCCTCCTTCTGTATCTTCTTTCCAAGTTTCTTCCTTTGCTTCCTCACCACGTTTTTATCGATGATGAGATCCTTATTCCCTGTTGAAACAATTCCTGCAATTTTTGCTCACTTATACGCGAAAAAGCTATAAAAGTCATCTATTCAAATGCACATAACTATTAAATAATACATAATCAAAGCTTATTTAAACATTTTGTATACTAAACATGACATTTCAAGTAAATTCAGCTAAAATAACTTAAATTTAACATATTTTAAATTTCTCTCTATTCTAAAAAAAAGTAACTACCGCTGTCACTGCCGCCGCCGCCGGTTTTGAATTTTTTGTGACCGGAGGTATTTCTTCGTTAATATTAAGAAAAATAATGCATACAAAAATATGAAAATCGGTAGTATTATACAGAAATGTTTGATAAACACGCTGATGCAGACAGTTTTCAGATCGAAGAATTATTTTAAGAGATATTTAATGCTAAATTTGGACAAAATCGTTCCACTAAAAAAGTTTTATAGGAGCAAAAACTGTTCATAGGAATTTAATCATTTTTAGATCATTTTATGCGTTAGAATTTGCCGGAGTGCAGATTGCATTAATTTTTTTATTTTGACTAATTTTTTGAGGTTTTATTTCTATTTTAAATTCAGATTTTCAGTATTTCTAGAGATATTTTTAACAGATTTTAGAAAGTGATATTAATTTAAACTGTTGCCAACTGTATAAACAGCGGAAGCAATAATGTTTGCTTCAAAAAAAAATATTTATACGTGTAAATAAATTAAAAAATTATTTACACGTGACTATTATAAACAGAAAAAAAACATTTGGAATTAAAATTAAATAATTATGTACAAAAAGTAGGAACTTATTAAAAATTATGTCATAAAAACTATAATTACACGTGAATTTTAAGAGAGAAAGGAATTTGTAAAGCAATAAATTTATTAACATGCGTTAGAAGTCTTAAATAGGAGAAATTACGTCATATTTACGTCACATTACAGTTATTACATAAAATGAACACAAAATAATATTGCAAAACGGTTTAAATTTAGAAATTGTGCTAGACATTTATTTGATATTTTAAGAGGATACTTTTCAACTGTTTTTGTTATAGGAAAGCGCAAATAATATTTAATTTCTATTAATGTTGTACTAATTTATTTGTTTTTTCGTTATTTAAAATAAAAATTATGTCAATTTGTATAATTTGGCGAGTGGTTTGGCGATTTATATAATTTGGCGAAATTGGTTGACGGGATAATCAAGTAGTACCGCAACAGATTTGGCGTTAAAATTCTCCAATCAAAGAGAAATGAATAGAAATCCGTTTATAGAGAGATCGCCACTGTTTTTTAAATTATAATTCAATCTTTCGAAATCTTTTTAAAGCCGATCAAATTAGCGTGCATTTAGAGTCTACGGTGTCTAGACGGGGTTGGCGAGCGTAGCTCGTAGGGGGCCGGGACCCCTAGTTTGCTAAAAAATTTCAAAAATCAGCATTTGAGAAAAATTCAAGCCATTTGCGGCAAATGAAGGAATTGCTCGAAAAATCTCAAATTTTTTGTGTGAATTTAGTGCCACCAGCGGCAACTTTAACTCACTACCCATCTTCGAAAATCGAAAAAAAGTCCCCCCCCCCCTTTGTGCACACTGTATGTGTACTTAGGAGTTCTCCATCGTTCAGGAGAATTGTAAACCCATCCTTAAGAGAAAACTTCAAATATGTAATATGACACCAATTTTTTTCAAAATATCCAGATCAGATTTTGTTACTGTGAGGGGTAAAAAGATAATGTATAGTAACAGCAACAAACTAAAATTATTTACTTTAATACTAAACTATTAATAACAAGCAGGCTATGCCCGCTTCGTTGGTCCCTTTTCCAAATGAACTTTGATTAAACAACATTATTAATTCGACCTTGTATTTTAAATTAATATGGGCCTTCACTGGGAAAGTCTTTCCGTATTTGCTGAATACGATGCGAATGCCATTTAGACTATATATTACATTATGGGTTATTACATATTACATTATGGGTTAGGCAAAATACGGGTTATTCAGTAAAAACTCTTTTATAGTAGATTTTTAAAGTAGAGGTTGGGAAGAAAATACGGCAGTTATGATCATCAGAAATGTTAAATTGTTCTCCTGCACCACACTACTTAAATGAGAGATAATTACAATGATTGCAGAGAGTGACCACTGAACGTTAATCATGTTCGGTTTATTCACTTTCGTTCGTGAGTTCTTGAACTCCGGGCTTCTCAGCTTAGTGATATTTTATGGTTCTGGCAGCTTAAATACAATTTATCTCTACAGTACATTATATTTTGTAATATACGTGAGATCGCCACTGTTTTTTAAATTATAATTCAATCTTTCGAAATCTTTTTAAAGCCGATCAAATTAGCGTGCATTTAGAGTCTACGGTGTCTAGACGGGGTTGGCGAGCGTAGCTCGTAGGGGGCCGGGACCCCTAGTTTGCTAAAAAATTTCAAAAATCAGCATTTGAGAAAAATTCAAGCCATTTGCGGCAAATGAAGGAATTGCTCGAAAAATCTCAAATTTTTTGTGTGAATTTAGTGCCACCAGCGGCAACTTTTCCTCACTACCCATCTTCGAAAATCGAAAAAAAGTGCCCCCCCCCCCCCTTAGTGCACACTGTATGTGTACTTAGGAGTTCTCCATCGTTCAGGAGAATTGTAAACCCATCCTTAAGAGAAAACTTCAAATATGTAATATGACCAAATATGTAATATGACACCAATTTTTTTCAAAATATCCAGATCAGATTTTGTTACTGTGAGGGGTAAAAAGATAATGTATAGTAACAGCAACAAACTAAAATTATTTACTTTAATACTAAACTATTAATAACAAGCACACTGTAAAAAAAAATGGTAACGTTCCATTTAAAATCCAGGAACGTTTCGCCTTTTCTCAGGTTTTCAGAATAATTTAGCTCTTTCCTGTGAAATTCTGGTTTTCTTATCTGAAACGTTCCTGAACAAAAGTTGGAAACAGCAAAACGTTGCGGCCGCCATTTATTATTTTTTTGCTATAATCCGTTGCTCGCGCGCGAGTGTCGAAAAAGAATTCCTTAAATGAATGTAAAAAAATCAATATGGAATGCAAATAAATCAATAGACGACATAATCCTTTACGTCTCTATTGTCAAGACAATTCAGATGAAAATAAAATACCTCCGTGACATCGCTAAGAGATTATCTCTCGTACTTGTCTGTGGAATGTTTAAGGAGCAGACCGTGTAAAAAAAAATACACCTATTATTTGGATCTCCATTAACCAGGGGACCATCAAACATGATTCTCACCGATTTTGATTAATTTAAAGTATGTTTTAGAGTTCTTATCTCTAATTATTCTTGTGAAAGGATTTCTTCAAATGGGACTTAGATTTTCAGAAATTAGATGCCGAGGTTTAGCATACGTTTCAAATACCCATTAGTTTGCAGCTCTCAACGTGTCTTTCGTGGTGTGGACGCAGAAGGCTCGCACGCCACCCGTACGGCCCGAGTTCGATGCTACCTCTGGACTTTTTTTTTCTTTTTTAATTAATTTTATATTTTAACACTTTATTACAATTTGATTTAAATTTGATATATATTTGACACTTTGAATTGCTGCAAATTTGAATTTTTTTTTATTTTCGGAAAAAATATACAATTACGTTTAGGTTTTTTTTTTTTTCATGAAAATTTATATGTATTTTATCTAACTTGTAAACTAACATAATTACTAACGAAAATCCAAAATATTTTATGTCTAGATTTTTTTTCTAATTATTATTTACATTTATATATTTTTATATTTTAAGCAAAGTTCAGAAACAATATATCATATATATATTTACTTTATTGAATTTTAACTGAAAATTAATTTTTTCGTGTAAATTATAAATAATAATTTTGATGTCAATTTCAAAATATTTTTTCATTCTAACAAATAATGATAATAAAGCGAAAATTGTCAACTGGAAATGTAAAAATCGTCTGCGGATCCCGCATGCTGTGAAATGTCAGTAATGTTTTGCTGTCAACAGAAATATTCCTGGTATTTCGCAGGAAACTTACTGGCATTTCTGTAGAAAGTTTTTAACATATACAGTAAAGTTCCAGTCATTTTCAAGAAATGTTTCTTGGAAATAATGGGCAACTCAGCTGCCCATTTTTTCCCAGGAACGTTGCGGAATTTTTTTTACAGTGCAGGCTATGCCCGCTTCGTTGGTCCCTTTTCCAAATGAACCTTGATTAAACAACATTATTAATTCGACCTTGTATTTTAAATTAATATGGGCCTTCACTGGGAAAGTCTTTCCGTATTTGCTGAATACGATGCGAATGCCATTTAGACTATATATTACATTATGGGTTATTACATATTACATTATGGATTAGGCAAAATACGGGTTATTCAGTAAAAACTCTTTTATAGTAGATCTTTAAAGTAGAGGTTGGGAAGAAAATACGGCAGTTATGATCATCAGAAATGTTAAATTGTTCTCCTGCACCACACTACTTGAGATAATTACAATGATTGCAGAGAGTGACCACTGAACGTTAATCATGTTCGGTTTATTCACTTTCGTTTGTTAGTTCTTGAACTCCGGGCTCCTCAGATTAGTGATATTTTATGGTTCTGGCAGCTTAAATACAATTTATCTCTACAGTACATTATATTTTGTAATATACGTCTTCTGTTGGCAGGTCTACTGCAGTTTTCTATCTTCGAATTACAGCAGAGTAAATATGGTCAAAAAATGTAATAAATTATTTGCACACAATTAACTGTTTAATTTTCATATTTAAAAGAAATGTGAATCGTATAAAAATGGATTTTTAAAACTGAAGTGTTTGAATAAAGTTAAAATAATGTCATTTTCACAGTCATTTCTTTTTTCTATACTAATTGCAATCATGAAAGTGTTAATCTGAAAAAAAACCCCAATAACTGATTATGATAGAAAAATAAACCTCTTGTTTTTATTAAATCAAAATCTTCTCAATCTTTCATAATCGGGTGCACAGCTATGTTTGACGTCAAACATTAGAAGTGTTTGCAAACCATATGGTTACAAATGTAACAGTTTTTTCAGAGTTAGAAATAAAACAAACGTAATTATTCGAAAAATTACATTCCACTAAAAAAAGTCAAATTGCTGTTGACTGAATTATAGATTTGTCACCAAAAATATTCTTTGAGAATGACAAATAAAGTCAGTTATACAAAACTTAATAACTTAGCACATAATAATATACGAAATAATCTTTCTGATGCACCGAACACTTTTTTTCATTGCTCTAATGAGTATAAAAACACGGAGAAATAAATACACTTTTTATTTTCAAAATTACATTATTCTTCAGTCTGTTGCCTAAATATACCTACAATCGTTAATTTTTCCTTTAGTTTAGCGGCTAGAGTTTGCGTAAGAACAAATTCCTTTGTAATGACCGAATTTTATCTGAATTCCCGATACTTTTTTTCTTATCTAGGCTAACATTTTAATTCAACAAATATTGCTCCATTGGCCACCACTGGAATTTCAATTCCCCCCCCCCCCCCCCCAAGTATTGGCATTCCAAGAATTGCTTATTTAGTGACAGTAAAATAATTGCAGATAAAAAATGTATAATACTAAATCTTCTCTTGTCCGCTTGCTTCATAATGAAAAACCATAAATTTACTAATCGTTAAGTACAAATTTCATGTAAAATTCTGCAATTGGGATCACCGTCCAGAGACTCTTTCAAATGTAAAAGAAACATCCAACAGTTCAGTAAATACGCTAATTAGCCGGTAACGTGATTATGGAAGATTATTCCAATATCTTTCAAAAAATTTCAAAAAAAGAAAAAAGATACGCAAAAAAAAAAAAAAAAAAACTGAATAAGGGATGAGGAATTAAAAAGATTATCGAAAATTTCTTTCAGTAAGCAATTTTTATTGTAAAGCATTTTCTTTTGTGTTATTAATAATGCAAAATTGCTTAAATTTTCTTAAGAATAATCATTAGTACTTAACATTTGAAACAGTAGGCATTTCAAAAAGAGAAATTGGCGATATCGGTTAAAAAAAAAAAAAAAAAAAAATGCAATTTAACAAATTACAACGACCATTCGGAAAATGATTTTTTCAAAGACTAAAATTTAAGACATAAAAAATAGCACGGAGTTGACGTACATTGATCATACATTAAGTACGCCATGAATTAAACATTAATAGTGTTATTACACTTAAAAGTTGCAAGCAACAGAAATCGCCTGCGACTCGTACATATTATCCACCTGAAACTTAAGTATTATCCAAGCATTTCATTGGATGTTCGGGAAAAGGCTTTCCCATCGTCAGATTTCCAAGAAATCTGACGGCCCATTTTAAATGAAATTTATTTCTTAAACTTCTAAACATCCCACAATATTACTTTTTATATCGTCGTATAGAGAAATTATGTACTTTTAAATGCAATTTGTTTGAAAGCTGTATCTCAATTTGTTTCTGAGTTATTAATTTTTTTTGTAGTTTTTATTACTTTTTCGTCATAGTGGCAACACTTTGCTGTCCGTCTGTATTGAATGTAAAGGGAAATACATATTACTGTATAGACCAATCAGAAAACGAATAAATTGCAGATTAAACCAATAAAAACTTTCATATATGCTTTTGATTTCCTACCCTGACGAGGACAATAACCATTTTTCCAAATGGTTAAAGAAAAAAAAAAAAAAAAAAAAAAAAAAGAGTGGACAATTATCGCTGATCTGAGTTCGAGGTTATAAAAGTCACAAGTTTGGGGAAAACAAAACAGCCACGTTTCCGTAGTGAAGTACGTGAAAAAAAATATTTTAAATGTCTGAAATTAAATTATATATAATATGTGTGTGTGTGAGAGGGGCAAACATTTGCAAAAATTTAAATATTTGACTCATTTTTATATTATTAACAGCTATTTTTATAATATCGTCATTTTTATAATTACATCTGATAGCTTTTTTTGTAAGGGTTAGATAAAAAAAAAATACTCTTAGGGAAAGTCTTCGTAAAACACATACTCCAAATATTTTGAAAAAGGAAATGCTAATAAAATTACTCATATATGTAAAAAAGATCGGTCAAATATAGCGGCAGAATCCTAGTAGAAAATCTGTAAAAAATATTTTTTTTTAGTATTTGGCGTGAAAGTACGAACGTTCCACACTATTTGGCGAACCAATACGTTTCCTCGGAAAATGCAAGAGATTGAAATGCATTTATAAATTTTCTTGCTAAATAAGTATTTAAATGCCTAATTTTCAATGAATTTAAACTTAAACTGTGGATTAGTTTTTTTTTTTGTAAGCTTATATATTATACAAATTGCGTGTTATTTGTATTAAGCTATTTAATTTTATACGGTGTCACCGGGTGGATAATTTTAAGTGTAGTTTGATTAAGAATGCTATCATTAAACATTTTGATATTAAGTCGTTGTTTCCATGGCGATAATACTTTTCTCTTGTTGTCTCTGACAGTAATAATATCGAAGTCAAATTGAAATGCTGAGAATTGAACCTTAATTTTGAGTTTGAAACAATTTTAATCCATTTAAATTTCGTTGTAAACAGCGTAATTGCGATCGTTAAATTTCATTGTATACAAATATAAATGTATATGACAAAACTACAGTTATAAAAATGTATTTATTTAAGTTAAACTTACTTAAACTAACTTCGTATGGAGAATTAAAAAAGCTTTTTTAAAGAATATTTATCACAGTATTATTCAAAATTTTACCACGTCGCCAACAAGCGTTGAATCGCATAAAATTAAATTTTATTATTTTTTTAAGAATGCTAAATAGAGGCTCTGTCGATTTTTTTAATAAACATATATATCCTTATGAGAAGAATATTATATAATTTTTTCAAATATTTCTGAGCATACGCTTACAAAGAACTTCCTTGATACTATCTTCTCAATTTTTCAAATGCATTTTTCTTAAACTGACGTAAAAGATAAATCGCCAAATCTTATTTCTATTAAAATATTTCAACTGAATAATTTTTTAAGCATATCGAACATTTCCTTTCATGTTTAAATTAAATATTTTCGTTTTTTAATATTACCACTCATTAAAGCTGATTTCTTTTTTCCTTTTTTTTTTTTTTTTTTTTTTAAATTTTAAATAAAAAATAGTAACATTTTTTCTTTTATTTTTTGAGGTGTAATAGCCGTTTCAATTTTTTCATGAACGATGAAGATCATCAAGAAATAAAATGGTAACCCTACCGTCCAAAGTAATTGAAATTTCCATCATAATTCTATAACTAATATACGTAGAGCGGAGTGTTATATACTAAAACCTTCCTTGAAATAATATCTATGGAACAGTGTAAGTTCGATATTCGTAATATTCGAGTAATTCGAGTAATATTTAAATGTATATTTAAAAATATATATATACTTATAATTTCATAAATAAATATTGAAATGATAAGTTTACAAATATATGATAATAAGAGAAAAAAAAATCTTGCGCGCATGATAAAATCTGAAAATATGAATATAAAAACGGAATTTTGATGCAAATAAATACACAAGAGTGTTACCTTTATACTAAAACCAGAATATTTGTAAAAAATATTGACTAAAATAAAAATTAACAAAAAATTAAAAATTTTCACTTAAAAAAAAAAAAGTAAAATATTTCCTTTTTCTGGTTTTAAGTTGTAAAAAATACAGAAAGGAATATGTGGTTAAAATTTCTTTTGATTGCCATCCATAGTTTTTTAGTAACTCTGCGCGCAGTAACAAAATTCATCGTTTTGAATAAACGCAACGCAAAGTTTGATTATCCTATGTAGACTTAATATGTAGTCTTAACAAAACTGCCATAATCAGTAAAATAATGGGAATTTTTTAATGCTGTTTCTTGCATATTCTTCAGAAATGATTACGGAATCAAAATATGTATTAAAAAAATTCGAAAATTTTGACGGTTTAAAGGTATCCTATCACCTTATGAACATATGGAAAATTTTATATAACTAGGGGTGTTAATAAATACGCTAATTTGCTCGGCTTTAAAAAAAATGTCTGAAGACTTAATTATAATTAAAAAAAACAGTGTCGATTTCCCGGTAAACGGGCGGTTTTCGTCTTTGATTAAATCAGATCAATGAAACATTTGAAAATAAGCTAATATAATTAATTAATTAAACAGAGTCTTTGTGTCCCGGTATTTTCAACAACGCTATAAGAAAGCCCTTTTAAATAAGACATTTTCAATGTATTGTTTTAAATATGACGTAATTTTCACAAAAGTTTTCGTTCTATTTTAATATTCACGTGAAAATACTTTTGTTTTTAGAAAGGAAACATTATTTGCGTTATCTTAGAATTCACAACAATAGTTTAAAAGATTTTCCCAAACTATGAAATAAATGTCTGGTGCAAATATATTTTTAAATTTAAACTGTTTGGCAATATTGTAGTTTTGCCATTTTAAATATGACGTAATTTCCTCCATTTGCGACTTTTAATGCATATTAATGAATTTATTATTTTACAATTTTCCTTCTCTTTTAAAATTCACGTGTAAATATAGTTTTACGACGCAATTGTCAATACTTTCCTGCTTTT
Source organism: Maratus speciosus (assembly GCA_963932465.1). NCBI lineage: Eukaryota > Metazoa > Arthropoda > Arachnida > Araneae > Salticidae > Maratus > Maratus speciosus. The sequence continues at coordinate 423,991,589 of OZ010793.1, read as the reverse complement.
AATACGTAATCATTTAACTCTAATTTGAAAAAAATTTTCCTGTTTATAATAGTCACCTGTAAATATTTTGTTTTTTTAATTTGAAGGAAATGTTATTATTTGCGCTGTTTTTCAAACTGGCAACAATTTAAAATAATACCCTTTTCTAAAAGATGTAAAAAATATCACTCGAAATGCTGAAAATTTGAATTGAAAATGGAAATACATTTTCAAAAAATCAGTCAAATAAAAAAATAAATAAATACAGTCGGCACGCAGGGAACTTCTAATGTATAAAATTATCTAAAAATGTTTAAGTTCTTATGTATAGTTTTTGCTCCTATAAAAAATTTTTTATGGAACGATTTTGTCCAACTTTAACATAAAATATCTCTTAAAATAATTATTCGGTTTAAAAACGGTCTCCATCAGATTGTTTATCAGATAGTTCTCTATAATATCACCGATTTTCATATTTTCGTATGCAGTAGTTTTATTAATATTAACGGAGAAAGACCCCCGGTCACAAAAGATTCAAAAACAGCGGCGGTAACAGCGTTAGTTAATTTTTTTTTAGAATAAAGAGAATAATATGTGAGAAATTAGAAAAAAAAAAATGTTTTATTTATAATAAGAAATGTAAAAGTAAAAAATGTATATTTTAAAGAAATGCTTTAATTAATGAATTTAAATATAGAAGTACGGGCAATTTAAAATTTATGTATTATAGATAAGAATTAACCTTCTTTATATTGCGTTAACATCACATTCCCATGTAACAGTCACAGCCAATAAAAGATACACGTCGCGATATTTCCACTCTATTTCAATGTCGCGTGATTAAAATAGGTTGCATTTGTCAACAGCCATGTAATCAAGGTAGGCTGAAAAGATACCTGTGAAAGGCGGCAGCCTGTCCCTTTTGTAAATAGTGGTGAAAATAACATCTTATTAAAAGTTCAAAATTAATGGATTAATAAAGTTTTGATAGGATTCTTTTTAGAGCATAGCAAAAGGAAAAAAAAATAAAAGTGCCCAGTTAAACTGATGGCATTGAGCTCACGGGCTATTCACACTAATTGTATATTATACTCTTATTTCAAAGAATAAAGACCCTAAAAAAATAAATGAAGGTGATTAAGAGTCCGTTTCCCTCCTTTATACTTAACCAATGAACCTCTAAATCTAATCAGGGAAGCTCCTTAACATAATAAACCGGAATACCAAATTTGAAGCAAATCAGATAATTCTCCATGAGAAAACCATTTCGCTAAAAATAATTTATTAAGTATTTACAGAACAAGATATTCGCGTAAACACATCTAAATTACATAAGCACACTTACAATGGGGCAAGTGCTCTCCCCACAGCACAAACATAAAATCATGGGACCCTTCTCGTAGCCGGGCAGGTCATCCCCCGCTGAAGAGCAGTGTTCATTCCATGGAAAGACCTCCAGCTGTAAAACGTCCATCGAAAGCTTCTGGCTGCTAGAACCTTCCACACTGTACGCCGGAGAAGATGGAACGACGTGAAGAATTTAAAGGAATCCAAACTGGCAGCACCTCTCCAGTTAAGTGTTAAACTCGTGAAGAAGACCCCGTTGGGCCGCAAGGGTTGTAGCTGCGACCTCAAGACCGAGTATTTCTCCACTTTGGCCTCGTGAGCCGCGGTGAGAGAAAACTGGTCATTTATAATTTGAGCGTCGATCACCAAGGTATGGTCGTTGCAATAGGCAACTAAATCAGGCTTTAGCTTCCTCCCGTCGGGCAACCGGAAAATGGGCTCTTGATTGACCAGATACCCTTTTTGCTCAAGAGAGCGGGTAAGATACTGACAGACAGCATTGTGACGCTTGATTCTCGCTCCATGAGTCGAGTAGCACTGTTGTACGATATGGTTAAGTGTTTCCGGGACCCGGCAACCGCGTGAACAAAGATGCATAGCATCTCGTCCTCGGGCAGCACGGGCCTTACTATAAAGAGTATTATACCTGATATTGACAGCATTAATGAATTCCGTGCCCGACATAAGGGAGGAGCCGTCAGTGAACCAGGCCGATGCGGCAGGTACGGCACTGGTTTGACGCAGGCCAGTACCATCGCATCGGCGATGCAGGTCTCGCCTGAAGAAAGAATCGATTCTGACCTTCGATGTTAAACGGCACCCATCTGGGGCCACGGTCAACTGAAGGATTCTCTCCTGATGGACTGAGAGACGACGCAGGGCCATCACTGGGACCGTCCACCTGAGACAGGGGATGCCATACCGCCATCTTTCACGCGAGCGTGAAAAGCACTCGAAGGGGCATCGTGAGGCAGGTGGAACAGCTCCCTGACAAACCTGCGCACCTTCAAATCTATCTTCCTCAGGTGACCCGAATAAAAACGTCCCAAGACAAGTTGGTGGTAATACCTTGGGAGTAGCATGTTCCGCAAACAGAAGAATTTCTGTTGCGGCTTCAGAGGGGCACGCTTGAGGATCAGAAGATCCTCACCCACCGGGGGATTAGAGAATATCCTCCCATTAGGTGTCAGTGCTACTCCAAGGTATGTAAATGACTCGTCCCACCCTAAAGATCTTAAAGGGGTGGCACCAACAAAGAACTTCTGTTCACTGTCGAAAATGACTTTCTTAGACTTTTTATTTGAAAGCCATGTAAAAGAAAAAGATTTGTCACAATTTATTTCGAGCCCAGTTGATGGTAAGAGAGCATTTAAAATGTTAAGAAGCTCCTGCAGACAGTTGGTGTCCCGAGCCAACAGAAGAATGTCGTCTGCATAAGCAATGTGAGAAATACGTGTGTTCTCCCTCAGGACCGCACCAAGGCGGACCGGGAGAGCCCTCAGAACAAAATCAAGAACAATCAAAAAGATTGTAAAAGAGAGAGGGTCACCTTGGCGAACACCTCTCTCAGGACTGATAGGCTCAGAAACATTTCCGTCAAAGACAAGAAATGTTCTGGCATGGCTGTAAATAAACTTGATGTAGTTAAGGAAGGACTCGGGGACACCCAACTGCTGAAGAGCAGAATAAATTGCCATAAAGGATATTGAGTCAAAGGGCTTCCTGAGGTCGATGAAAGCGGCAGATAAAGAATCAAACTTTGTTTTAAAATGCATAAAAACTGACTCAAGTTCATCGACGGCACGACCAATGCCGTCCGCCGATTGGAACCCGAACTGCTGGTACGAGAAAGGAACGTGTGTAATAAGCCTATTATTAATGATTCTGTGGAAATGCCTCAGGAAGACCGATGAGATGGAAATAGGCCGCAAGTCAGCAGGAGCCGCAGCACCCTTCTTCTTTGGTATAAAAAATGTCTTTGAATCCAGGACGAATTGGGGAACCCTCCTCGCCCTGGACCACAAAGTGTACAGCTTAGCCAGGGCCCTGACAGGAATCCTACGTAGCATAGCTACGGTGATCCCATCAGGACCTGAAGCAGAATTCTTAGCAGGAAAGTTATCAATAACTTCCTTAACAGAAATAAAGTTCTGTAAATTAGAGTAGTCGGAGGTAGGTGGAGCAACTCCATGAATGGGCCCAACTGAGTTGGATTTAGTTGTTAAGAAAGTGGACCAGAAGCCAAAGACGTCACGACAGGACAAATTCTCGGAGACCGAGGTCCCCTTGAAAATCCTGTCGAACGCTTTGCTCCGGTTCTTTTTGTAGAGTTTCTGTATGGTGGCGTATGCCTGGCGTCTCTGCTTACGCTTAGACACAGGACCACCTTTGCTCTTTGATCTGAAGGGCGTTAAATGAGGTGTAATGGCAAGGCCCACCTCCTTGCCAAGAATCGCCGATAGATAGCTGTTCCCCATCTGCAAAGCAGCATCTGGATCAACTTCTACAAGGAACAGTGCATGGTCGAGCAAGGTGACTTCAGCTTCCGTCGGGAGCGGCCGAAGCGTGTTATCAGTGTTTAACTCATCTATAAAGTAGGGCAACGTCCCAATTATAAGTGTAGCATCGAGATCTTCACTGCTACTAGTCTGAGGTTCGTTACCCTGGTCTGCGTCGGCTGGGGTAGAAGCTATGCTGGTGTTATGCACGCTAATTTCTTCCGGTACTCGAGAGGGTTGAGTTTCCTCAGCTAACCTCTCGAGAACGGCTTTGTAATCAGAAGCTTTTCTTTTCCCCTTAATTGCTTCCGCAGACCGTCCGGGCATATGTTTGGAGAGCTCCAAGTTAATGTACCTGACATTTTTGAGTTTGAGCTCTAACCTCGCCATAGTCTCAGTCTCAGTTTCAGACCACCTAGCATGTTTGGTGGCTTTGATATTTGCCTTCTCCTGGGCAAAATACTCGTTTGGATGCGCCTTGCGCATGTGGAGCCGCATTCCAGCGTAACCAGAAAACCTTTTGGAGCAGATTTTACAGACAGAGTTATCCACCCTGCCAGGCTCCGGGACGTCGCCATGAGAGATTGATGAGCCGGCGGCATTACCACTAGCTCCTTGATTACTATTTAACTCTGCAGCGACATCAATCTTGCGTCCCGACGGCTAGCTGGGCCGAGGGGAACCGTGACTCGCCTGCCTAGGATCTGCACATGCGACGAGACTAGTCTCGCCGCACACCAGCGGGGCCAATGGGGGGCTCTAGGACAGACTTGAACAAGGAGAGGCTAGGGCTTGTTGTACGTCAGCGACTAAACAACAAGCTATGTTACGCTTCACTGTTCCATGTAACTACGAGGTCCCCATCAGAACACGGGAATGGGACTTTCCCCGAAGGGAAAACCCACTCCCCCGCCCAACGGATCCACTCGTCAAGACTCCCTTAAAAGAGTCATAGTTACTCCCGCCATTTCGCTAAAAATAATTTATTAAGTATATACACAACAAAATCGCGTAATACATCTAAATTACATATGCACACTTTACAGAGGGGCAGTGCACGCCCCACAACACAGACATTAAATCACGGGACTCTTCTTGAGGCCGGGCAGGTCGTCCCCCGCTGAGCAGCAGTGTTCATGTTATGGAATGATCTCCAACAGTAGAAAGTCCACCGAAAGCTCCTGGCCGTGAGGATTTTCCATTCGGTTCGTCGGAGCAGATGGAACGACGAGAAGAATCTGAACGAGTCAAAACTGGCAGCACCTCTCCAATTGAATGTCAAGCTGGTGAAAAAGACACCATTAGGCCGCAAGGGCTGAAGTTGCGGTCTTAGGACCGAGTATTTCTCCACTTTGGCCGCATGAGCCGCAGTGAGAGAAAACTGGTCATTAATTACCTGGGTGTCAATTACCAGGGTATGGTTGTTACAGTAAGCGACAAGATCGGGCTTTAGCTTCCTCCCGTCGGGCAAACGGAAGATGGGCTCTTGATTTACTAGGTACCCTTTTTGCTCAAGAGAGCGGGTTAAATATTGACAAACAGCATTATGGCGTTTTATTCTCCATGAGTCGAGTGGCACTGTTGAACGATATGGTTGAGTGTTTCTGGGACCCGGCAACCGCGTGAACAGAGATGCATAGCATCTCGTCCCCGGGTGGCACGGGCCTTACTGTAAAGGGTGTTGTATCTGATATTAATAGCATTGATAAATTCCGTGCCCGACATGAGGGAGGAGCCGTCAGTGAGCCAAGCCGATGCGGCAGGTACGGCGCTGGTTTGACGCAGGCCAGTACCATCGCATCGGCGATGCAGGTCTCGCCTGAAGAAAGAGTCGATTCTGACCTTAGATGTTAAACGGCTCCCGTCTGGGGCCATGGTCAGTTGAAGGATTCTCTCCTGATGGGCTGAGAGACGACGCAGGGCCATCACTGGGACCGTCCACCTGATACAGGGGATGCCCATTCCGCCATCTTTCACGCGAGCGTGAAAAGCACTCGAAGGGACATCATGAGGCAGGTGGAACAACTCCCTGACAAACCTGCGCACCTTCAAATCTATCTTCTTCAGGTGACCCGCATAGAAGCGTCCCAAGACAAGTTGGCGGTAGTACCCTGGCAGTAGCATGTTCCGCAAACAGAAGTATTTCTGCTGCGGCTTCAGTGGGGCACGTTTGAGGATCAAAAGGTCCTCACCCACAGGGGGATTCGAAAAGATCCTCCCATTAGGTGTAAGTGCTACTCCAAGGTACGTGAAGGACTCATCCCACCCCAAAGATCTTAAAGGGGTGGCACCAACAAAGAACTTTTGCTCACTATCAAAGATGACTTTCTTGGCTTTCTTATTAGAAAGCCATGTGAAAGAGAAGGACTTATCGCAATTTATCTCAAGCCCTGTGGATGGAAAAAGAGCGTTCAAGATGTTGAGAAGTTCTTGCAGACAGTTGGTGTCCCGAGCCAACAAAAGGATGTCGTCTGCATATGCTATATGGGAAATACGAGTGTTCTCCCTCAGGACCGCACCAAGACGGACCGGGAGAGCCCTCAAAATAAAATCAAGAACAATCAGAAAAATTGTTGAAGAGAGAGGGTCGCCTTGGCGAACACCTCTCTCGGGACTGATAGGCTGTGAGATATTTCCATCAAAGATGAGAAATGTTCTTGCATGGCTGTAAATAAAATTAATATAGTTAAGGAATGACTCGGGGACACCCAACTGCTGAAGAGCAGAGTAAATTGCCGTAAATGATATGGAGTCAAAGGCCTTCCTGAGGTCAATGAAAGCAGCAGATAAAGAATCAAATTTTGTTTTAAAATGCAGGAAGACGGATTCGAGTTCGTCAACGGCACGACCAATGCCGTCCGCCGATTGGAACCCGAACTGCTGGTTGGAAAAAGGAACGTGTGCCATAAATCTATTATTTAGGATTCTATGGAAATGCCTCAGGAAGACCGATGAGATGGAAATGGGCCGTAAATCGGCAGGAGCCGCAGCACCCTTCTTCTTCGGTATGAAAATAGTCTTCGAGTCCAGGACGAATTGGGGAACCCTTCCCGCCCTGGACCACAAAGTATAAAGTTTAGCCAGGGCCCTGACAGGAATCCTACGTAGCATAGCCACGGTGACCCCATCAGGACCTGAAGTGGAGTTTTTCGAAGGAAAGTTATCAATAACTTCCTTTACGGAGATAAAATTCAGCAGATTTGAGTAATCAGAAATGGGTGGAGCAACTCCACGAATGGGCCCAGTGGTGTTAGATTTTGTCGTAAAGAAGGTTGACCAGAAGCCAAAGACGTCACGACAGGACAGATTCTCGGAGACCGAGGTCCCCTTGAAAATCCTGTCGAACGCTTTGCATCGGTTCTTCTTATAGAGCTTTTGTATGGAGGCGTACTCCTGACGTCTCTGCGTACGCCTAGACGTAGGACCACCTTTACACTTTGACCTGAGGGGCCTTGAGTGAGGTGTGATAACAAGGCCCACCTCTTTGCCAAGAACAGTCGACAGGTAGCTGTTTCCCATCTGCATTGCAGCATCAGGATCGATCTCCACCTGGAATAGTGCCTGATCAAGCAAAGTTATTTCGGCTTCCGTCGGGAGCGGCCGAAGTGTGTTATCAGTATTCAATTCATCAATGATATAAGGCAAAGTCCCAATTATAAGGGTGGCATCAAGATCTTCATTGAAACTTGCCTGAGGTTCATTGCCCTGGTCTGCGTCGGCAGGGGTAGAAGCTGTGCTGGTGTTATGCACGCTGATTTCTTCCGGTGATCGAGAGGGCTGGGTTTCCTCAGCTAACCTCTCGAGAACGGCTTTATAATCAGAAGCCTTTCTTTTCCCCTTAATGGCTTCCGCAGACCGACCAGGCATATGCTTGGCGAGCTCCAAGTTGATGTATCTAACATTACTGAACTGGAGTTCCAACCTCGCCATCGTCTCAATCTCTATGTCCGACCACCTGGCATGTTTGGTGGCCTTGATACTCGTCTTCTCCTGGGCAAAGTACTCGTTGGGGTGCGCCTTCCGCATATCGAGCCGCATTCCCGCGAAACCAGAAAACCTTTTGGAGCAGATTCTACATACAGAGTTATCCACCCTGTCAGGCCCCAAGACGTCGCCATGAGAGACTGATGAGCCGGTGGCATCACCACTAGCTCCTTGAGTTCTGTTTGACTTTGCAGCGACATCAATCTTCCGTCCCGACGGCTTGCTGGGCCGAGGGGAACCGTGACTCGCCTGCCTAGGATCTGCACATGCGACGAGACGAATCTCGCCGCACACCAGCGGGGCCAATGGGGGGCTCTAGGACAGACTTGAACAAGGAGAGGCTAGGCTTGTTGTACGTCAGCGACTAAACAACAAGCTATGTTGCGCTTCACTGTTCCATGTAACTACGAGGTCCCCATCAGAACACGGGAACGGGACTCTCCCCGAAGGGAAAACCCACTCCCCCGCCCAACGGATCCACTCGTCAAGACTCCCTTAAGAGAGTCATAGTTACTCCCGCCATTTCGCTACATTAAGAGGGGGATATTAGCTCCCCCATTTCCCCCTTTATGCTTAACCAATGAACCTTCATATCTAATCAAAAAAGCTCCTTATCAGAATGAACCTAGAAAAAAAAAATTAAAGTAAATTGGATAATTCTGCATGAAACCCATTTACCTAAATAAAAGGGAGGGACTTACCACCCTTTCATTCTTTTGTACTTAACCAATGAACCTTCAAATCTGATGAAGGAAGCGCCACTTCGGAATAAACCGGTATATCAAATTTAAAGCAAATCGAATAATTCTAAATGAAAAACGCATTTATCTAAATTAACAGGGGGGACTAGCCCCCTTCTTCCCTTTATACTTAAGCAATAAACCTCCAAATCTAATCAAAGCAGATCCTTAATATAATAAACCGGTATACCAAATTTGGAGCAAATCGAATGATTCTGCCTGAAAATCCCATTAATCTAAATTAAAGGAGGAGTTAGCCTCCCTTTACCCCCTTTATACTTAACTAATGAACCTCCAAATCTAATCAGGGAAACTCCTTAACATAATAAACCGGTATACAAAATTTGGGGCAAATCGAATAACTCTGCATGAAAAACCCACTTATCTAAATTAAGGAGGGTGGATTAGCCCCCTTTTGCGCCCTTTATACTTAACCAATGATCGCTAAAACTAATTAGGGAAGCGTCTTATCAGAAGGAACTTACAAATTTTTTTTTGCAGCAAATCGGATGTTTCTGTCAATAGTTATCGCGTTACGTACATACATACATACAAAACCGGCGCGGGCACATTAGTTCTCAAGTTTTGATAGCATATGAGCAAAAAAGCATTTTTATATTACTGGGAATGTTATTTCACATTATTGTAACAAACAATATTTACTGTAGAGTCAAGGAATTAAAAAAAATAATAATAAAACATGCCTGAAAATTATTTAAACTTTTTAAGATTTCTGAGTTTTTTTATCAGCATGTGACAAACATCCTAATGCAGAATACATTGATATCTACAAGAGTGATATTTTCCTTGACCGAAGCGCTTTTATCATAATAGCAGGACATTTTCCCTGCGATTTAAAACAATAGCTAGTCTGTTGATAATAACACAACCCTGTCTTTTTAATTTGAATGTTAGTAGAAAGGCACCTAAATATATTATTTCCGAATTTCAATATAATTTCTGTTATCATATCATATAATATAATACATAAATCCGTTTATCTAATATCTAAAAATTCTGTTCCGCCAAGTCATAAAATTGAGTAAAAGTGTCACGTTTCAAGTAACTCAGTCGTTCGATCTGTTTCTATGGAAACTGATTAAGTGAGTATATATTTTTGATATCTCAAAAAAAGTTCTAAATCATCTAAGTCAAACTTGAGCAGAATAACTTTCAGTTATTACTGAAATGCAGAACACAAATTCTATTAGGAAAACAAATAAATACTTTTTTCACGGATGGATAACAAGTAAAGAGAATTTAGAATTTGAAAGTTTCTATTTGAACTACAAAGAAAAAGAAAATATCTCGATCAACAAAGTTCTTTTGTAAACAATAAACATATGCGTGTATCATGAAAAGGATTAGGATTTGCATTTGAAAAGAAATTTTGAAAAGATGGAGTAAGATAAATTATAAAGAACATACCTTGCATATTAAAAAGAAGAAACACATTCCCGGTTTTTATAAGTACAAAACTTGACTGTATATAATGAAATTTATTTGGTATTTGATTGTATATAATGAAATTTATTTGGTTTTTGATCGATTTTCATCAAAGAAGTTATAGAATTCGTTTGCATATTTATTTATTTTTTTTTCTATTTAAGTTCACATGTAGTATTTGATTGTAAGGTAATCTTCTGCAGATTTCTTCAAATTCAGAAAATGGTACATTTGTCTGCTGTCTGCTTTACTGTTTTTTCATACCTTTCTGGTGTCTAACATCCATAAGAGCCAATCGTCATAAAATTTGAATATGTTCATTGTAAGAATAGACAATTGCTTCTTAATTTTTTAAGGCATTTGAAAATATAATACAATCGAAATTCCAAGAAAAAAACCTTTTACCTTTAGAAGCCTCTGAATCCAATCGATTTTAACCCTTTATGTACTGAATTATGAATTCGAGAAAATTTTTTCTCCTAAAGCATTTTTCGGGAATTGTTTAAATTACATTAGAAGATTTCACAATCATTTAATAAATTTTAGAAGGATTTTCGAAGGATTGAAGGATTTAAATAGATTATTTAAATTTGAATTTATAGGGATTTTGTACAATACTTATAACACCACTCAAATGTTTTATTTTAAACATTTTTCTTCGTATTCTGTAGAATTAGGAAATATACAAATATACAATAATACAAATAATACTATAATACAAATATACAATGTTCTTACAATAGAAATATAGTAATATTTCCGAATTGAAAAATGCCCCCCCCCCTCTCCAAATCCAAGAAATCTGAAAAGATGCAAAGGCAAAAGAAATTATCCTTTTAAAATTGTTTTTTTTTTTTTTTGTGTGTAACCGATAATGCTTTTGGAACAAGATAAAGTAATGCATCTATAACTCATTCTAAACTGTATTACAACTAATCTATATATTAAATGAATTTTATAACAAGTTATTTTAATGGTACTTATAAGTACCGTCAGTAGATAAAGCGTTAAGAGGCATTTCTCAAACAAAAGTTTGTTTTGTTGCCCGTAATTTTCTGAAATTTTTCGGAGTAGCTTTTACAGTGTATAAAACAGTTTTGTTTATAAACGTAATATCAGTTTTTCAGACTTTTTTAATATATGAACCTTTTTTGCTGCATAACAAAATTTTATATATTCATGTGTTAACAAAATATAGTTATTTTAATTTTAATGGTAACGCTATTAATTTTTTATTAATGCTGTTAATTTATCAAGCTTGTTACTTTCTTCTTTCTAAAGAAGAAAGTATAGTAGTCGAGATTTTTTTAGAATTCAGGATGTCGAAGGACTTACACGTTTTAGGCATCAGACAAAACATGTTTATACAAAATGTCTGTCTGTTCGTATGTCCGTGTGTCTATAATTTAGCTTTCTACTATGAAAAAGCGTATGAAGTTATGCATACAATTGGACCAAATTTCATGCACATGTTTCTGGCTTATGACAAGCAAGTCCTCCTTGCATTTGGAAATATACAAACCAAAAGGGAGCTCTGTAATAGCGATTTTTGTGCCATTTTAGGTAGATTTCGTATGAAATACTACCTATTACATTCTCCCCTATGTTGGAATTTCTGAAACATTTTTGCTGATCTACATCGATCATGTCCCCTAGAACCCAAAACCACCCTCAGTAAAAAACTTTATATATATATCTATATCTATCTATATATATATATATATAGAGAGAGAGAGAGAGAGAGACATAATATAATTACAAATCATCATCAATTCCTATTACAATAACGAATTTAAATAATATTTTTAGCAGCAAATAATAACTGTAACATTATACAAAATATAGATGGAACCCTATACATGTAATATTAATTAAGCAAAATCCACCAATTAGCCAGCACATAACAATACCTTAAAATGGTGAAACAATTATTTTTAAAATAATATTTTTTTAATACTAATTAATTGATAACTTATTAACAGCAGTGAGATGAATTGTTTAAATGATATAAATAAATACCTAGAAAGATGACAAACATGTAGTATAAAATGGAAATTCTTAGAATTAGGTATCAAGAAACTACAATTGTAGAAATCATATGATAACACACTACGTTTTTGCGCAAGTGCATCAATAAACCCAGCGCATATAAAATTATTTAAAAAAAATAGTTTGCTAACGTCGCAAAACATTTAGAAAATAGAAATAATTTATTTATAAAATATATAAAAGATACCATTATAAAGAAATTCCGTTTCAGAAAGAATTCTTGCGATTCTAAATGAAAATAAAATAAAAAAGTCCTTCCGGCCAGTGCCGGGAGGAAGAGGTAGCTTTCATATTCCTTATTTTAAAAAAGCCAACTTTTATTATTCAAACACACGAAGCTCAATTTAGTGGAAACCGAAAGTAGGAGATTCAATACTAATTTTCAATACTAAATCATTATGAATGATTAGCGAAATTAGTCAGCTTTATCCAAGCTGCTTTTATTTAAAGTAACTTATATTTGGCTGCCAAATTCGGCGATATCTTAAAGTGCCAGCCATTTTAAGACAACATGGTGGATGAGGCTAACCAGTGAATTTGGTCGAGACCTTAGTAATTGCTGCGCACATGGTCACTCACATCGGAATCGGTTGATATATACGAGTGCTGTCGCAGGCAAAAATCGGATTTTTCAAAATGTCACCCACATTAGAAATTGAAACTGCTATATCTGAGCCATTTTTTAAGATAATGACAAACAAAAAATGCTCCCGAATCCTTATATCAAGGTCAAGTACTTAAGAAAGAAACCTTTTTCAATTTCTAATTTTTTTGCACCTCACTTTAAATATAATTTTTTTTAATTTAATGGCCGCCATTTTGAAACAAGATGGCTGATGAAACTGGCCAACGAACTTGGTCGAGATATTGATGTATACTATCCACATGCCTTCTTACATCGAAATAGGCGAATACGTGTGTTATCGCGTGGCAAATACAAGATCGTTTCAAAGTGTTAGCCATGCTAGAAATTCAAAGTGCTATAATTCAACAATTTTTAAAGATATAAACAAAAGAACAAATTTTCAGAAACAAAAACTGCTCCAGAATCTTTGTATCAATGCCAAACAAAAAAAATCTTTTTCATTTTCCAATTTTTTATTACTTCATTTTAAATTTTAAATTACATTTTTTTAAATGGCAACCCTTTTGAAAAAAGATGGCGAATGAAGCTGGCCAACGAACTCGGTCGAGATATTTGTATGTACTATGTACACACCAAGGTACATCCAAATCGGTTCATAAATACGTCTGTTATCACGTGACAAAAATCAGGATGTTTCAAAATGTCAGACACGCTAGAAATTCAAAATGCTATAACTCAGCCATTTTTTAAGATATAGACGAAACAAAAACTGTTCCCGAATCATTTTATCAAGGTCAAACACATAAGAAAAAAAATATTTTTTTCAATTTTCAATTTTTTGGTACCACATTTCAAATTTAAATTTTTCTAAAAAATTTAAATGACCGCCATTTTTAAACAAGATGGCGGATGAAGCTGGCAAACGAACTCTGTCGAGACATTGGTATGTACTATGTATAAACGAAGTTACATCCAAATCGGTTCATAAATACGCCTTTTATCGTATGACAAAATTCAGGACGTTTCAAAATGTCAGCCACGCTAGAAATTCAAAATGCTATAACTCAGCCATTTTTTAAGATATAGACGAAACAAAAACTGCTCCGGAGTCTTTGTATAAAGGTCAAATACATAAGAAAAAAAAATTTCAATTTTCAATTTTTTGGTACCACATTTCAAATTTAAAATTTTTTTAAAAAATTTAAATGACCGCCATTTTTAAACAAGATGGCGGATGAAGCTGGCAAACGAACTCTGTCGAGACATTGGTATGTACTATGTATAAACGAAGTTACATCCGAATCGGTTCATAAATACGCCTTTTATCGTATGACAAAATTCAGGACGTTTCAAAATGTCAGCCACGCTAGAAATTCAAAATGCTATAACTCAGCCATTTTTTAAGATATAGACGAAACAAAAACTGCTCCGGAGTCTTTGTATAAAGGTCAAATACATAAGAAAAAAAAAATTCAATTTTCAATTTTTTGGTACCACATTTTAAATTTAAAATTTTTTTAAAAATTTTAAATGTCCGCTATTTTGAAACAAAATGGCGGATGAAGCTGGCCAACGAACTCGGTCGAGACATTGGTATGTACTATTGGTACACACCGAATTACATCCAAATCGGTTCATAAATACGAGAGTTACAGTGTGACATAGGTCAGATATATATATATATATATATATATATATATATATATATATGGATATATATATATATATATATATATATATATATATATATATATATATATATATATATATATCAATTTTGAACGGAGGGTGGTTTAGGGATCTGGGGGTCATGATCGATGAAAATATACCAAATTTTTTTGAAATCGCTTTCCTCCGAACGGCTGCAATAGGTAGCTTTTTGTAATGAAAGCTACCTAAAATAGTGATCATTCATAATAACTTGCGCATAAGCAGCATAGAAATTTGAATGATAAAATATAGCCATAATATAATTACAAATCATCATCAATTCCTATTACAATAATTAATTTAAATAATATATTTTAGCAGCAAATAATAACTGTAACATTGTACAAAATACAGATGGAACTCTATACATGTAATATTAATTAAGCAAAATCCACCAATTAGCCAGCACATTACAATACCTTAAAATGGTGAGACAATTATTATTAAAATAATATTTTTTAATACTAATTAATTGATAACTTATTAACAGCAGTGAGATGAATTGTTTAAATGATATAAATAAATACCTAGAAAGATGACAAACATGTAGTATAAAATGGAAATTCTTAGAATTAGGCATCAAGAAACTACAATTGTAGAAATCATATGATAACACACTATGTTTTTGCGCAAATGCATCAATAAACCCAGCGCATAAAAAATTATTTAAAAAAATAATTTGCTAACGTCGCAAAACATTTAGCAAATAGAAATTATACATTTATAAAATATATAAAAGATACCATTATAAAGAAATTGCGTTTCAGAAAGAATTCTTGCGATTCTAAATGAAAATAGAATAAAAAATAGTGATCACATTCATAATAACTTGCGTATAAGCAGCATAGAAATTTGAATGATAAAATATAGCCATAATACAGTTGCGCTCAAAAGTATTTTGACAACCTTATATTCTCTCTTATTTTAATTAATATAAAAATGTGAAGGAAAATATAGTCCCTATAATAGAGAACACTATGACTGCAGTTATTAAAATGTATCTAGTTTCAAGTTGTTTGTTTACATTCGGCGCCACCGAAGAAATATGACTCCTCCTTAGCTCAAAAGTATTTTGACAACTAGTTTGCATTTAATTGTTGAAGGTGTCAGTGGCGCTATAGCTTCGATTAGTGTTTATATTGACTTATTATGATTAATTTTAAGGATCGGGAATAACGAAATGTAAAAAATATTGAAGTGATTCTAGAAAAGCCGCTGTAAATGCACTTAAGAAAGGTAGAATGCAAGCGGACTTTTAACGTGTCTCGGCAACTTGTTATTACATGGAATAAAGTTTTTAATAAACAGATATACATCGAAAATAAGCCTCAAAGTGGCCATCCGAAAAAAGAACAACTTGCAATGTTGACTGTATTAAAAAATGATATCTACAAGTGATTGTCGTAAGTCCACTGTAATAATAAAAAATGAACTGAAAGAAAATTACGGCATAGACATACACGTTTCATCTGTTAAACGACGCCTAAACCTCTATAGTTTACATGGCAGAAGTTCAGCAAAAACACGTATCTAATTTAATAAGAATAAGAAGGCTAGAGTTGCATTTGTAAAACGGCATAACCCTTACAGGGGCAAAGCAATTCCATTGCTGAAGTGTTGAAATTAAGGATTGACACCAGAATTTTGGTTTAAAAATTTCGGTTTATTATGTGTGTGAAATATAGCTTTCTCTTATTTACAAATAAATTTGTTTTCAAATTCCGGTGTCAATCATTAATTTCCTCATTTTAGCAATGGAATTGCTTTGCCCCTGAAAGATTTATGCCGTTTTACAAATGCAACTCTAGCCTTCCTATTCTTAGTAGATAACAAACGTGTTTTTGCTGCTCTTCTGCCATATAAACCTTAGAGGTTTAGACGTCGTTTTACTGATGAAACGTGTATGTCTATACCGTAATTTTCTTTCAATTCATTTTTTATTATTACAGCGGACTTACGACAATCACTTTTAGATATCATTTTTATAATACAGTCAACATTGCAAGTTGTTTTTTTTTTTCGGATGGCCACTTTGAGGCTTATTTTCGATGTATTCCTGTTTATTAAAAACTTTATTCTATGTAATAAAAAATGCCGAGACACGTTAAAAGAACGAGCTAGTTCTGCTTGCAGTCTACCTTTCTTACAGCGGCTTTTCTAGAATCACTTCAATATTTTTTCGGCATTCCTGATCCTTAAAAATAATCAGAATAAGTCAATATAAACACTAATCGAAGCTATAGCGTCACTGACACCTTCAACAATTAAATGCAAACTAATTGTCAAAATACTTTTGAGCTAAGGAGGAGTCATATTTCTTCGGTGACGCCGAATGTAAACAAACAAGTTGAAACTTGATACATTTGAATAACTGCAGTCTTAGTGTTCTCAATTATAGGGAATATATTTTCTTTTACATTTTTTATATTAAATAAAATAAGAGAGAATATAAGGTTGTCAAAATACTTTTGAGCGCTACTGTATAATTATAAATCATTATCAATTCCTATTACAATAATTAATTTAAATAATATTTTTTAGCAGCAAATAATAACTGTAACATTATACAAAATACAGATGGAACCCTATACATGTAATATTAATTAAGCAAAATCCACCAATTAGCCAGCACATAACAATACCTTAAAATGGTGAGACAATTATTATTAAAATAATATTTTTAATACTAATTAATTGATAACTAATTAACATAGATAGATCTATCTACACTCTCAGAAATGAATACTCAGATTTCACGAAATTTTCTTTGTTTTTGACTAAACGGTTTCCTGGGAAATGCTACGAGCGAATATTTTGTCAAATCGATGAAATTACTTTCTTCACTTGCTTGACAATATAAATTTCGTCAAAAAAGGGCTGGTGGTGCCATCTATCAAACAGTTTGGAAGCTCCAGTATTTATTGACAGGAGGAAGAAAAAAATCACTTCTCGCTTTCCTCGGCATGATTCGAACCCGCGACGTTTGGTGTGGGTGACCGTTGCTCTTCCTACCTTGATACTGGAGACTTATAAAAATGTGTTTTTAGATTGGAGCAATGAATTCTGCTGCGTATTTATATTTTTATAAGGTAGATTGCAATTTTATCGGCGCTGCTATAATTTCTGAAAGTTTTAAGTAAGGCTAAATTATTATTATGGTTTTCTCATGTCAATGAATAATTGTAATCCCAAAATAGTTTTCGGTAAAAAAAAAAAAAAAGCGCCAAGTTCTCCTTAATGTTTCGGCCAGAAAAAGTAGTGATATCTGTTATTCGTACAAGTTAAAAGCCAAACATCCCAAATCTTTCATTGAAAATGGCTTCCTGCGACTTGGCCGTTAATGCCTTCTACAGCATTTCAAAATTAATGATTGGAAATTACGCATTTATGAATTATTTAAATATTAAAAGTAATATTAGAATGCAAAGAGGCAAATTCACATAAAGACATTATAAGTAAAAGATTTCTGATAATTACCATTCAGTTTCAACAAACATTAGATTTGATTACAGATCATTTAGTCCACTTGCGGTTTAATTGCCATTTTGTACGGTCAAAAGCTAAAGTCATTAACGTAAAACCCAAGAAATAAAACAAAATTTACTTACTTCATATCTCACAATATGTTACATTATATTTTATTGTATAATATTGAAATCTTGTGTATTGACGAAAGAGATTTTTTTCGTTTGAACATTTATTATAGTTTGTTTGCAAACATTAAGAGGTATTCGATTTATAAACTGTTAAAAGTTGATATTAATTATGTTTTAGCAATTAGGGATATTATCTCCTAAATACAAGTATTTTGTTATTTTTAACTTCTAAGCATTTAAATAGACTGAAGTTGTTAAATGCTTTTCCAAATGTGTATTTTATTTCTGTATTCTGTGTCACAAAATGCCTAAAATAATCAAAAAATGTAGTTGGCATGTAGCTCATTTGTACATATTTTAAAATTTGAAAAACTCTCACGATAGCATTAACGGCCAAGTCGCAGGAAGCCATTTTCAATGAAAGATTTGGGATGTTTGGCTTTTAACTTGTGCGAACATCAGATATCACTACTTTTTCTGGCCGAAACATTAAGGAGAACTTGGCGCTTTTTTTTTTTTTTTACCGAAAACTTTTTTTTGGGATATCACTACTTTTTGTATGTTTTTTCAAGTTTGTTATTCTAAACTATATTAATATGAAAAAACTTAAATTTCGGTACTGTTATGTTAGCCGGGGGCAAATCTCCTCATTAGCCTTTTGTTTTTTCGCCAATAGCAGTTTTCATTTTTCACATGTGTAAATTAAAAACAATGCTTTGATTTTCAAATAAAATATTTTGGTTTATGTTATTATTTCTTATTTATTTATTTCTATGTTAAATATTCTATTAAATAGAATGAGGGAAATGCATCTATTTTAAATGAGATGACTGAAAATTATATATCTTTAAATGAAATGAATGCAATATGAACAATGGAGTTGGGAACAGTATATGGCGATTTGCCACTTGCGTCCGGCTAACATAAAAATACCTAAATTTATTTTATTGAGCTTTACAAATTTATACTTTATTTCTTTTTATATTAAAGTACTAGCCGCCTCTAGCAAGCAGTATTTACCGTATTACTTCCATGTTAAACGTTGCATCATGTTACTGTGATTCATAATTTAATTTACTTGCCCATTCTTTCGCCAATTCAGAAGCTTTTGATAGAGAAATCAAGAACTCTTTACGATCATGGAAGCACATCATATATTTTGTGTTGCTATGTATTTCATCTTTCGTGACAAATATCTCTTAACCCACTTATGCATGCTTCCTTAGCAGTTACGATTCGTTCTCTAATGCGGAAATTTTTAATCCTATTAAGTAATCTTTTCTAATTGGGCTCACTGCCGATTGTTGTATTTTAACTGATACGACTGGGTACAAGTGAAATGGTTCTTATGAAATCCTTTGACAATAACTGTATTTGCATTAAACCATATTGATGCTAATATCTTTTTGTTTCACGTTAACCTTTTCAATAGACTCTATTACGGAAGACTAGAAGGTCTACCGGCTCACTGCCATGATCCATTTGAAAATCTATCGTTCTTCTCATCTGATCGTGTTGAAGAATTAGTCAATGTGCCATGGATTTAAGATTTTAGCTAATTTTACTCGAAACCCGAAAACTAAAATGCGAGGAACCGGATTATAGAAGATTCATTCTAACGTACATATTGATTAACAGTTTACATATTATAGAATTATAATAACCATAAGGAGAACTGGCAGTTTCAATGCTTTAATAGTTTCCGTAAATTCTCTTTATATAATACAGAAGTTTTAGCGGTGTAAAGGTTAACAACACAGTAAGTATAATAACAGTACAATATAATAACAATAGCAGAAGTTTTGGGCAGTGACGAAACTATTAGCACTTTGGAAATATTAGTACGTTATATCATTTAACTATTCAGATGATATGCGGAAAAATAAAAATAGATGGCTCGCATTAATAATTAACTCATTGAAAAATAGCCACTAGCGTCAAATATTCGTCAAGCTTGGCGACATTTAGCAAAGTTTCGCCAAATTTGGTAATATATCATGTCAATTCTCAAATTTGGTGACAAAAAAATGTTTTGTTTATCCTGACGTCATAATGATGCATATGTATTATGTATTATACACAGTGGCGTGGCGTGAAAATTTTCGGTGGTCATCGCAATTATTTAAGTTTGTGTTGAAAAATTATTAACTTTAAAATTCAATGGTTGAATGTTCAAAAAAGAAACTTTAAATCTTACCTTAACTTATACATGAACTCCAAATGTTCTGCTAAAACTGGATCGTAGAGTTTTAAAAGCTTATTAAGAGTTTTAAAATATTGCTTGGTCATCGCCGCATCCAGCGATGACCGGACGCCACGCCACTGATTATACACATACCTAGAATATGTATGATGCAAATGTATTACGTATTATATGCATATGTATAATACGTATGATGCATATGCATAAGTTCATTAACATCACTAAAACGCACTTAAAAGAATAGTGTTTCATAAATAGTAGGGATAGTTACCAGATTGACCAGAGTGCTATTGAGATTAGAATACCGACATTTATAATAGACGTCTGTACACACAGTCACCTCATCGAGTTTACAGCTGAAATTTTAGGATTAGTTAAAACTAGATTAGCATATTTAAATGCAACTGGTCTGTTAAGTCATATCTTTGTAGAACCACCTGAAGACCTAATTTTAGTGGTTAACTGATAGGTTTACTATTGTATTTTCCTGCATCCAAAAGTTTGGAAACATGGAGGAATGGGTGCAGGTAAACACAATGGAAAATCCACCAATTAACCGTAAAATTGGGTCTGTAGGTGGTTTTCACAAAGATATGACTTGGCAGACCAGTTACATTTCAATACGCTAATCGATATTTAACTAATTCTAAAATTTCAGCCGTCAACTCGATGAGGTGATGATCTGTGCAGATGCCTCCCGGTCTTTAATAAAATTTGTTTTAAGGAAGTAAAAGATAGAAAGATGGACAGATAAACTGAAAGATTTGCCTTATTAAGATTTTTGTAAAAGCATATAAAAATTCATTCAGCTTGAAATCATGTAACACCTTTATAACTCAGGCTAATTTTCTGTAATCGGGTTTTGGCGACCAACGTATCTTATCTATAACTATAATCTTCCATTTACAGATTTAAAATTAACAATAAATTAACAGTAAGTAGGCTAATAATACAATATAATAACATTAGCAGCGGACTTCGGACACCGCATCTGTCGCACATCGTTAAAGATAGTTTATTAGTTACACATTTCGTTTAATTAAAAGGAGATTTTTAAACTTTCATATGGAATTAGGATATTTTTTCACTATAGGGACCTTGGCAATTTTTAAAAATCTTGGCGCAATTCGGACTTTAGAAACTGAGATATGTAAAGTATGCCGAAATGGTTCAGGAAAAGGTAGCTTACGGCTTGTGCGAACTTGGCGGACGCACTGCCGTGCTCCCAGATATGGCTAGATTAAATAATTTACTAGTGAAATTTTCTTTGATCAATGAATGATTAGAATATGGTCTGGTTAATTTGTTGCTCGCAAATAACGAATTATGAAGTGCATATTGCGTGAGATTTTATCACTTTGAGTAGGTGGATAAGATTTTAACACTTTACTGTTTATAAAGGGGAGAGGGATCAATTATGTTTATTTTTAATTTGATTGAAAACAGAATATACTTCTTTAAAAAAAAAAAAAGATATCCCGGAAGTTTGAAATTTTATTACGCAAATTTTCTTTTTGAATGGTTTTGAAGAACACGGGAAATTTATTCTTTTCGAATTAAAACATAACGAACAGCAACATATAAATAAATAAATAAGACAAAATAATAAGCATTCCTAAAAATTCTAACAGCTAAAAAAGTAACTAATGAAGAAATCATAGCTACCTATATTTCAGTATTTTCTGAAACTCACTAAAAAGTGCTGTTTTAAAATATATTATTACAGGACTAACATAAACAAGCAAAAATCTGCTTGCTAAAATCGTAGGATTTGAGGAGGTACAGCAACTGTTTTCTTAAAATGCATTGAGTCTGACCGTGATTGAGGGAAAACTTTCATCAAATATTTAAGAGTTTACATTTCGTTAAAAGTCACGTGATGTTGATAGGAAATGATCGTCAAAACCGACGAAATACAGCTTGAGGATTGCTGAATCGGCAAAAGGGAGAGCTTTAATTCTGAGAGTGTATCTATCTATATATATATATATATCCCTTTCTTCTGGACACGATAACTTCCACAATTCTGCACAAATCTTTTCCAAACTGATACATAAAATCAAGCGGCATAAAATTTCGGTCAAGTTCGTTAATGGGCAAAATTGGACCAAAGGGACGAAAATAGGGAGGGATTTTGTGAAAATCGAAAAACCACCATAACTTAATTTTTGTACATATCAAATCAGTTTAAAGTTTTTATTACTTCTAAAAATAGGGCCAAAAGTTTATGTATCACAGATTTTTGATAAAATTAAAAATGGGCTCAAGGGGCGCAAAAATAGGGTTTTGGGGAGAAAAGAATTCATAACTTCGTCAATTCTCAAGATATCAAATCCAATTAATTTTATTATAAATCTCCTTAACATTATCTACAACGTTTATATTCACAAGTTTTTGATAGGCCCAATTCGTACCGCAAAAAAAAATAAAAAACGAAAACAAAAGGGGGGGGGGGGTTCAAGAAGAAAAACATCCATAACTACGTCAATTCACAAGATATATAATCCCCATGAATTTATCATATATCTTCTAAATATTGTCTACAACATTTATATAGGCAAGTTTTTGATAGGGCCAATTCTTACAGCAAAAACAAATAAAAAATACATAGCGGTTGAAGAAAAAAATCATCTTATTAAGGGTTTATTTAAATCCAAACTGCTTATTTTCTTACTCATTTTTAAATTCATTTTTGCTCTCAAACGCATCCAATTGGTAGATTCTCTTATTTAGAAACTATATAATATACCGTAATGATCGAGTTTTTGATAGAGGCACAATATCTTTCAAAAAACGATGTCAAAGTGGGCATTTTGAACAGAATTTCCCGAAGCGATTGTCTTAGAAACGAAAAATATTCTTCTACTGAGAAAATAATTGTTTATAAATCAAGTTTCAATTAATTGAACGAAAAATAAAAACACAGGTCGCTTTTAAATCTCTTCAAAAATCACGTCAGCAAGTTTCATATTTTTTCTATTAAAAATTAAAATGAAAATGTGCCAGAAAATTTCGAGTTTTGAGCATGGAAAAGTATTTTTTTTAATACCTCCTTAACATGATTCTGATAAAACCAGGCATTGTATAAAAATGAAATAAAAACTCGTCAAAAGCGGCCAGATAAAATTCTTAAAGTGAGTTTATCTCTGATTATGATTTAGTGTTTGTTGGTGAAATTAGTATATTTAACTTCGAAATCTACCTCCGCCTGTAGGCCGGGCCGGCAGGGATTTTTATGTAATAGAATTGGACCAAATTTCAATGAGTTGATTCATATGAGTTTTTGGCTATGACAGGCAGTTTCTTTCTTGAATTTGGAAACGAATCTGGCTAAAAGGACCGCTTTAATAGTGATTTTTCTGGATTTTGCATAGTTCTGTGGGTACATTGGCTGTTCATGCAGCGACTGTAATTCGCATACAGCTAACCGTCGTTTCTCAAGCAGCTGATGTACAACAGAATAACGAAAAATATTGATTTTATTAAATATTAATGGTTGAGATTAACTCGATTTTACTCCGATTAGTAAAATGACGTAGAAACTTAAGAGGAAAATCAATGTTGGTGTAATATTGAAGTAATAACACTGAAGGATTAACAAGGTGTAACAACTTTTTGAAATATTAAGATGTATAAGAAAGAAGAAAGTCTTGGGATTGGAAAATCCGATTACATGAACATGAAAATGTTAACTTGAGAATTGAGAGCAACAGAAAGCCAATATTTTGGGTTGTAAATACTGCCTAATATAAGCGGTAAAAAATATTCGAATACTCTTGTGAATTACGGCAGGTAAAGAGGCATTTGTTTCAAAAATTATTCTTTTAATCTCGGAAATCTATTGGTTTCAGAAGAGAAAGGGACGTTCGAGAAAAAAAAAAAGTAAATATCCTTTACTAACCCGGCATGAAATTATTGTAGAAGAAAGTTACTGGTACCAAACGATTGGCAATAAAGTACACTTTTAATTGTTGTATTTAAAATTTACTTAGGGGGTCATATACATATGTAAACAAAACAAAACGTTGTTTTTTTTTTTCAATAGCAATACCTAAGCTTGATACAGTAAATAAATTTTACACCCTTCAATTACACTTAAATCAAATTTTCATGAAATTCTTAAGATTAGTTTCAGAGAATTTAGTTATTTTAAAATCAGCATATTTTACGGGCTATATCCAAATAAAGTTCGTTACTCGATTATTCAAATGCTATAGAATGTCGCTTCTATTAATGTATAATTTCTTGTCATTATGACCAATTTACTCGCTTAATATATTTCGACTATTTCTAGACAAAACGTTTCTATAAAGTGAATAAAATATATTTTTTCACATTATGCTTTTCTGCACATCATAGATGATTGCTTAAACCATCATTTTATTTTTAGGGTTCCGTACTTAAAAAGTAAAAACGGAACCATTATAAGATCACTCCTGTGTCTGTCTATCACAGCCCTTTTACTCGCAAACTATGCAACGTGGAAAGTTCAAATTGGGGGGAAGTAATAAAGTCTATTAACCCACATATTTACAAATTAATAAATATTCATAAATATATTTAGGAAAAATGTATTGGGGCTAATTAAGTTACTTGAAAAAAAAATCTTTTCTTTTTATATCGTATGGGATATCGTGTGAAAACTTTCGTAACGCTGAAATCAAAATTATATTTCATTTAATTTTAGGTATTATATTTTCAAAGTTATGATGGAAAATGTAGTGCAAAAATATGTCCCCCCCCCCCATCCAATTCCGAATCTATTGAAACTAAAATTCTGAAAAAATTAGAGGTAGTAGACATTAATTTAAATCTTGCAGGAAATTTATAGCGATTACCCTAGGTCACATAGTTTTTGCGAAAATCGATTTTTTCCGTTACACTCAAATTTCGATTTACGGGCTTCAGCAAAAGTGTTGAGCAAAGCTGGAGGTACCTATCGTAGCAGAAGTATAAAAGCATTGTTGAACATGAATTTCGGAAAAAATCGTCGGTAATTAGCCGAGATATTAACCCTTAAAGACACAGACGGTTTGAACATACATAATGACAGGGACGGCGTACTCTATGCTCAATCGGCTTTTAAAGCCTAGATAACAAATTTTAAGGATATATTTATGTAATGCAATGCCCAGTAGCAGTATAAAAGCAATAAACTTCAAATTGTTAAAAAACAGACTAATTTAATGAGAATTAATCACATAAATACTATGGGGTTCGCGACTAGTTTCCATTGAGTGGCTCTCTCAATACACATACTATGTCTTTAAAAGTTAACTAAAAACCTATATGGAATAACAAATATACAGAATAGCTATATTTGCTATTATTTAGGTTCCATCTATCTTTGAACTTTCATGGTATTTCCATTTATACATTTCTAGTATACAGGGTGCAAAGGAAAGTCCCTATAACCTGAAAATACTTGTGAACGGAGAGAGCTACAGCTATGAAAATGAGGTAACGGTATAGTAAAGCGACTACGCCCGATTTAATGAAAACGACAGTAGCGTCTCCTAGTGGTGAAATATGGAAAATGGCCACTGCAAATCGAAAACGAAAAGAGATAGAGCAAAATTTCCAGTAAGAAAGTTTTAGAGCATCAATTAATTAATAGAATACGACATTTGGTTTACATGGATAAGATAAATCTTCGTCTGTTTACTCAAAAATGTCCGAAATCGATGCACTCCATTTTGTGCAAACGTTTGAATAGAACAGTCAGAAGTATGAAGAAGTACGCGCAATTTATGCTATGAATACGTACTTATCTCAATACATTTTGATAACATCACACACACACACAAAAAAAAGACAAACTGTCACACAATAATAAAAAGTTAATATTCAGTATGTTCAAAAAGTTCGCCAGTTTCACGACACACGTTTGTATTCTTGAGAGTAATTCTGCATCCACATTTCTCAGCATGGAACGTCTATTGCATGCCTCTTCAATATGACGACATAGATTTAATCCAGTGGCGTGGCGTGAAAAGTTTCGGTGGTCATCGCAATTATTTAAGTTTGTGGTGAAAAATTATTAACTCTAAAATTCAATGGTTGAATGTTCAAAAAAGAAACTTTAAATCTTACCTTCACTTATACATGAACTCCAAATGTTCTGCTAAAACTGGATCGTAGAGTTTTAAAAGCTTATTAAGAGTTTTAAAATATTGCTTGGTCATCGCCGCATCCAGCGATGACCGGACGCCACGCCACTGATTTAATCCTCTCAAGGGCGCTGGCTAGACGGTCTAGCCACCTAATTTTAATTCCAAAACTGACAAATGGCACCAAGAATATTTTAATAAAATTTTGCTTTTATAATGAAAGAGCAAATTAACGGGTTTTTGTTTTCTGAGAAATTCGTTTAAATATTTTGGTGTCAGTCAATTATTTCATCAGTTTACGAACAGATTTTTTCTGGCACTGAAAGGGTTATTCCAAAATTTTAAATGCATTGGAAATTAAATCTTTACAGGCATTACAGCACAGTATAACGTCACAATCTGCAATTGTGCACTGCTACATTTCCGGAATGTGAATAGGTAAACTAGAATCGTCGCTCATCGATTTCGGACATTTTTGGGTATGCAGACGACGATTTATTTTATCCGTGTGAACTACATGTCGTTTCGTACTAATTAATTGATGCTCTAGAACTTTCTAATTGGAAAATTTGCTCTACCACTTTTCGTTTTCGATTTGCAATGGCTATCTTCCAAATTTCGCCAAGGGTGCTGCTGTCATTTGCATTAGGTCGGGAGTAGTCTCTTTACTGTACTGTTACCACACTTATATAGCTGTAGCTCTATCCGTTCGCAAGTATTTTCAGGTTAAAGGGACTTTCCTTTGCACCCTGTATACTATACAGTTATACCCAACCCTACGTTGTATAGTTTTTACGAAGTCTTATTATTCTTTTAGCAACGGTATTTTTTTAATAATACACTTACTAATTCATATATTATTTTACGGAACACTCTGTGCGCGATTACTACTCGCACTTGACCGTTTTTTTTAATCATAATTCGAAAACTACTTGGAAGAAAAATTTTAAATTGAGAATTCGCATAAAGAGGACACAAAAATTGTAATTCTCAATTGATATTTTTTTTCAAATATTAATTTCATAATTCATAGTTCTTATTATAAAAATTTTAAAATTACACATTGAGCTCAACGTAGGTAATTTGTCGCAATCTGTGGATGATTCGGTGGAACTGCTTTAGATTTGTAAATTGTTTTCTTCTCGGAACGGGACTTCGAGGGTTTATCGATGAAGGTTTTGGTCGTCTGAAGTTTGATCTTTGCGATTTGTTGTTGAAGATGATGCGACGGAATTTGGTGGACGAAATTTAGATTTTTCGGTTAAATTTTGTTACGAAGGTGATTTGTAGCGATCTGTGGATGATTAGGTGGAACTGCTTTCGATTTTTATTTATTCGATTATTTAAAAAAATCCAAATAGCCGTTGTAATCTATTAAATTACATTTTTTCTAACCATTTGGAAATGGTTGTTGTTTTCGGTCGAGGATAGGGCCAAATGATGATCGCATTTCTATTTTTTTAGCGAAATTCAACGACGTTCTTTACTTTTAGAAGAATTTTTATATGACTACGTAATAGAAAGTCATAAAATTGTTAAAACTTGTTTGAATAGGTAATCGAAAGTCATAAAATCGTTAAAAATTCAAAAAGTTACAAAATCGGTAGGCGAAAATTATCAGATATGGAAAAATCCAAAGCAAAGAGCAACGCCGAAATGAAAATCGTCTTGCAAAGCAAATATCGAAGTATTCAACTGATTATGTATCCCATGAAAATCGAGGTCTTTAACTGATTATGTAGCCCATGAAAATCGATTACAGAATAACAGACAAACGCGAACAAGGAAACAATCTAATGTTTAATCGATTGATAGTAAAAGGCCATGTCTCGAGGGGCTCCAGTCCACTAGCCGCGGCATTTTACAATCGGTCGATTTTAACAGAGAAAATTTGAGTTCAACGTAGGTAATTTGTCGCAATCTGTGGACGATTCGGTGGAACTGTTTTCGATTTGTAAACTGTTTTTCTTCTCGAAACGGGACTTGGAGAGTTTATCGATAAAGGTTTTGGTCGTCTGAAGTTTGATCTTTGCGATCTGTTGTTAAAAAGGATGAGACGGAATTTGGTGGACGAAATAAATTCCAAATAGTCGTTGTAATCTATTAAATTACAATTTTTTTTAACCATTTGGAAAAAGTCCTTCCGCCCAGTGCCGGGAAGAAGAGGTAGCTTTCATATTACTTATTTTTTAAAAGCCAGCTTATATTATTCATTCACACGAAGCTCAATTTAGTGGAAACCGATTATAGGAGATTCAATACTAATTTTCTTCAATACTAAATCATTATGAATGTGAATTTCTCGAAATTAGTCAACTTTATCCAAGCTGCTGTTATTTAAAGTAACTTATATTTGGTTGCCAAATTCGCGATATCTTGAAGTGCCTGCCATTTTAAAACAACATGGTGAATGAAGCTAACAAGTGAACTTGGTCGAGACCTTAGTAATTCCTGTGCACAAGCTCACTCACATCGGAATCAGTTGATATATACGAGTGCTGTCGCAGGCAAAATATCAGATTTTTCAAAATGTCACCGACATTAAAAATTCAAAGTGCTATATCTGAGCCATTTTTTAAAATAAAGACAAAAAAAAAATGCTCCGGAATCCATATCCTCCTGAGACCCCGCGTCTATTCTATTGGACATTTTTATTTTTTATGTAAAATACTTAATTTCAGTTGGAACTTGTAAATGCTTGCTGTCCATTATACTAGACAGTCTGGTGCTGCTATCTGTATGCCGAAATAATAAAGAAATTGCAAATAAATGTGTATTTTAATCATTTGAAAGTGGCAGGCAACAAGAGAAAGACTGTTGAAGGTAAACAGACAGTTTTAACGCTAATTTTTTATATATTTTAAAAAGTATTTTGATTTTAATGCTACATACATCTACTGTTAAGTTTTGTTTAAATGAAATGACATCGCAGTTAAAGTAATCTAATGTATATTTTAGAGAATAAATAACTTTTTTTAAATGTCCATTCTATTGGACATTGAGTCTTCATCAGTTGTTTTTATTCATATTAGACTATTTTTGTATACTGAAGAGAGACATTAGTTTTTACTTAAAAATCAACACAGTAGTGAAACAAATAATATATACCAAAGTAGATAATGCATATTCTTAAATAAATAAAAGATATTTAAGTGTTATCCTAAAAATGTATAATTTTACTGATAAAATGCTTGTTCTGAATCAGTACATTGTTAACTTTGGATTTCAATAAAATATTTTTTTGTGTGTGCAGTACTTTGTAAATATAGATAATTAAGCCTTTATTATGTTTTATTCCTATTCATAACTATTTTTAGTATTATTTTTCTGTTAGTACACTATTTATAATTTAATTAATAAATTTAATTATATTTAATTAGCAAAAAAAGTTTAAGAAACTATAAAGATAACGTTCTAAGATTCTAAATAAACTCATTTTGATTTCTTTTAAATTTCTTCTTGGCATTTACTTGCCAATTGTGGTAGCTGTGCCACTATTTATTATCATTATTCTAACAAACAAATTACTGGTGTTGGGAAGTGTTTAAAACAAACAAAATGTTATTAAGTTTTTATTATTATTACTAAATTGATCAACACGTTTCTCAGTTAAAATATACTTTTTCTATTTGATGATGCAAAAATCGAATTTATGTGATTTTTGGAAGTGACGTATGTAGTAGAGATCCGCACTTTAAAATATTTGGAGATCGTAAGTTATTACCAGGTTCACTTTCTTTGCATTCGCTGGAATCTATAAATAGCTGTAGGCTGTGATCAGTGTAGAAATAATGCTTTTAAATGGTTTTTTACGAAATCTGTTTATTTGGAATAACTATATAAAATTAAAGCATTTTCATACAGAAATGGATAGGGATGGTGCCTGATAGAATTTCTAAAGACGATTTTTTCACATGACTGAGTTCATGAAGTGCAAGGGAGCAATTGCCAATTATTCTGTAATATACACATTGGCATCAAACAATTGGCGAAAAGAGCACATGAAAAATGAATGATGTCATATGAGAAAAATTATCTGTTACCTTTGGACAATGAGGAGAATTTTGAATTGTGTGGCAGGGCCACCAGCATAGCAGTCCTAAAAAATAAGCCAAAAAGAATTCGAACGCCAATTTGTACGTTAAGAGGAAAGTTTTGAGAACATAGCGTTAAAGACAATACAGACCGCATTTACTGGAAATGTTTATGATTTAACAAGGAAGTCATACTCAAAAATTAACCAGAGATCAAAGAGTTATTTCTACTGGCCGAAAGCAAAGTCGATCTTTATTCTTTTTTTTTATCTAGTCAGCGTGAATAATCATCTAAATGAATTTTATGAATGCGAGAGCCAATTTAGTGGTAAAGGCATCTGTTAAATTTCTTTTCTTTTGGAGGAAAGTTACAATGGGAACTGAAATAAAGGTTAGGATAAATAATTAAAGATTAGTTTTAACGGAAATTTAGAGAAAGGAATAATTTAAGAAACATATATGTGATTCCACATCACATATATCTCCCCTTCAATCAACGAAAAGAATGTACATAAAGGGCGTGAAATCAATTTTCATATGCTCTTAGGAGTACATTATGTATAGGGCAGTCATGCAAACGAAATCAGATATGTTCAAATTAAAGCAACAGCAATTGAACTTCTCTCTAAGTAGGAAACCATCCTAAAATAAAAGTATATCATGATATAAATATATTGGTACCATAAATTTTGTCAAATACAGATGACATTATATGTTGTTTCTATTTAGAAACAGCTGCAGCAACATAAATAAAATTTGTGATCACTTTTCAATTCGCCATATTCAGACGATGACCTGTATCAAAAATGTGCACATACAAATAAAACAAACATTAGGCCTAAGTCCACAGGTCAGTTGCCAACTGGCAATAAATTCAAAAATATTTCTCATAATAAACATTAAATATGTGTATTGACCAATACTATAATTATAATAAAATACTCGAGTAATATAATGCAACTAAACACATAATATTAAACACAGATAAACAAAAACATAATACAAATAACCAAGAATTCTGAAATAATGCCCATAATAATGAGTAAAAGCATATATATTTTTTAATTTATATCTTACTGGTTTTCTTTGTCTCACAACATTGATTTTAAACAAACGTGTACATAAGGTGACAGTCCAAGAAATGCTATCTAATCAGGATATGAAAAAAATTAGCTGAAACACTGCCATAAGCCATTTAATTCACGTGACAACTGTGTTGTTGTGTGTATATTTATTAAAATGTATTTTTTTTTTAAGACCTGAAACATTAAAATTTTGAAAATGAAATTTACAATTTAGAGAAGACATTGAATTATATTGACTATCAAAACAGTATTGTTATGTAAACTAAGAAAAAAAATCCACATAAAATATTATTCGGTATCACCCACAAAATACCTTTACTGAAAACAGTTACTGATAAATGGAAGACACTGAACATTTACGTAGAAAGTGTAAAAGATGCTAGACATGTGTGAAAAAGAAAAAGTAATATGTAAACCGATAAATAATCTCAATACAATGCACGGTTGGTATAAACACCAATAAAAGACTTGCAATGACCATTAAGCAGGAGTATAACAGTGTCTTTGCTTATAAAAATTAACAATATACCTTCACTGAAAAGTAGTGTGAAAACATTGATAGGTATGCAATTTTTTTCTCTATCGTCTTGACTGGCGTGTACCGTTTACCGATGTGTATAAAATTGACTGGAGTGTAAGCTATTTTGAAAGTGCCATGAGCAAACGTGTAAATACCTTGTACAAGTTATAAGAGAACGAATATTGCGTTAAAGGTGAAAAAAAAATGTGTGAATTTTGGCAGATGTAATAAAAATTGCACTTTGATAGAATTTTAAATAAAGAAGCAGTAAGCTCCTTAGGTATAATGACAATACAGATAGTATGTGTATAAGTATACATTAACTGAAAAACAAACTATTAATGGTCGCGTATGCGGCGTGAAGTACTACTGTACATCATGCGTACCCAATTGAAAGTAAAGAAATTTGAAGAAGCAAATGTAAATCATACATAAACATCAACATATGTTATGCAGAAAAGTGTATATATCTATCTGAATTATGCCAAAATGTAATGAAATTTGCATGTGTAAACAGGAAAACATGGAATAATTGGTAACACTAGTGCAAGTGGGAAGGAAGCAACTTGAGCTGTATTGAATCATTCATAACTAATGAAAATTTAAAAGAAACGACCAATGTATTCTAAACAAATGACATAAAATATTCCAAAAACTGCACTGAGGACCACTAACCAAACAACTGCACATGTACTTATATGTTTGTAAGTAACTTCATCTGAATAGCATGCTGCAAAAATATACCTTTGTAAGAAAACCACTGTAAAACGATGTAGAAACCATTGTAGAAACCTTTTGTAAAAAATATTTTGTACTTGCTGCATGCCAAGCGAAGTTTTTGTGAGTGAGGGTCATTTGCGAAAATCCAGAAGTACACCAAAAGAGAAAAACCTTTGTAAGAAAACTCAACGTTGTAATATTGGTAAACCAATGATCATTCGCATAAACACTGCGTGTAAAAAAGAAAGTGCAATTGATGACCAGAAAGACCTACAAAGAAACAGAATATCTACACCAAGTTATGACCAAAAAGACGTAATATTTTTTTGAAATCATGGTGACCGCAATGCAAAGTAAGAATGAAAATGTAATCTAAAATAATAAAAAGGTAACTAAGTATACCTATATGTGATTTTTTAAAAAAAATATGTACATCAGAAAGCAAACCAAGAAAAGTAGACAGAAAATAAAGGAAAAACATTTGCGATCCACCGCTGAAGTCTTACTGGCAATTAGGGCTTAACCACCAGAAGAAAACTACCAGTAAATCAAAAATGTGAAATTTGGAATCATACATCTATTCCTGTCGACCTGAAACAGTTGAATGAAAGAAAATCCGAGACAAGTGTATTGCACGAAGAACACAGACCATGAAATAATTGACATTAATCAATCTTTAAATAGCAATGTTTCAAAATTTGTATATCCTAAGAAAACAAATATATTTGTGTAAGAAAAATGTATGAGAAAAAAAACCCCTATTAATCGCTTACGTTTATTTTATGAATAAACGCATGCGAACAATGTAAACATTCACGGTCGAAGGGAGCGAAGAAAGCCATGTATCGCATAAAGTTAAGTAACAAAATGTGTAAATGAATGAATAAGAATTAACCTTGCACTAGCATGCCTGAAAGGAGGATGTATGTATAAGTTATGTTGTACGTTGAAAAAAAACCTGTTTTTGCTTAAAATAAAATCTAAATGTATCACAAAAGGGAGAAAAGGCAGGGTGATTTATGTCTAAAGACTTCTTGTAAGTACGCTTATGTGCGATGCAGTTAATACATCTTGAAATATTTTTACAATTAACTGAAGTGTGAGATTCACCACAATTAGCACATGCCAAATCATATACACAAACTTTTGCCAGATGGCCTAGCCGTTGGCAATGGAAGCAACGTTTTATATTAATAAATGGCCTGACAGTGTAATCAATAGAATTAATATTTAATTTACCATGTTGAATTAAGGAATTAGCAATCCATGATGTAACACTAATAGTCCAATTGTATTTTAAACCTTGTCTTAATTTATGTTTTCTTCCAAAGTGAATGGAAGGAATGGTGTTGCCAATCATTTCATTTATAGACATCATAATATCTGGCACACCTATATTATCATCAACACCCAATAAAATTATTTTTGTGCAGTCAGAAAAATCCCTATCTGGAGTTTTGTTCTCACAAAACTTTAAAATGTAATCAGGTACTGAAATAAAATTAACATTTTTATTTTTTGAGAAGTCAGAAATAGTTGTACCAGAATATGTGTCTGTTTGAGTTTTAGCATTATCTAAAATTTTGGATGAGGAGTCTTTAACATTAGAATTAAATTTCTTATCTTTAACTTTAATTATATTAAGTGGTTCATCCAAGTTAGGTCCATCAATGTCGCATTGAACAGCTATGTCATTATGCGTAGACTGTTTGGACGAGGTAAGTGTTCTTACCTTTTCAAATAAAAGCTTATCTACTATTTGTAAGTCGTCATTACCTTTTTGTAAAACATTCCACTCTGATTGAACACTACCTATCAAATCATTTAAAATATTAAATTTAAATTCAATTTCTTTTTGATAAGAATTAAACTTCTGAACGAGTTCAGGATTAGCCTCATTTAAAATAGGGTCAATTAATGCCTGAACGTCTGTAACAATAGTTTTAGAATATCTGTTAATAGTTTTACTTAAACTACTTAAACATGAAATCTTAAAAGGATTAGAATCCAAACCAGTTGTTTCAGAATCAATGTTAGTTTTTGAAAACATTACCTGTTGTGCATTAGGTTTTAACTGAAAATTAAATACAGCAGAGGGCTCTTGTGTCAATTTGTGTGGCTTTCTCTTACCCATCATATATCATGAATTATAAAATACAAAAACAAATACACAAGTACTCTATCTGATAATTCCAAAAATATGAACCTATCTAAATGCAATATAATAAATAGTAGTCAAATTTTAGATTTTTTTTTAAAGTGAATATTAAAAATTTTAAATGTTAAAGATATAGCCATAAACTAATAAGTATTATACTCCACAGTTAAAAACCATGATAATGCATGTAAAAAAAACTTCTAAATAGTTATTTAAATATCGGAAAACTGCACTTTCTGTAACGGAATAATTTTTAGTGACTGCATATAGGAACAACAAACATTGCAATTATATGCATAAAAAGGGTTTTAAAATTAAATTAAAAGGGGAAAAATAGTCAATTCAATTGACCCATTTTTTTTCACAAATCATATTGTTTATCTTCTGTATCAAATGCATAAGAAATACTATAATGCATCAAGAAAATTATCAAAAGATTTTCGTTTACCTAAATAACCTAAAATGAAAGTTCTTATAAGGCTATAGATACTGGCGGAAACTAATCATGCATGCAAAACTTTTAAATATTATATCTTTTTTAAACAAATCTTCTTTCTTTTTGTGTCTATAATAAAAGGACAAGAAAAATTATTTCATATTCTCGCTATAGTATAATGCACTTTGAAAAATAGTTTCACTTGAATAGATATAATCAATGTGCACTCTACTTTAAACATATTGATTATCTAGATAGATTTAATTATTCAAGTAAAATCATGGCTACTTTTAAGCAGAGATAAAAAATACTTCCTTAATAGTACTGTACAAACACATTAAAACATAACTTACCTTTAAACTGAGAATTTATATAAATAGAGATTCGATTCAACTGGTAAAATTTTATATCCCTCAAAATGAAAATAATGTCAATAATAAATGAAATCTTTATTCATTACCAGTATTCATCTTTATCTCTCTATATATTGCTTTTTTTAAAATAAGACTTCCTGTCCAAAAAAAAAAAAAAAAAAAAAAAATAGTTTGAAACTGGCAGCATCCTGTTTTATTATTTACATGGAAACAAAAATATTTTAGATGGACCATTAACTTACCTAAATTTTTTTTTTAAATGAAAGTCATAATATAAAATATAAGATAAATAAATATATATATATATAACTGTCAATTTATAATACTTCAAAAGGAACTGCACTAAAAAAATAAACAAAATATATTATCATTAAATAAAATGAGAGAAATGATAAAAACTTTTTTTTAAGAAGAAGAAGAAAAAAAAAACATAAAAAAAAATCCAAAAGAATGCGATCCATAAAACACTTATTCTAAATTAGTACTTATTCTAAAATACTTATTCTAAATTTTTAAAAATAGATTGTCTTGATCTTTGTGATACTTATTCGAGCCAAAAGTGAACAGTAAATAAGTATTTTGGAATCTGAAAAATGTAATTTTATCATGCTATCGTTTGGCATCTTAGTTCTTAAATAGCATTTGTAAAACTGTGATAAATTTCAAAGAAATCTAAAAGTATTTACAGCTGTTATTATTCATGCAAACAAAATATGAGCATGAGAAAATAAAAATGCATAATCAACGACAATTGCTAAAAATTAATGTATTATTTTAAATACTACATTTTATAAAAAAATGTCATGTAGTCAAAATAGAAACTGAGCATTAATAATTATAAAAATATAAAATGCATATAATATTTTTCTCATACTCACATGATAAGCTGTAATTGTTTATATATATGCATATTTTCTTTTATGCTCTTCCATTTTTATAATCGATGTAACTGTATCAATATTTGATATTCATTATTATATTGTACCTTTTTTATGACACTTTTAACTGCTTTCATTCAATAGTTAACAGTATTATAATGAAAATGAACGTTGAATATCGAATTTGAATTCAAAACACAAAATAGGTTAATGCACTTTTTTTTTGCAGAAAGGCAATATCAGCACCCACAAGTGGAAGTAAAAAAAATAAAATCAGTGTGAAAACAATACGACGTCAAACATGGAAATCTGCAGCACTTTAGAATCATAAGTAGAGAATTGACTCAGTATATTTCTGCATAAATTTATGAAGCATCCAAATAAATCGAAATAAAAAGCACTGAAGTCGGTGAACAGAGTAACCCGGAGGCGAACTATAGGAGTCACAAATAGGCTACCGCAGCTTCCTAAGCCTACATTGGAAGGAGAGGCTGTAACAAGCGGGAGAGATTACGGCGAACATCGTGAAAAAAAAAAATCTTGATCCGAAGAATCAGCTGAAACAGTCATAAATGACACTCGCCACTGGGATCTAACTCCATAATTATTAAAATAATGAAATCCATTAGAAAAAGTCCGGCAGCATAAATTCACAGGAAACACGGGCACTTCATACAGCAGTCAGGTAAATGGGAAGTTACTTAACAGACCACGATCCCCATAAATAATAGGTAGTCATCTATCGAGGCAATAGACATTTCAAAAATACCGGTAGAAAAGACGTCTAGAAATTCACATCCGTAATAGGCAAAAAAATAAACATCAGGTAGGCTAATAAAAACAGACAGGCAGGCTAATAAACAGGCAGGCAGTCTAATAAACAGGCAGGCAGTCTAGTAAACAGGCAGGCAGTCTAGTAAATAGGCAGGTAGTCTAATAAACAGGCAGGCACCATCCCATAAAGTTCCAGAAAAATTTTGCGAATGCCCTGTAACGGCACCAATATTTTGTAGTAGAGATCCGCACTTTAAAATATTTGGAGATCGTAAGTTATTACCAGGTTCAGTTTCTTTGAATTCGCTGGAATCTATAAATAGCTGTAGGCTGTGATCAGTGTAGAAATAATGCTTTTAAATGGTTTTTTACGAAATCTGTTTATTTGGAATAACTATATAAAATTAAAGCATTTTCATACAGAAATGGATAGGGATGGTGCCTGATAGAATGTCTAAAGACGATTTTTTCACATGACTGAGTTCATGAAGTGCAAGGGAGCAATTGCCAATTATTCTGTAATATACACATTGGCATCAAACAATTGGCGAAAAGAGCACATGAAAAATGAATGATGTCATATGAGAAAAATTATCTGTTACCTTTGGACAATGAGGAGAATTTTGAATTGTGTGGCAGGGCCACCAGCATAGCAGTCCTAAAAAATAAGCCAAAAAGAATTCGAACGCCAATTTGTACGTTAAGAGGAAAGTTTTGAGAACATAGCGTTAAAGACAATACAGACCGCATTTACTGGAAATGTTTATGATTTAACAAGGAAGTCATACTCAGAAATTAAGCAGAGATCAAAGAGTTATTTCTACTGGCCGAAAGCAAAGTCGATCTTTATTCTTTTTTTTATCTAGTCAGCGTGAATAATCATCTAAATGAATTTTATGAATGCGAGAGCCAATTTAGTGGTAAAGGCATCTGTTAAATTTCTTTTCTTTTGGAGGAAAGTTACAATGGGAACTGAAATAAAGGTTAGGATAAAATGAATAAATAATTAAAGATTAGTTTTAACGGAAATTTAGAGAAAGGAATAATTTAAGAAACATATATGTGATTCCACATCACAACGTATAAAAGATAAAAACACACTTCTGATGTCAGCAAAGTTTGTACTGAAAGAAATAGGAACTTGACGCTAAAAATCTGGTTTTTGAAGCCTATGCAGCAATCTCATCTTACTTCATAAGTATAAAATAGAATAAGTAAGCATGAAATTCAACTTGTACTTGTATATTCATTTAACTACAAAAAATAAATGCAAGCTTTTTATATTATTTTACTGTTTGTAAGTACTGTACTGTTTTAGGTAGCTTTCTTTACAAAAAGCTACCTATTGCAGCCGTTCGGAGGAAAGCTATTTCAAAAAATTTTGGTATATTTTCATCGATCATGACCCCCAGACCCCGAAACCACCCTCCGTTCAAAATTGATATATATATATATATATATATATATATATCTGACCTATGTCACACTGTAACTCCCGTAATTATGAACCGATTCCGATGTAATTCGGTGTGTACATAGTACATACCAATGTCTCGACCGAGTTCGTTGGCCAGCTTCATCCGCCGTTTTGTTTCAAAATGGCGGCCATTTAAAATTTTTAAAAAATTTTAAAACTTGAAATGTGGTACAAAAAATTAAAAATGGAAAAATATTTTTTTCTTATGTATTTGACCTTTATACAAAGATTCAGGAGCAGTTTTTGTTTCGTCTATATCTTAAAAAATGGCTGAGTTATAGCATTTTGAATTTCTAGCGTGGCTGACATTTTGAAACGTCCTGAATTTTGTCACGCGATAAAAGGCGTATTTATGAACCGATTTGGATGTAATTCAGTGTGTACATAGTACATACCAATCTCTCGACCGAGTTCGTTGGCCAGCTTCATCCGCCGATTTGTTTCAAAATGGCGGCCATTTAAAATTTTAAAAAATTTTTAAAACTTGAAATGTGGTACCAAAAAATTGAAAATGGAAAAACATTTTTTTCTTATGTATTTGACCTTTATACAAAGATTCCGGAGCAGTTTTTGTTTCGTCTATATCTTAAAAAATGGCTGAGTTATAGCATTTTGAATTTCTAGCGTGGCTGACATTTTGAAACGTCCTGAATTTTGTCACGCGATAAAAGGCGTATTTATGAACCGATTTGGATGTAATTCAGTGTGTACATAGTACATACCAATCTCTCGACCGAGTTCGTTGGCCAGCTTCATCCGCCGATTTGTTTCAAAATGGCGGCCATTTAAAATTTTTAAAAAATTTTTAAACTTGAAATGTGGTACCAAAAAATTGAAAATGGAAAAATATTTTTTTTTATGTATTTGACCTTTATACAAAGATTCCGGAGCAGTTTTTGTTTCGTCTATATCTTAAAAAATTGCTGAGTTATAGCATTTTGAATTTCTAGCGTGGCGAGACATTTTGAAACGTCCTGAATTTTGTCACGCGATAAAAGGGGTATTTATGAACCGATTTGGATGTAAGTTCGTTTATACATAGTACATACCAATGTCTCGACCGGGTTCGTTGGTCAACTTCATCCGCCATCTTGTTATAAATGGTGGCCATTTAAATTTTTAAGAAAAATTTAAATTTGAAATGTGGTACCAAAAAATTAAAAATTGAAAAAATATTTTCTTCTTATGTGTTTGACCTTGATAAAAAGATTCCGGAACAGTTTTTCTTTTGTCTATATCTAAAAAAAATGGCTGAATAATAGCATTTTGAATTTCTCTTGTGGCTGACATTTTAAAACGATCTGATTTTTGTCACGCGATAACAGGCGTAATTATGAACCTATTTGGATGTAACTTGGTCTGTACATAGTACATACCAATGTCTCGACCGAGTTCGTTGGCCAGCTTCATTCACCATCTTGTTTCAAAAGGGTTGCCATTTAAAAAAAATTAAATTTAAAATTCAAAATGAGGTATTAAACAATTGGAAAATGAAAAAGATTTTTTTATGTGTTTGGCCTTGATACAAAGATTCCGGAGCAGTTTTTGTTTCTGAAAATTTGTTCTTTTGTTTATATCTTAAAAAATGGTTGATTGAATTTTGAATTTCTAGCATGGCTAACATTTTGAAACGATCTTGGATTTGTCACGCGATAACACACGTATTCGCCTATTTCGATGTAAGAAGGCATGTGGATAGTATACATCAACACCTCGACCAAGTTCGCTGGCCAGATTCATCAGCCATCTTGTTTCAAAATGGCGACCATTAAATTAAAAAAAAATATATATATTTAAAGTGAGGTGTAAAAAAATTAGAAATTGAAAAAGGTTTCTTTCTTAAGTATTTGACCTTGATATAAGGATTCAGGAGCATTTTTTGTTTGTCTTTACCTTAAAAAATGGCTCAGATATAGCAGTTTCAATTTCTATTGTGGGTGACATTTTGAAAAATCTGATTTTTTGCATGCGACAGCACTCCTATATATTAACCGATTCCGATGTGAGTGAGCATGTGAACAGCAATTACTAAGGTCTCGAACAAGTTCACTGCTTAGCCTCATCCACCATGTTTTTTTTAAATGACAGGCACTTTAAGAAATTGCCGAATTTGGCAGCCAAATATATGTTACTTTAAAGAAAAGCAGCTTGGATAAAGCTGACTAATTTCGCGAAATTCTCAT
This sequence comes from Maratus speciosus, assembly GCA_963932465.1. Classification (NCBI taxonomy): domain Eukaryota; kingdom Metazoa; phylum Arthropoda; class Arachnida; order Araneae; family Salticidae; genus Maratus; species Maratus speciosus. The sequence goes on along the minus strand of OZ010793.1, from coordinate 423,950,702 downwards.
TCATTATATTGATAAAAATTAGTATTGAATCTCCTATATTCGGTTGCACTAAATTGAGCTTCGTGTGTTTAAATGATATAATTTGGCTTTTTTTAAATAAGGATTATGAAAGCTACCTCTTCCTCCCGGCACTGGCCGGAAGGACTTTTTATTTTACTGTTTGTAATTAAATTAGTTAAAATAATCGAAATTAAACAGAAATAAAAATTTAAAGAAAATATAACTGAAGATAATAATTTAAGAGTATAAATAAACAGCATTTTATTTCTTTTTAATTATCTTTGGCATCCTAATGTCAATTGTGATAACCATGCCACTAACTTTATAATTTTTTTTAGAAAAAACTTTTATTGGTGTGATATATTTTTTAAAATCCTTTTCAAAAAACTATTTAAAAAGTCACTAAATTGATTTATACTTTTCAAATAAATTTCATCCAAAAATACTTTTTCTCTTTGATAATGAAATAATTATGCAATATTTACAGGTGATGTATCAACGATAAAAGAAAATTTATAATGAAAGAAAATACAACTGAAGATAATAATTTAAGATTATAAATAAACTGTATTTTATTTCTTCTTAATTTCCTTTTAGAAAAACTTTTATTGATGTGATCTATTTTTATTTTTTTGTTGTTGTTGTTCTTTTAAAAAAAAATATTTATAAATCACTAAACTGATTTATACTTTTCAAATAAATCTCATCCAAAAGTACTTTTATCTCTTTGATAATGAAAAAAATATAATTGTGCAATATTTAAAGGTGATGTATGAACGATGAAACGCATTTATAATGAAAGAAAATTTTGCAATTAAGAATTTTTCATTCAGAATCATGTAATTCAATAATATGGTTTTTATAGGACTAAGATCCAATGTCCATTATATTAGACACGCCAAGACACTATATATTTTTTAGTTTTAAAAATAAATGAATATATATAAAGTTTTTTAGCCCCATAAAGAGCCTTAATCCTAAAAATGGTAAAATTTGCACGAAAAATGCGAGCTTGGGTCTCAAGAGGTTAAATCAAGGTCAAATATTTAAGAAAGAAACCTTTATCAATTTCTATTTTTTTGCACCTGACTTTAAATGTATTTTTTTTTTAATTTAATGGCCGCCATTTTGAAACAAGATGGCTGATGAAGCTGGCCAGCGAACTTTGTCGAGACATTGCTATATACTATCCACATGCCTTCTTACATCGAAATAGGTTAATAAATACGCGTGTTATCGCGTGACAAATATCAGATCGTTTCAAAATGTTAGCCATTCTAGAAATTCAAAGTGCTATAATTCAACCATTTTTTTTAAGATATAGACAAAACAAACACTACCCCGGAATCTTTGTATCAAGGTCAAACGTATAAAAACATCTTTTTCATTTTCCAATTTTTTGATACCTCATTTTAAGTTTTATATTTATTTTTTGGTTTTAAATGGCAGCCCTTTTGAAACAAGATGGCGAATGAAGCTGGCCAACGAACTCGGTCGAGACATTGGTATGTACTATGTACACACCAAGATACCTCAAATCGGTTCATAAATACCCTGTTATCGCGTAACAAGAATCAGGTCGTTCCAAAATGTCAGCCACAATAGAAATTCAAAATGCTATAACTCAGCCATTTTTTTAGATATAGACAAAACAAAAACTGTTTCGGAATCTCTGTATTAAGTTCAAACACATACAAAAAAAATCTTTTTCATTTTTCAATTTTTTCGTACTTCATTTGAAATTTTAAATTTTTTTTAAATGGCCGCCATTTTGAAACAAGATGGCGGAAGAAGCTGGTGAATGAACTCGGTCGAGACATTGGTATGTACTATGTATCCACCAAGGTACATCCGAATCGGTTCATAAATAAGCCTGTTATCGCTTGAGAAATCTCAGGTCGTTTCAAAATGTCGGCCACGCTGGAAATTCAAAGTGCTATAACTCAGTCATTTTTTAAGATATAGACGAAACAAAATCTGCTCCGGAATCTTTGTATTAACGTCAAACACATAAGAAACAAATATCTTTCAAATTTCAAATTTTTGGTACCACATTTCAAATTATTTTTTTTTAATTAAATGGCCGACATTTTAAAACAAGATGGCGGATGAAGCTGGCCAACGAACTCGGTCGAGACATTGGTATGTACTATGTATACCCCAAGCCCAGTGGTGTAGTGGTCAGCACGCCTGTCTGCCGCACCGCAGGTCGAGAGTTCGACTCCCTACTGGGCAAGGTTCACTCAGCCTTTCATCGCTTCGGGGCCGATAAAATGAGTACCAAGCTTGCTTGGGAACTAAACACCGAGGGTCGCGCGTTAGGTTGACCACCTGGCCGGGACCCATGCTGCATAGCACCTCGGGGCCCAGGGTCAAGAAAACAGAGATGGGCACTGTCGGCCCAGATCCTTCTTGGATTGTATAGCCACAGAGTTTTGTTTTTTTAGTTTATATATACCCCAAGCTACATCCAAATCGGTTCATAAATACGAAAGTTACAGTGTGACAAAGATCATATATATATATATATATATATATATATATATATATATCAACATTTGATATATATTACATTATATATATATATATATAAATTTTGAACGGAAGGTGGTTTCGGGGTATGGAGGTCATGATCGATGAAAATATACCAAATTTTTTTGAAATCGCTTTCCTCCGAACGGCTGCAATAGGTAGCTTTTTGTAATGAAAGCTACCTAAAATGGTTATTGTCCTCTGTCAGGTTAGGAAATCAAAAACATATCTGAAGCATTTTATTGGTTGAATCCGCATTTTATTCGTTTTCTGATTGGTCTATACTGTAATCTGTATTTTCCCTTTACTTTCAACAGAGATGGATACTTCTGTTGCCACTATGACGAAAAAGTAATAAAAACTACAATAAAAAATTTAATAACTCAGAAACAAATTGAGATACAGCTTTCAAACAAATTGCATTTAAAAGTACATATTTTTCTCTATACGACGGTGTAAAAAGTAATATTGTGGGATGTTTAAAAGTTTAATAATGAAATTTCATTTAAAATTGGCCCAGGAATATTAATGTTTAATCTTTGGCGTACGTAATGAATGACCAGCTCCGTAGAAGTTTAAAAATTTACAATACCGAAAAATGCAATCCATGGCGTACGTAATGTATGATCAACTCCGTGCGATTTTTTGGTAGCTTTCATTAGAAAAAGCTACCTATTGCAGCCGTTCGGAGGAAAGCGATTTCAAAAAAGTTTGGTATATTTTCATCGATCATGACCCCCAGACACCGAAACCACCCTCCGTTCAAATGTTGATATATATATATATATATATATATAGTGTTGGGTACGCTCACAAAAAAAAAACGAACTAATTCAAACTCAAACTCAATTTCTCAAAAATGAGTCAAGTCCACGTTCAAATTCAAAAATTTTCAAACGAACTCGTTCAACACAAACTCATCTATGAAAGTGAGCGAAGTTCACTAAAAACTCGTTTTTAAAAAATACACTGCTCAAAACAATTAAAGGATATTGCAGTTTTAGGTGGATTTTTTATCTGGTAAACTGTTTAGCTGATTGATACATGGTCGACAGACATAGTAGGTTATATGAGAATAAATTACACATGTTTGGCAGAAAAAAAATGCATTTTATTGCGCATTTGTGTACTAAAGGAAAAAAACACAATTTGTGCATATGAGAAAAAAAGAATAAGAAAAGGTGTTTTCTTCAAAGAAAATCATTTTCAGTAGGGGGTATGGTTTCCACGGGCGGCCAGCAACGTTGAACACCTTTGAGGCATGGACTCAATGAGGCTATTAATGACGAGTTGGGGTATTCTGCCCCACTCTTCCAGAAGAACTCTTTCCAGTTCTTGGAGAGTTTGTGGGGGTTGTTGGCGGCCAGAAACTCGTCTTCCTAGAGCGTCCCAAACGTGCTCGATTGGATTCATGTCTGGAGAACACGCTGGCCATTCCATTCGAACGATTCCTTCCTCGAAAAGGAAATCCTCCACCAGGTTTGCACGATGTGGCCTGCAGTTATCGTCCATTAAAATGAAGTTATCTCCGATTGCTGCAGCGTAAGGGACTACAATAGGTCTGAGGATCTCATCCCTATATCGGCGACCAGTCAGAGCTCCATCTCGAATGATGTAGAGGTCAGTGCGCTCGTCAATGGAGATGCCGCCATACACCAACACTCCTCCACCGCCAAATCTGACACTTTCGTGCACGAACGCAGGATTATTTCTACTGCCACGGTCCCTCCAGATGAAAATACGCCTATTATCCGGATGCACAGAAAAACGGGACTCGTCAGAAGACAGAATATTGCTCCATTCATTTCTCCTCCAGTTGACATACTCGGTTGCCCACTCCCTGCGGTCGCGAAGATGCCTTGATGTTAATCTAACACATACCATCGGTCGGCGAGCATACAGACCTACAGCATGGAGCCGGTTTCGGACAGTCTGAATTGAAATCGTGATGCCTGTAGCCGAGCGAAGGTGGTGTTGGAGAAGAGTAGCGTTCATGGTTCGGTGTCTCCGAGCTGTTAACGCTAAATACCGATCTTCATTGGGCGTTGTTGCCCGTCTACGACCTTGCCCTGGTCTTCGGCCTGCACATCCACTCTCCAAAAAACGGTTCCAGATCCTGGAAATGACACTTTGTGACACTCCAATGGCTTGCGCTACTTCGGCTTGAGTTTGGCCCCCTTCTAACCTACCAACAATTCTCAAAGCTTCTGAATCTGTCAAATGACTTCGCTGAGACATCGTACTCATCGAAACAAAGCAATCACTGAATGCCGATCATCCTTGTCTTCATTCTCTTTTATCCAGTTGAAAGTCAAATTTCATTCGCTGCCGCTGAAGCGACTTTTTTGACGTCGAACTCAAAATTTGCATACTCCACAGTTTGAAAACCAGAAAAATTTGCATTTGTGATTCTCTTCTTCTATTTTCGGCAAAAAAAAATTTGTTTATATCTTTATTTTATATAAAACTTCAAATATCCTTTAATTGTTTTGAGCAGTGAGCAGCATTCGAACTTTATCGTCCAAATTTACAAAATTTTGTGAACTAATCTTTTGGTTATTCGATGTAAGGGTCTTCATGGGCACGGGCCAATATTCTTTTCCGACCCTCGATCCGAGCTTGGTTTAGAGATTACTTTTTTCTAGAGGTTCGGACCGAGATGGGCCGGGACTAGATTTACTGTCCGGCCCCAACTCGGGCTAGACTGCACTCATTTTTAGGTCTAAACAGACAGAAATTCTCAGCACCAGTTCCAACCCAGCTCATATGACGATCATTATTGGACAGGCACGGCTCTGGCCTCTCCAGTAAAAATATCAGTAAAATTTGGCCCAGCCCAATTTTTTTTATAATTGTTGATTTCTTTTCACAATTGCATTAAAACATAATTTATTTTCCTTTCATTTCGGATTCGGGTCGGGTTGCTGGTCGCCAAAAATGATTTTGGTGCGTTTGGGTCGAGTTGCGGGTTGCGGATTGATTTCAAATAGAATTTTCGGATTCGAGTCTAGCAGCACTCGACCCGCGCAGGGCTTTATTTCTGATAATCTGGAAAAAAAAAGTAAAATTTACTCGTCGTGAGTGGCGCAAAATAAATAAGTAAATAAATAAACACCAAGGAAACCAAGAATGATAAATTTACGCTGTGAACACTCCGTGGAAGACATTTAAAATGTATCTTAAATAGGTACTTCACGAGGGCAAGTACAGTTCTGAGGGGGTAGGGTTGTATACCCGACCCGAACCCAAAATTTTCATTTGCAGTCAAGTCAAACCCCTCATAGCATGCATGGTCACTGTGACGTCGTTGTGACGTCACTGTAAGTCACTGTGGTCACGTCACATCTGTGACCAAAATGCCACCACTCAGTGATGTCACATTGTGACTGAGATGTGAACTTCTTAGAAAACTTTAAAAAATTACGAAAATTCTTCAAAACATGTTATTTACTGTAAAATTATGTTTTTCTGGCAATTAAAAAAAAATTGTGAGGTCACTGTTATGTCACTGCTATGTAACGTACGTCACGTCACATATGTGACAAAAAAACCACCATATTGTAAGTCACAGTGTGACAAAAATATGAACTTCAAAAATCTTTGAAAATGAAGAGAAATATTTTAAACAGTCACGAGTTACATGGCATAAGGAATAAAATATATTAGTGGATAGCAAATGGTAAATTCTGTCACTAAAGGGGAGGTGGGGGGCATAATAAATAAAGTGCACGATACTAGCATTAATAAACTAAATTTCCAGGCTATATTTTATCAATTTGATATCTAAGATAGTGAATGTATACTTTTTCATGATTTCAATTTTATCTAGCATTTGGATACTATATTTAGAATTAGGAATATTAAATTTATACACTACATATTTAGTTTGCTGGGAGGAAATTTATTTATTTATTTCATTTTTTACCGACCAGGATTATTCGAAACACTTCTGTGGTTTCAAAATAAAAAATTTCTATTACAGTTAAATCTGCACCTTTTAATGAGCACGTAGAATGAGTCTTCAGAGTTTAGTCATCTATGCATTTCTTGCTTTAGAATATTTTTATAATTTGTATTCAAGTCATAAATTCTACTTCTTTCAGACTTTTTAAATAAAATTAGCATTTTCCGAAAATAACAGAAATATACAAAATTTGTGCAAAACAAACTTTACTTAAAAAAAAAAAAAAAAAAAAAAAAAAAAAAAAAAAAAGAAAAAAAAAGGGGGATGGAGCTCGTTATTACCATTAAATTCATTTTTACACCTTTTGAAAATTTAAACAATGGTATATCTAATAAACTCTAATTATGAATATTATTATTATAATCTCTCTATTCTAAAAAAAAGTAACTACCGCTGTCACCGCCGCCGCCGCCGCCGGTTTTGAATTTTTTGTGACCGGAGGTCTTTCTTCGTTAATATTAAGAAAAATAATGCATACAAAAATATGAAAATCGGTAGTATTATACAAAAATGTTTGATAAACAGGCTGATGCAGACAGTTTTCAAATCGAAGAATTATTTTAAGAGATATTTAATGCTAAAGTTGGACAAAATCGTTCCACTAAAAAAGTTTTATAGGAGCAAAAATTATACATCGGAATTTAATAATTTTTAGATCATTTTATACGTTATAATTTCCCGGTGTGCAGAATTAATTTATTTTTTTAATTTGACTCATTTTTCGAGGTTTCATTTCTATTTTAAATTCAAATTTTCAGCATTTCGAGAGATATTTTTTTCTTATTTCAGAAAATTGTACTAATTTAACCTGCTGACAACTTTATAAACAACGGAAACAATAACGTTTGCTTCAAATTAAAAATTTATTTACACGTGACTATTATAAACAGAAAAAAACTTTCAAATTAAAATTAAATAATTACTTATAAAAAGCAGGAACTTATTGAAAATTACTTCATATATAATTACACATGAATTTTAACAGAGAAAGGATATTGTAAAATAATAAATTTATTAACATGCGTTAGAAGTCTTAAATAGGAGAAATTACACCACAATTACGTCACATTATAGCTATTACATAAAATGAACACAAAATAATATTGCAAAACAGTATAAATTTAAAAATAGCGCGAGACATTTACTTAATATTTTGAGATGAATTTTTCAACTATTTTTTTTTTTTTTGGACAGCGCAAATAATATTTCATTTCTAATAAAAGCATTTTCACGTGAATATTAAAAAGGGAAAGAAAAGTTTGGTGAAAATTACGTCAGATTAAAAACGATATATTTAAAATGCCTTATTTAAAAGGACTTTCTTTTCACTTTGTTAAAAAATACCGGGAGACAAAAACTCTGTTTACTTAATTCATTTTATATTAGATGATTTTGAAATGCCATTGTATCTTTTAACAGCAGCTGAGAGAAATGAATAGAAACCCGTTTATAGGTAGATCGCTTTTGTTTTTTTAATTATAATTCAATCTTCCAAAATCTTTTTAAAGCCGATCAAATTAGCGTGCTTTTAGAGACTGCAGTGTCTAAACGGGGGTTGGCCAGCGTAGCTCGTAGGGGGCCGAGCCCCCTAGTTATTTAGAAAAAAGGAACTTTACAATACATTTTAACTTGAATTATTTGGTACAGATAAAATGAAAGGTTAAATACATTGGACATTTCTTCAAATACAAAATTTTAATTAACCATACTTTCAGAAAATTACTGCGCATTCAAGATTCATATATCTTGCATGCAAAAACAAATAATCTGTACCAGACCATCTGCTTGAAAATCGTCTGCCCACAAAAAAATAAACATGAGAAGACGCGGGAAATAAATAGTTCACTGTTTTTAGAACATCACCTTCACCACGTCTACAACACTTTAAGATAAGGAAATGACCATTTTAGGATACACGGATATTAATAGAACGTATATGTAAGTTTTATTTAATTTAAATATTTTATTCCTGATTTGTACATATGAGTTAAATAGTTTTATGTTATATTTGTAAGAGACTGATCTTTAACTGTCAGAAGCGATATTTTCAAATTCGATAACTGTAAAGAAAAATATCTTAATTTGGTATCGCTTGGAAAAAAAAAAAAAAAAAACTGCGCAGAGACTGTGCATGCCTACATTCATACTGGAATTAATATAAACATTAATTTACTCCTACTTGAGATTGAAAATATATGGAACGACAATGATTTGGAATTATTTTATCGGCTTCTTACTATTTTTTGATTTTAACACTTATAGTTATTATTATTTTGGGGTTAAATATGATGTTCGATTATCATGAGATTACGAAACTGTTTCAGATTAGAAATTAACATTATACTGGGAAAATGTATTTTTACATATTACAGTAGTGAAACATTTGAAAGAATTTTCTTTTAGTGCTAATATTCTTTTAAATTATCTTTCAAAATCCTAAATCTTCAAACCAATGTTTTCAGATTTAACATTTTCCGAAATTATAAAATAATAGGAATTCCTTATACCATATGGAAATATTTTTGAGATATTGTTAAATCTAATAATGCATTTAATTTATCTATTGAGTTTGGTGTTGTTTAATAGTACAATTATAAATACTAATTATTATTTTTAGTGTTTTTCAAATTGGTATATTTATTTTTTTTTAATTGTATGTAAGCATTTTTTCTGTTTGTGATTTTAATCAAACATTTAATTATAGACATTCTGAATCGGTTATTAAATTTTCTTCTATTGTAAATTCATTTTCTATGTTTATGATACGCGTAATTATTGGCACTAAAAAGTAAAATATGATATTTAAGCATTGAAACAAAGTGTTTTTCATGCCTGATGGGAAGTTATAGATTAAACTGCTTTAGTATATATTTTTTAAAAGTTCATATAATACAGGATACATAATATAGGACACAAGTTGAAAAGTGCTTATGACTTCGATTTGTCTCTCCGTCTGTCCGTCTAGCAGTCTGTCCGCACTCTAACTCTCGAAAATATACTCGGATTGCCCTGAAATTTTTGGATGTTATTGACGTTTACCATAGCACGGTACCTATTTGTAATGAAGTTTGTAGCAAGCTTTGTTCATTTACAAGGACAGCCAAAAGTTTTCCGTTACATTACAGCCTATGGGAAAAAATCGTTTCAAATGATTTTTTATAATTTTACGCACGCTTCAAACAGAATAAAATTTATATGCATTTATGAAGTGCACTAAAATATGCATTCTGTTGACTATGCGATACAAAGAATAGTTATTGTTCATTTACAGGGCTAAAAAAGGAATTCAAATACATAATGATATAGGGGTGGAGGGAATTGTTTGCGGCATACGTTAATTATGTTAATCTATTTCATATATAATGAAATTGATATATGTCGCTGAGGTTTACATACTATAAATTATTTCATGTATAATACGAATAATACGTATATAGCATTTACAGGGACACACAAAATATTTCAGATACTATATTGTATCCGAAGTACTGTTCATTAGCGATGATTGCTGGAAATGTATTTTTAATTATGATATGCACTTTTATGATTCACTATATTTATGCATAGTATATGGTGTATATAAATGCTATAATTCCTATACAAGGTTACACAAAAGTATTCGTAATAAGGATTACTGGGTATGGGCGCAAATTGCTTAAAGGTGGTTTTTAAATGAGTTATGCTTTTTTTGTTGAACTGAATTTAATTTACCAAGAAATGTTTCTAGAATATAGATAAAATGATATACAGGGTCACGTAAAGAATTGGATACATGGCCGTCTATAAATTATAATTTCTGGAAATGTGATTTCAGCAGTTTTAAGAGTGTCTTAGTTTGAATTAAATTTTAACTAAATAGTGGCGTGCAATAAAGATTCTAGGTAAACTACAGGGTTGTACAAAAGTATTCAAGTATGTTTCCATACATTCGTATAAATTGCTGAAAAAGAATTTCAACCTGCTAGGCGTGTTCTTGCTAAACTAAATTTTCCCATTATATAGTATATATACACTTAAAAAAATGGGAAGTCAAAATTGAGTAAAAAGTACTCAATTTTAAATGCGTCACATACTCAAAATAGCTCCGATCCAAATGTACTCAAAGTTGAGAAACACATGTACTCATTTTTTATTCATTGGTTGTGATCAAATATGAATCGTTATGTACTGCCCCCCCCCCCCAAAAAAAAAAAGAAAAACCTAAAATTTAAAGTAAAAATGTACTGACATTTATTTCCCGTTCAAAGTTCTTAACAAGAAATGTTTAATTGATTATTTATTAAGAAAAATAGCAAAATTCTTAACAAGATACTCAAAAATATTTTTATGACAAGAGCATTATTTCCAAGCACTTTTAAATTATTTTTAAAATGCTGTGCATAATTTAATATTTACATTAATAAACATCATTTATGCCGCCATAAATGAAATGAACCATTACAGGGTACAAAACTATTCGTTTGTTTGGGTTTGATAACATGTGATGTTTCAAAATAGAGAAAGCATGGGTTCATTTTTGATCCAAAAATATTCAATTCGATATGAGTACGTCGGTTTACTTATTTTTGAGTACTTCTTTTTTCTCAGTGTATCAACCTACAGATCAAATACAGGGCTATTCAAAAGAATTGGAAAACATATTTGGCTATGGACGGTAACTGCTGAAATCAATTTTTCAAATGTTTTACGAATTTTCTAAAATGTTTACTTAGTTATCTTATTTACTTCATTTCCCTAAATTACGATGTCTTGTTAAAGCATTCAGAAAGTGTTGGAAAGTATTTTATAATCTATGATTAACGCATGATTTTTCTTACTCGTTTTTTTCTATTTCCCAGATCAGTCTTTTCCTATAAAACATACCAAATCTATTTAGCTCATATTCACGAAATACAATATACACGGGAATAAAAAATTTAAATAAATATCGCTTATCATGCCGCTCTATAAATAATAGTTGTATTAATATCCGTTAGTCTCTATGTTCGTATTTAATAAAGCAATGACAAATCACAACAAATTAAAAAATTTACACATTCTAAATATCAAGCTTGAACTCAATATCAAGCATAGAACTTAATATCAAGCATAGAACTGAATAAAAAAAGTATGTCAGTTGATGAGCATTGTTTTTTTAGTGCAAAAATTTAAAATGCTTTAGAAGAATATGACTCCAAAATAGCGATATTTTGCTAAAAAGTACGATAAAAAGATAAGATTTTATATTTACAGCAAAAGGTTATTTCAAAATTCATCGCGGTATTAATACTTAAAAATTTTTCCAGAGAGAATCCTTCGCCTTATATACAATATTTCAAATGAAAATCAAATATCAAATTAATTGCTTAAAAGGCGCAAAGGCCAACATAGTGAAAAAGATTCCATGCCGGGATTCGAACCCGGGCCATCAGTATAGCACACTGACATTCTACCGACTAAACCACATGGAACGACGCCCAGTCTGTAAAATTTCTCACTATTACAGGTTGGCAAGGCTACAAACGCAGCACAAGATGGAATATTTATCGTGAGCCACCGACATGGGGTAAACACGAAACTTAATGAAATCCAGCATCGATTAAAACTATATTAATAATTGGAAATGTTTCCAGGTAGAAACATTCGCCTTGCATACAACATTTCAAATTAAAACTGCCTTTTAAGCAATTAATTTGATTTTCATTTGAAATATTGTATGCAAGGCGAATGGTTCTCTCTGGAAAAATTTCCAAGTATTAATATAATTCAATCGATGCTGGATTTAAAAAAGTTTCGTGTTTGCATCATGTTGGTGGCTCACGCTAAATATTCCATCTTGTGCTAAGTTTGTAGCCTCGCCATCATGTAATAGTGAGAAATTTTCCAGCCTGGGTATCGTTCCATGTGATTTAGTCGGTAGAATGTCAGTACGCTGTACTAATGGCCCGGGTTCGAGTCCCAGCATGGAATCTTTTTCACTATTTGCGTCTTTTAAGCAATTAATTTGAAATTTGATTTTCATTTGAAATCACAGTGTTTATGACAAGTTCGTCACAAATGACACATATTTCACAAATTGGTCACAGTGTGACTTTAAAGCATTGTCGCTTTCGTCACAGAGTTAATGCCAAAATAGTCACAAATGACACACTTTTCACAAATTTGTCACACCGTGACTTCACAGAGTGGTCACAATGTGACGTCACAAACGACCTCTAAAACGGCCATAACGACCTCGCATTCTAGTCACTATAACGTCACATCGACGTCACGTGACGTCACATCGACGGTACAAAATCACAGTGTGACTTCACAACGACGTCGCCGTGACGTCACCATGCCTTACGGGACATCAACCCGACCAGAATCCACCAAAAAAAATTTTTGACTCGCAACCCGACAACAAAATTTTCGATGACCCGCAACCGCACATTCGCACCTGATCCGAACGCGAAATCCTTCAACTGACAGCCCGAACCGAACCCGAAATGAAAAGGAAGTAAATCTTGTTTTATTGCAATCATTGAAAATAATCTATAATTACATGTTTACTAAAAATTTTATATTTTATATTTTTATATATACAAATGTACATATCTATATTCTTTAATAGTCAAAAAACCTATGAATAAGCAAACACCTTAGGATCGTTGAATAGAGTCCTGCATCGGATCGAGTTGTACTTTTTTTTTTTTTTAACCTTTTTGAAAAATGGTTATTGTTCTCGTCAGGATGGGAAATCAGAAGCATATCTGAAGGTTTTTATTGGTTTAATCCGCATTTTATTCGTCTTCTGATTGGTCTATACAGTAAATTGTATTTCTCTTTACTTTCAACAGAGATCTGTTGCCACTATGACAAAAAAGTAATAAAAGCTACAAAAAAATTAATAAATAAGCAAAAAAATTGAGATACAGCTTTCAAACAGATTGCATTTAAAAGTACATTTTTTTCTCTATACGACGGTGTAAAAAGTAATATTGTGGGATGTTTAGAAGTTTAAGAATGAAATTTCGTTTAAAATAGGTTGTCAGATTTCTTGGAAATCTGATGATGGAAAAGCCTTTTTCCGAACAGCCAATGAAATGCTTGGATAATACACAAGTTTCAGGTGGATGATACGTACGAGTCGCAAGCGACTTCTGTCGTTTCCAATTTTTACGTATAATAACACTATTAATGTTTAATTCATGGCGTACGTAATGTATGATCAACTCCGTGCTATTTTTTATGTCTTAAATTTTAGTCTTTGAAAAAATCATTTTCCAAATGGTCGTTGTAATTTGTTAAATTGCATTTTTTTTTTTTTTTTTTTTTTCGGGACGAAGTTACTCTAATTTTTTTTCTGTGGGTTGGGTTCTCTCTAGAATAATTCTTATGGGACAGATTTAAGTTTTTTGCTAATCGGGTTGTTGGGATTTCCTCTAAAAGTTTAGATGAATTATTTTCCAGATGAAAATACAGATGTATATCAATGTGAATGAGTATATATTCAATTCCTGCTTGAGAAATAAAATGGAGATGAGAAATGCAATCGTAGATTATTCTTCCTTTACGATACAGTTAAGAACCATTTTTTCTTCTCTCGTAATATTGAAAATATTAAATTCGTTTTTTACATACACAAAACACATGTTTGTGATAGTTTATGCACACGTTTATGTATTATATGTGTATAGATTATAAGATGTACAGTAATTCAGCGGTAAAAGCGTACAATACAAATATATAATTGCGTTAAAAGTTGAAAAATTTGCTAAATAGAGATGTACGCTTTTTGTATGTGTCCGTTATGTAGGTCTTATTGCATATAGATTTTTAAACTTTATTTTCGACATTCCTATGAAAAATCCGGTCTACCCGAGACCGACATGCAAGAGTGAAAACCCAATCTGAAGCCGGCCCGAACCAGAAGCCAACCTCTAAGGCCAAGTCCTCTGAAGCGGTTAAAGCCTTCTTAAGTGTTTAAAAGCAGAGCTTAGCATTATACAGGCCACAAAGTGTTGCTAAATCTGACGTATTTTTTATTCAGAAATTTCGACTTCAAACCGTAATATTTTAATACTAATTTTCCTTCATTTTATTCACGAAATATTTATACTTATAATAATGAAAAATAACTAACTATTCAAACTTTTTGGGAAGAATTTAGAATTTCTTAATAATAGTTTTTATAAATGAAGCATAAATACATCAGCAGCCTGTGTAGATATTTATTTTTACGTCGATATGTTTAAAATTTTATCTTGTGGGAGTTCTGATAAATATAGAATTACTACCACAGTCTTTTTTTCCTGTTTATGATCTTCATTTTTAAAAAAAAAAGTTCCATAGGCTACTTAGTCTAAGTACATTTGTTTCAAAATACTGGTTCTTCTATATTTCTTTCAATATAGCCTGTTGTAAACAATATTGATTTTTTAATGAATTTCTATTTGTATGTAAATATCTGAATTATTATTAATATCATTAACCCATTTCCATGGATTGGAGACTTAAAAGTCTAAAAAACTCTACATAGAAAAACCTTCTAAGACGGAATCACATACAAGAGAAATAAAAATCGTTATAGTTAGGTTTCTTTTTTTAGCATGTCCGTCGTCTCTTGCAAATGTATTATGTTTTTTCAAACAGATTATTACATCCATTATTACATATTTTGCCGCCAATCAAGAAATTTTCTTGTTTAATTTCAGTTCAATTTTTTTTTCTTTTTTTAATATATATACATTTTAATTCGTAATTTAAGTTATACCAAATAATTTTAGGACTGGGAAAATGGCTTCAGAAAAAGACCCATTCTTACAAATCCGTTGATCAATGGATAGACAAACTCCCACCAATAAAATTTACTTGATCAAAGGCTAATTTGGGTCATAGGATCATTGGGTATTATGAGAAATAATAAGGGTTAAACTGGGGTAATTAATATTGAAACTAACGAAGGATAAGAATATTACTTAACAGTAGAAAGGGAGTATATTCTTTATAATTTTATGGAAATAATTATCCATCCCGACTTACAGGAAGCCAATTTGATATGTTTAAAGTAAAAAGTAAAAAAAGAAAAGAAAATCTAATTTTTTTTGTATTGAACCAAATTTCCTAAATTGAAAAAATAATAAATTTTAAAAAGCAGATTGACAAGGATAATGATTTTCTTTTTTATACAAAATATGTATGAATTACTAGTACCTACAGTTAAAATTATGCTATTAGTAATTTAGATTTATCAAAATTTATGTTTTACTATTAGCATCTAAGTGTTTCTAATATTAACAAAGTAGATGAACCTTTTACAATTTATAAAGATTAAAAAAAATCGATTTTAAAGCGTGTTTAGTTTTATTTCTGCTATTTATTTATTTATTTATTTATTTTATGTGTATTTAAACTAAAATTTTGATGTTCGGCCTGAAATATGACAGAATATTCATTTCCAAATCACTAATCGTTACATCCTATTAAGGATGTTCTCAAATCCAAAAGAGCAACTTTCTGACATAAGTTTTAATTTATTTTTGTTTGAAAATGCATGAAACTAGCTGGTGGTGTTGTTCAGAAACTATGTAATTCAGCTGTTTTTTCCATTTTTTTGGAAACGCAATAGATCTTTCAGAAAATAGTGCCAAAGTGGGCGTTTTGAACCGAGTTTCCGTGCAAAGGAAGAAAGAGCACTCAATAGCGGGCAAAAAACGTGTTTGTCACGTGATCAAAATCACTTCTAACTCAATAGGTAATTGATTAATCATAAAAGGGAAAACACAGTTCAATTTCAAATCGCTTTCATGTTCAGGCTTTCCAATTTTATACCTTTCCATTAAAAAATGAATTTGTAAATGCGTCAAAACGTTTTGCGCTTGTTGAGCAGAGCAGCTAAGAACAGACTTAAGGGCCTAGTAAAATTTGGGTTAAAAATGATACTCAGATTACATTAGTCAATTTTCGAAATAACATTAACTTCTTTTTAAAAAAATTCCTATAAATATTATAATTTAATCATACTTAGTTATATTAATATGTAAAACAATATAAAAAAAGTGCTTAATATATGATATATTTAAATATTATTAATCAAATTTGAGAAGGAAATAATTTGGAAATTATATTCTAAATTTATATATTATATATTATTTCATATTCATATTCTCATTCATATTATTTCATTAAAGATAAGAATAGGAATAGAAATAGAAAGTCTTTACAAATGTTCTGTGATTAACCATAGTAATAATTAGTTATTCTGTGAGCCATCCACAACATGTGTTGACAATATACCTCCCCTCTCCCCAAACATAGACATTATATTGCTAAGGGAAAAAAAATCAATAAAAATTCTTATTTGTATCAAAAGACTTGTTTACAGTATTAGAACATGAGAAATTGTTTCCCACACGCAAATTCATGGAACTGACCCTAGCCACATATAGCCATTTAGCCTAGGGTCTCCTAGATAACAGACTTGTTTGGCCACCTATGGTGAATATGAAAAAAGCCGATGATAAGAAAGTACAAAAGCGAACCCTACTTTGTACAAACCGTTTTACAAGACAGTGACAAATGTAAGTGTAAGTCATGAACCCATTGCAACTGTTCTTCGGTTTTTAAAAGACATTTAAAGAATACGTGGATTTTTGTTAAAGTACGGAGAAGATTGTAACAAAAATAAGACTTATAATGTGCAGAATTTTTCTTTTCAATTTAGTGAATCAGTGTTTTTAATAGATTTTTTTTACATTTTACCTCATTTATTTTTTTAATTTCCTTTTTAATTACTTACCCTGTTTTGTAAAATTTCTCAAGGATATTTAAAACAGACAGCAGTAAATAATATAAAACAATGTTAGATCTAACTTTTGTTGTAGCCAAAAATTTTAAGAGGTTTATATATTTTAAAAAATCATTCTTTTCCTATAGAAGATGTAAGTGAAATAATAATACAGTATAGCTTAACTTTATAATAAAAATGCTCATGCTAATAAGTGTACATGCATTATATCCAGTAGTAAAACCTCACAATCCCTATCTTTAAACATACACACACACATATAATATATATATATATATATATATATATATATATATATTTACATATAATTTACTTATATATATATATAATATATATATATACGTATATATTTACAGATAATTTACTTATATATAATTTATATTTATTATATTTACAGAGAGAGAGACAAAGAAATGAAAACAAAAACATTCGATGCTTGTCAGCGCGAAACTTTCCATGGACGCCTTTTTAAACATAAAAACTCGAAATTTGCAGGCATTGTTTTAGAAGTGATTTATAATTGAATAGTATTTTTAAATTTTCGATAAATATATTACATTTTTGGTTCTAAGGAACTGTTGTTTCCTGACGCCCTTTGTCCTGCTGTCGTCGTCGCTTCAGGGGAGTCGATGTAAAACGACAACTTTGACAGCATTTTTTTTTTGTATGATCCTTCGACTTTATCAAAAAATGGGCAAGCTGTTTGCTTTCACAGTTTCTGATAAAGAGCACCTACACAATAAAAATGACTTAGATGATATTAAAGTTTGTGTAATAAACTCAAAAAATTCGTTTCTAAAACTTTTAGGCAAACTCAAAATCATTTATTTTAAAAAATCCCTCACTTATTCCTTAAAGCAGGGCCGAAACTAGACTTTTTTGTACCAGGGGCAAACAGGAATTTTGGCGCCCCCCCCCCCCCCTCTTCCGAAAAGCATATTTACAAAGAGAATTATACTAATTTTCTAATAGCCGACTTATTTTAAAATTTAAAATATGTAATCATAAAATATGTAATACTGAACTACGTAATCTATAATGGCGGATCCATGGCGGAGGTCACGGGGTCATGACCCCCCCCCCCTCTAAACATCAACAAAAATAGTCTAAAGATCATTTAAAAAATGAAATATACAGTAAAGTCCCGATTATCCGAGTTTCCGTTTTAACCGAGTTATTTTCTTCGGATGGTCAGATGGCTTCCATTATTATGAAACAGAAAAAAAAAATTATTGCCATTTTTTCCCCCATTCTGACCAGAAAATCAGAGTTCTAACTTTTTACGACTGCTCTTTCATCTTCACCTAACACTTTTTTTTCAATGGCTGTTTCATAATAATGGAAGCCATCTATCCATCAGAAGAAAATGATCCATTCCAAAGTTATAATCCTTCATTTGGCGCCCCTTCGTTCTGGCGCCCGGGCACATGCCAGGTTCTCTGCCCCCCCCCCCCCCCCTAGTTTCGGACCTGCCTTAAAGCACGTAAATGAGGTCTTTTTTCAACAGAAAGAATGTGTAAAATGTATTCAATAACTTAAAATTTTAATAAAAATAAACATCCCAATTTTCAGTTTGAAAATTTTAAGAACAAGCGCTTTCTCTTAACCTTTTCGGGTCTGGTGTACTGTTAGTAGTACATCTCTTTTCATCGAGTATTATTTTGTCTTAATTACTTTTGTTACTATCTACATATAATAGTGATAGTATATGGCTATGCCTTTTTTATTATGACTTCATTTATGTTTTGACATTTAGTATATGTAACAATAATAATAAAAGTTTGCTTAATTTTCTTTGAAGTGTTGGTGAATCCTGTATTTTATATATATATTTTACTCTTTAAATTTAAAATATGAGTTACTTTTCTGAACGAATCAGGTGTGAAACTCAAAAAACATTAGAAAGCTGCAATATCTGTTAAACCCTGTTATAATACGATATTTTCAAACCTCTACAAAAACTCTTCCTTAACCTATTATCATATAAACATGAATTGAAATAGTACACAAAATAAGTACATTCATTTGATTTTAGAGAATGAGATAATCTTTATACTTCAGTAAATCTATTTGGATTGCTAAGATTAACATTATTAATGTAAAAATAATTTTGCTCTGAAAATTGAAAAAAAAAAAAATTGGAGCCGAAAGGGAACCTTGGATTTGAAGCAGGAATGTCCAAACTTTCTGCTTCGTCCGACCACATATGTGAGGAAATGTTTGTTTCGAGCCGCACATGTACAGCGTACTCTTCTGGTTTCCACCAGTGATTTTCGAGAAAATACTTAAAAAAAAAAAAAAAAAAAAGACTTCTAAAAAAGATTTGCATCTGGACTAGTACCTTAGCCATTTACGCTTATAGCCCCTCTCCTTCGGGACTAATTTAAGGAGTCGGGGTCTCATCATAAATTAATTAGTGTGGACAGACACAGTTTTTTTCTTTGCTTCAGATTATTACACAATTAATTTAATAATTTAAAATATGTAATAAGAAGTACGTAATACTGAATTACGTAATCAACTTTGTCTTTGATTCATGACCTTGAAAACGAAATCCAAAGGAACAGAAAAGATCCCGCTTTATACAGTTTTCGATCTTAGCAGGTATAATAGTTGGTATTTTTTCTATTGGGAACATGTAATTTTTTCATTTAAGACAGGATTCCGTTATAGACAGATTTCATTTTCACAAATTTTAGGGCACTTGTAGTTAATACAGATGAGGCGTTTAAAATCCCAGTGATATGAATCACATTGTCTTAAAAGACTACATTAATCACGTGAAGAAACCAAACTCGCAAGCTAATGTTTTAAACCTATGGGAGCGTTCTTTTCAAATTTCTCGCTTGCATTTTAATATTTTTAAATGATTTTTTTTTTTGCTTGGGATAGCAGAAATTGATCCCTAACCGGATTCGTGTTTTCTTTTTCGATTTTGGTTGCAGCTTTTTTTTTTTTTTTTTTTTTTTTTTTTTTATAAAGTTACTTTCATTTTTGAAACCGGTTCCGAAAGTGAAAGTAGCCTCATAAAAAAAGAAAAAAGAAACTGCAACCAAAACCGAAAACGTACAAACTAACAACGTTAAAAATCAACTTCAGCTATCCTAAGAAAAAAAGTAATTTAAAAATATTAAAATGCAAGCGAGAAATTTGAAAAGAATGCTCCCATAGATTTAACATTAGCAAGCGAGTTTCTCCGCGTGACTAGTGTAAGTTGTTAAGAACACAATAACCAATCTTCATTCGGCGCCCCGCTCGTTTTCCGTTCTGGCGCCCGGGGCACATGCCCCCCCCCCCCCCCCCCTCTAGTTTTGGACTTGGTGGGGATCCGCAAAATTCGTGGTTCAGGAAAGAAATACTTTCATGGGCGATTGTTGGGAGCATTTCGGTATGGATTTCATTATTTTTAAAATGAGAAGGGCGCATTTTCCCGATTTTAAAAAGGACAGAGCGCTGCACCATTTGAAAATGGCCTAGCCCTTTAAGACCGGACCCGCATGATCGTGCGGGTTAGGCAATTACTAAAATTTTATCTTCATGGGTTATCTATTCCATAAATGCCGGAATCGAGTGATTGTGCTGGTTAACAGAAACTATATTATATGAATTTTATCAACAGATAGTGAATTATCAGTTACAAATTTCAGTTATATCATTGTTAAAAAAAAAAAAAAAAAAAAAAAAAACTCAAAAAGCTGCCCTGTTTTAAAGGGTTAAAGCAAACACTATCTATATTTTTTAATACTCAAATATAGTAAAATCCCTGAATAGCAGACACTTCGGGATCGTTGAATAGTCTTGCATCGGATCGGGATATACCTTTTTTTCTTCGGGACGGGGTTACTCCAATTTCCTTTCTGTAGGTTGGATTCACTCTAAATAATTCTTTTGGGACATGCACGTTCTACTACATTTCTTTCTATGTGTCCCATTGTAACTATATTGATTTTGTAATGGATCTCTCTTTGTATGTAAATATCTGAATCATTATTAATGCCATTAATCCATTTGCACAGCTTGAAAACTGAAAAATTCTACATCGAAAAACCTTCTAAGATGGAATCACACAGGAAAGGAAAAAATCGTTATAATTAAGTTTCTTTTTTATAAGGTCTGTCATCTCTTGCAAATGTATTATTTATTTTCAAACGGATTATTATATCCATTTTGCACCAATCAAGAAATTTTTCAAAACAGGATTTCGTTATACACAGATTCTTATAATAAGTTTTACGGCACTGTATCCCTAACCCCTAGAAATGTATATGTAAATTTTAATTTTAGAATAATGGTAATTTAAAAGTCATGTATTTTCGACAAAAATTGTTGACCCAAGGAGGTTGTTCCTTAAACAGATTTTTGCTGGAGTCAGACAGAGATGGGTCAATGATTTTCATACAAACAGGGTTAAAGCAAACACTATCTATATTTTTTAATGCTCAAATATAGTAAAATCCCTGAATAGCAGACACTTCGGGATCGTTGAATAGTCTTGCATCGGATCGGGATATACCTTTTTTTCTTCGGGACGGGGTTACTCCAATTTCCTTTCTGTAGGTTGGATTCACTCTAAATAATTCTTTTGGGATATGCACGTTCTACTACATTTCTTTCTATATGCCCCATTGTAACTATATTGATTTTGTAATGGATCTCTCTTTGTATGTAAATATCTGAATCATTATTAATGCCATTAATCCATTTACACAGCTTGAAAACTGAAAAATTCTACATCGAAAAACCTTCTAAGATGGAATCACACAGGAAAGGAAAAAATCGTTATAATTAAGTTTCTTTTTTATAAGGTCTGTCATCTCTTGCAAATGTATTATTTATTTTCAAACGGATTATTATATCCATTTTGCACCGATCAAGAAATTTTTCAAAACAGGATTTCGTTATACACAGATTCTTATAATAGGTTTTACGGCACTGTATCCCTAACCCCTAGAAATGTATATGTAAATTTTAATTTTAGAATAATGGTAATTTAAAAGTCATGTATTTTCGGCAAAAATTGTTGACCCAAGGAGGTTGTTCCTTAAACAGATTTTTGCTCGAGTCAGACAGGGATGGGTCAATGATTTTCATACAAACAGGGTTGTGACCGGACCATAAATTTTCGGTCGTTGTATACTTCTAGGAAGAATAAAGCACACACCCAGAAATAAGTAAGGTTCGGCCCGGCCCGAGCCTCCAGAGAAAGTCAGACACGGGCACGACCCAGAAAAACTGATGATCAGACTCGATTCATACAGACTCCGTGTAGGCCTCTAAATGGCATTTGAATGGGAAAAACGTGTTCCTAACGGCTGGAAAATTTTAAAATAAATTATGAAAAAAATTGAGTTTGAGTTGTAAATTTCGTTCAAACTCACAGATTTTTTAAACTTTCGTTCAGCTCACGTTCATTTACCAAAAAGTGAGTCAAGTTCAACTCAAAGTTCACAGATAGTGAACTAAGTTCGTGAGTTTTCGTTCAATGAACGCGCTCATACCCAACTCTGTATATATATATATATATACATATAATAATTTTGAAATCACAAATATATGAAGAAATTGATAAAGTTCTAAAGATTATTTAGAAATAAACATATGAAAACAGTATGTAAAAAAAGAAACTAGGAATGACTCACAGAATCATCAGAGGAGCTAGTGAGTTCATTCATAGAAGATGTGTTATTTCATCCAATTTTGTCGGCATTTAGCCTAAAATGACAAAATTTAGCTCCTTATAACGCAAACATTACAGAAAATAGATTGAATCTGGATTAATAAATTGGAACTGGATTAATAACAATAATGTTTAGAGTTGCCATCTTAAGTCCAAAAAAAAAAAAAAATAAATAAATAAAAGGAATGAAAATGATTGAAGAAATCAAGAAAATAGTTAGATTAACTTTTAGTTAAACTAGAATGAAAAAATAGGAATAAACTTAATAAGTACTGAGTGAATACAAAATAAAATAAAGAAAAGGAATAAATTAACACAAAAAAATAAATAAAGAATTATATAAAAATAAAATAAAAGGGCAATTGATTAAATTAATGTTTTGAAGACAAAAAATTATAATATAAAAAATAACAATATAAATAACATTTAAAAAGATGAGGAATATTTGAGATAGTGAAATTTAGCCTTGTATTATGTAAATAAATGTGAAAATTTAAAAAGCAATGAGGAATATTGAGATAGTAAAATATATCCTTAAATGATGATGCAATATGTGAAATTTTATTATGTTAAATGCATGATACCCCATATATATATATTTATTATTATTATATGTCCATACAATATATAAGCATATATACATACACTTATACACGCTCACACACATAAAAACATATAAGGTTTTTAACTTTTTTTTAGCATTCCCGACCTCAACCCTCCATAATGGCATTTTTATTTTTTATTTTTTTTATGTTTTTATTGTATAATGTATGGAAAAACATACACATACACCAAAACTTTTTTTATAAGAATATATATTATGTATACACATACATATAATTTTTTTTTAAATAAACACATACATATAATCCACATCCCACCCTCCATAATAGTGTTTTCGATTTTTTAGTTTTTTTAAACATATTAAATGCCTATACTGGTAAAAAGTAGAAACAAGTGGGTAAGTGTGATCACAGATCGCATAGAGGGTTTCTCTTAATATTTCTTTCAAAACACTATCCTTTTGCAAAATCTGTTAGCTCCACAATTCGAAACTAGGGAGTGCACTCTATTCTAAACAAACATCTGCCCGACAAAACTCCGTTTTAGAACCTATTCGCACTTATATTAGTCAAGGAAATTGAACCTATAAAACTTAAAATAGGAAAGCCCTCCTGGCCAAGTGGAAATAAAATATGAAAGGCTATTGTGCATAAAATGAAAGAGTGGCTGAAGGGTCGTCAAATGATATATCAGATGAGGGGTTTGGGGAAAAATTGACCCCCCCCCCTCCCGGAGCCTTCAAGTGAAACTAGTTCGCTGTAGCTTAATTAGCGGCTAAGTTAGAAAAAAATGCTTAAAAAACACAAGTTAGAGCCCAGAGGAGTCAATAATATAAGACTTTTTGAAAAAATTATCATTTGTCATGTGATCACAAGTGTTCAGCTATAAGTTTGCAAAATTTCATATCTCCAGCTTAATTAGGGCTCAGTTAGAAATAATTGCTTATAATACAGAAGTTGAAGCCCAAAGGGTTAATTATAAGACTTTTTCAAAAATTCATATTTTGTCTTATGATCTGACGCGTTCAGCTATATGTATGCAAAATTTCATGTCTCCAATTTAATTAGGGGCTCAGTTAGAAAGAATTGATTAAAAAACACAAGCTGGAGTCCAAAGGGTTAAATATAAAACTTTTTCGAAAAAAAAATTATTTGTCGTGTGGCCTCAGGTGTTCTGCTATAAGTATGCAAAATTCCATGTCTCCAACTTAATTATGGGTCTCATTTAGAAAGAATTGCTTAAAATATATATGTGGGAGATCAAAGGATTAAATGTAAGACTTTTTCAAGATTTTATAATTTGTCGCCGGGCCTCAGGTGTTATCCTATAAATATGCAAAATTTCAAATCTCCAATTTAAATATGGTCTCAGTTAGAAAGAATTGCTTAAAATACACAAGCTGGAGTTCAAAGGGTTAAATATAAAACGTTTTTCGAAGTTTATTATTTGTCGTGTGATTTGAAGTGTTCAGCTATAAGTATTCAAAATTTCATGTCTCCAACTTAATTATGTTGATCATTTAGAAAGAATTGCTTAAAATATATATGTGGGAGCTCAAAGGATTAAATGCAAGACTTTTTCAAGATTTTATGATATGTCGCCTGGCCTCAGGTGTTCTGCTATAAGTATGAGAAATTTCAAATCTCCAATTTAATTATGGGCTCAGTTAGAAAGATTTGCTTAAAATACACAAGCTGGAGTCCAAAGGGTTAAATATGAAACTTTTTTCGAAATTTATTATCTGTCGTGTGATCTGATGTTTTCAGCTATAAGTATGCAAAATTTCAAGTCTCCAATACAATTAGGGGCTCTGTTAAAAAGAATTGATTAAAACACACAAGCTGGAGTCCAAAGGGTTAAATATAAAACTTTTTGGAAATTTATTATTTGGCGTGTAATCTGAGGCGTTCAGCTATAAGTATGCAAAATTTCAAGTCCCCAATTCACACGGGGACTCTGTTAAAATGAATTGCTTAAAATACACAAGCTGGACTCCAAAGGGTTAAACATAAAACTTTTTCGAAATTTATTATTTGTCGTGTGATCTGAGGTATTTAGCTATCGGAATACAAAATTGTATGCCTCCAATTTGATTAGGAATTCTGATATAAAGGATTGCTGAAAATGCACAAATTGGAGCCCAAAGGGTTAAATATAACACTTTTTCAAAGTTTCATGGTTTGTTGTGTGGGCTCATGTGTTTAACTATAATAATTCAAAATTCCATGTCTCTAACTTAATTAGGGGCTATGTTAGAAAAAATTGCTTAAAATACACACGTTGGAGCCCAAAGGGTTAAATATAAAACTTTTTTCAAAATTTTATGATTTGTCTTGTTGTCTCAGGTATTCAGCTATAAGTATGCGGAATTTCATGGCTCCAACCTTATTAGAGACTGACTTAGAAAGAATTGTTTGAAATACACATGTGGGAGCCCAAAGGGTTAAATTTAAGCCTTTTTTCAAAATTTTAGGATTTGTCGTTTCATGTGAGGTATTCAGCTATAAGTACTGAAAATTTCAAGTCTCCAACATGTATAGTTTCTGAGAACGGGCTCTGTGACGGACAGACAGACAGACAAAGGAGTGAGACGAATAGGGTTTCGTCAGATGAACGAAACCCTAAAAAATGAATATTAAGATTTGAGCCATGAGGATAAAAAAGAGATGGGATAATTATAAGACAATGCTAATTTATATATATATCTGATTTTTGTCACAGTGTAACTCTCGTATTTATGAACCGATTTGAATGAAACGCGGTTTGTACATAGTACATACCAATGTCTCGAACGAGTTCGTTGGCCAGCTTCATCCGCCATATTGTTTCAAAATGGCGGCCATTTAAAAATTTTTTTTTAATTAAAATTTGAAATGTGGTACCAAAAATTTGAAAATTGAACAATATTTTTTTCTTATGTATTTGACTTTGATACAAAGATTCCGGATCAGTTTTTGTTTCGTCTATATCTTAAAAAATGGCTGAGTTATAGCACTTTGAATTTCTAGCATGGCTGACATCTTGAAACGTCCTGACTTTTGTCACGTGGTAACAGGCGTATTCATAAACCTATATGGATGTACCTTGGTGTGTACAAAGTGCATACCAATGTTCGACCGAGTTCGTTGGCCAGCTTCATCTGCCATCTTGTTCAAAATGGCGGCCATTCAAAAAATTTTTAAAAATTTTAAATTTAAAATGAGGTATCAAAAAATGGGAAAATGAAAAAGATTTTTTCCTTATGTGTTTGATCTTAATACAAAGATTCCGGAACAGTTTTTGTTTCGTCTATATCCAAAAAAATGACTGAGTTATAGCATTTTGAATTTCTATTGTGGCTGACATTTTGAAACGTCCTGAATTTTGTCACACGAGAACAGGCGTATTCATGAACCGATATTGATGTACCTTGGTGTGTACAAAGTACATACCAATGTCTCGACCGAGTTCGTTGGCCAGCTTCATCCGCCATATTGTTTCAAAATGGCGGCCATTTAAATTTTTTTTTTAATTAAAATTTGAAATGTGGTACCAAAAAATTAAAAATTGAACAATATTTTTTTCTTATGTATTTGACTTTGATACAAAGATTCCGGATCAGTTTTTGTTTTGTCTATATCTTAAAAAATGGCTGAGTTATAGCACTTTGAATTTCTAGCATGGCTGACATTTTGAAACGTCCTGATTTTTGTCACGTGATAACAGGCGTATTCATAAACCTATATGAATGTACCTTGGTGTGTACAAAGTGCATACCAATGTTCGACCGAGTTCGTTGGCCAGCTTCATCTGCCGTCTTGTTCAAAATGGTGGCCATTCAAAGAATTTTTAAAAATTTTAAATTTAAAATGAGGTATCAAAAAATGGGAAAATGAAAAAGATTTTTTTCTTATGTGTTTGATCTTAATACAAAGATTCCGGGACAGTTTTTGTTTCGTCTATATCTAAAAAAATGGCTGAGTTATAGCATTTTGAATATCTATTGAGGCTGACATTTTGAAACGACCTGATTTTTGTCACGCGATAACAGGAGTATTTATGAACCAATTTGTATGTAACTTGGTGTGTACATTAGAGGTCTGCACGGGCCGACATTTCCAGGCCCGGGCCCGGCCCGACTCATAGAGAAAAAAATCGGCCCGGCCCGGCCCGATACACAAATTAAAAGTTCGGCCCGGCTCGTAAAAAAGTAATATTGGCCCGTTCCGGCCAGGCCCGATAAAAAAATTAAAAGTTCGGCCCGAGCCCGCCCCGGTCCGGCCCGAGTGAACTTCTACAAAACATTGATTTTTACGTCGAATTGGCTAAAAATTTGTCTCGTAGGTGGAGTTCTGACCAAAAATATTTATCTCAACTTTTTTTTCATGCTTATAATCTTTATTTTTATAGAAGCACAGCAGGCTGCGTTATTTATTTTTTTAATGAATCTCTCTTTCTTGTATGTAAATGTTTCAGTTATCATTAATATTGTTAATCCATATTCGGAAAAAAAATCGGAAAAATGCTATACAGTAAAATCTTCTAAGATGGAATTGCATAGAAAAGAAAAAAAAATGCGTTATAGACAAGCTCCCTTCTTAGCAAGTGTAAATGTATTATATATACTTTTCTTACATATTAGTATATTAATTTTGAAAGGATCAACACATTTTTCAGTTTAAAACAGGATTCCGTCATAGGCAGGTTCTTTTCACACATTTTACTGAATTTTAATTTAGTTACATTTTAATATGCGTAGAAATCTACTATTCTTTAAAAATAATAAATTTTAATATTTAAGTGTAGAATAATGGCGATTCAAAAATGTATGCATTTTTTGCAAAAACTTTTGGGCCAGGCTTAATTTAACTGACCTTTAAATGGGCCAGGCCACGCTGAGACAATGATTTTCATACGGGCTGGCTCAATACTAGGACTGAAATTTTTGGGCCGTGAAGACTAGGAATGAAACCAGGCCCGGCTCTGTACAGAAAAATTAAGTTAGGCCCGGCCCGGCCCGAGCCTTCAGAAAAAAGTATGGCCCGGCCCGGCCCGAACAGAGTGGAGTCCGGGCCCCGCCCGGCCCGAGTGCCGTGAATGAA
The DNA here is from genome assembly GCA_963932465.1 of Maratus speciosus. Lineage (NCBI taxonomy): Eukaryota > Metazoa > Arthropoda > Arachnida > Araneae > Salticidae > Maratus > Maratus speciosus. Next base: position 423,922,116 of record OZ010793.1, on the reverse strand, counting down.
AATCGGACCGAGCCCGGTCCGCGGGCCGGGCCGGCCCGTGCAGATCTCTAGTGTACATAGTACATACTGTTAAGAACTTACTCCTCGATCAATCTAATTGAACGGTAGCTGTGAGGAATAATTCTCTCTACCATTCAAAATAATCAAAAGTTTTATTTTGAAATCTTGAATATATAGAACACAACAAAAATAATAAATTAAATGCGTAGGTTGTTGACTTATATGATTATGTAAAACACTGAGTCCTTGTAGCTTCAAATTTAGAAATTAGTTCACTCTAGAACTTCTCATTCAACAGCAAGTTCGTTGGTCGGATGGCTTTTACAGGAAGGTCTCCCGCCGTCCTATACAAGTTCCGAGCGCTTCGCTCAATTTTACTCGGCACCTTTCGTGCTTTCAGCCCGGAAAAAAATCTCTTTTTCCCTCGTTCGTGCGAGCCAAACGCACACCCCAGTTTCCGAATCCAAACTGCCCCCTCCTCTCTTTTCCTCCGAAGAAAAATGGTCACTCTCTCGGACACCGTGAGAAAACTTTCAACATCCATCTCTGTCAATGCCTTTAGGCATTAGCGAATTCCTTTGAGAGACCTAAACAGGGTGGTCTATACTCCGAACCCTTAGATGTATCTCATATCCTTTATCAGGGCGTGCTACGTCCTAAGTGCTAATCCATCATCACTTACAATGTCATAAAGCGTGAGAAAAATGTCTACTAGTCTTTCTATGCACCTGGGTGTATTCAGTTTTTCTTTAGGAAGACTTCTTCCCCCATCATCTGAAAACATAGAAGTTCAATTCTTTACAACACCCCCCTCTAAAAGACGATTCTTGAGGCTTGAATGAAGAATCTTATGACCAGTGGATGAACGCAACAAATTCCAATATCTCAGAGTGGCAGATGCAATAAATACAATTATCAATGCGCGCTCTGATACATTACACTAAAAAAAATATACATATATATATACATAACAAGATCAAAAATTACCAAATGAAAAATTTAGAATAAAACAACTATTTCTTGGCTTACAAAGTATAAACAAATGAAATTATTATTTTTTTTCGTACAATTGTACTTTTAGCTTTTAGTATTTAACGAGTTTATTCCGCACGACTTAAATAATCAACATGTGCAATATCTCGTCCTGGTCTGTGCTTTATTGCATAATGATAGGGTTGCAGTGTGAGAGCCCATCGTAAAAGCCTCGGATTATTCCCAGAATTTCGTTTAAGAAAAACTAAAGGATTGTGATCGGTTTCTATAGCAAAGAGTTGGCCGTCAACATAGTGACGCAATTTCTTGATTGCAAAGATAATAGCTGCACATTCCTTCTCCGTCGCACAAAAACTTTTTTCTGTTTCCGAAAATTTCCGACTTAAGTAAATTATGGGATGTTCCTCTGAACCCTCACGTTGTGCTAAAATAACCCCAATACCCTTTTCAGAAGCATCCGTTTGTATGATATATTCCTTAGAATAATTGGGAGCGTACAAAATGTGTTCTTCCGTAAGTTTCGTTTTCAACAGTTGAAAAGCCTTTTCCATTTCGTTGCTCCATGTTACCTTTTATTTTTACCTTTAAGCGCGCGCGTTAATCGTTCCACCATAACTGCATAATCTTTTATATACCTCGAGTAGTAACCCGCCATACCCAAGCATCGACTTATCTCAGTTTTGTTTTTAGGGGTTGGTAAATCTAAAATAGCACGAATTTTAGTTTCTGCCGGGGAGCGTCTCCCGTCGCCTATCACATGCCCCAGATATTTGACCGTTTTTTGTGCAAACTTGCACTTAGCTAATTTAATCTTTACCTTAGCTTCTTCTACTCTCATGAGCACTTTTTCTAGGTGCTGCAAATGATCCTCCCAAGTTTCCGAGAATACGGCCATGTCATCAAGGTAAGGTAAACAAAATTCCTCTAAACCTCTTAACATTTTATCCATAAATTTCGAAAATCTATAGGACGCGTTTAACATTCCAAATGGCATGACCAGGGGGATATAAGAACCGAAACTGGTTACAAATGCGGCCAACCTTTGCGCCCTAGCTGTCAATGGAATTAGCCAATATCCTTTCGTGAGATCCAAAACTGTTATATACTTCGCGCTAGCAACTCTCTCTACCCTATCCTCTATGTTTGGTAAGGAAAAAAACTCGGCCCCCGCTTCTGGAAATGCTATGTCCAAATCTTGATTTTTCTCGCCCTCATCTATCTCTTGCCCCACAAAATTCACTAACTCAATTCTTTTCAAATATGGTTTTAAGAGATTGACGTGATATATTTGAGCCTTTTCGCGCCTACCTGGAACATTCACAATATAATTTGTCTCTGAGATTTTGGACTGAATTTTTCCTGGACCTATCCACGATACCGATAATTTGTTCTTTTTGTTGGTAGCTAGAACCAACACTTCGTCACCCACCTTAAATTTCCGTTCTACCGCCGTTTTGTCATACCACAACTTTCTTTTTTCACGAGATTCGGTCATATTTTCCACTGCTAGTTCCTGACAGTGTTTTAGCCTATTAACCAAATTAAATACATATTCAGTAACTAACTCATTCTCTTCCTCTCCTCCCGTCCACTTTTCAAAGAGCAATGATTCGGCAGTTCGTAAATTCTTTCCATGTACTAACTCTGCAGGAGAAAAACCCGTAAAATCATAAGTTACCGTCCGCAAGGCTAATAACGCATACGGCAAATTTCCCTCCCAACTTGCGCCATTTTCAACACACAAAACGTTCCATAATCTTTTCACTGAGCGATGCCATCGCTCAACCAAATTACTTTGTGGTCGACAAACCGACGAGTGAGTTAACTTAACTCCAAATTTCTTTAAGAATGCGGTTGTTAACTCGCTTACAAAATATCTTCCGAGATCTGTTTGTAACTCTCTGGGATATCCTAATCTGCTAAATACCCACATTAATGCTTCAATTATAGTTTCCGATCGGACATTAGATATCGCAACAGCCTCCGGATACCTGGACGCCACACAAATAACTGTTAAAATATACCTATTCCCTTTTTCAGACTTCGGTAAGGGACCCACAATGTCAGCTGATAACTTCGAAAAAACCTCTCCAATAATCGGCACACGTCTGAGCGGCGCTTTCCCTATTTCCCTAGGTTTTCCAATCCTCTGACATGAATCACATGTTTTGACAAAATTCTCTATGTGTTTTATTACATTCGGCCAAAAGTAATGACGCAAAACCTTATCCTTTGTTTTCATTTCACCAAAGTGCGATGAAATCCCCTCATGACAGGCTCCTAAAACGTCTAATCTGAATTTTGAAGGCACCACTAACTGCAATCTCTCCCCACCACGATTGTCAAAAGTTTTCCTAAACACCAAGTCATTCATAATTTCATAGTGAGATTTCTTGGCTCTCGCTTTTTCCCTAACTTCTTTTAACGAAGGATCAACATCCTGTTCTTTTTTAAATTCCTCACGACTAATCCGTGCTAAATTTCCGAACTTGTCATTTAAATCAGCAGGTAACAATACACTTTCCGAGGTTTTATTTTCCGATAGCTGCTCTAACTCCTTTTCGCATTGTTCTGCAAACTCGTCCGATTCACATTCTAAATCCACGACCTGCTTTCCCTCTCCCCTTTCGCAACTCGTATTTACACTAGCCCCGTCCATCAAACTAACAGTGTCTTTCTTTGCCTGCGATCTCGTCATTACCGCATTCACTGCATTAACCTTTTTTCGGGCTAATTCAATTATCTTTTGCGTTTTATTCCTTAAGAGAAGAGATAATAATGCAAGTCTGCTTCTTTGTCTACAACCCCAACTTCCGTTTTTAGGGAACCCAATCCATCAAAATCTATCTCTATGTGAGCGACAGGTAAACAGCGGATTTTAGAATCCAAGGGCTGTTTCACGAAGATATAATCTCCGGTCAATTGTTCCTTTTTTACGTGTTCCTCACCACACAAATCGTAATTGGTACCCGTATCTCTTAGAGTGACAATATCACGCCCATTTATTTTCGCTCTACTAAGATAAGGTTTGAACCCTTCTTCATAATCCGACGTTTTACTCACATGATTCACTTTAGCGGTGTCTCTCTCCTTCTTTTTTAACTGCGGACAATTGGCTCGAAGGTGAGTTGTGGAATCACAAAGGAAACACCTGTTTACCCTCCTTTTTTCGAAAACACGATCCCTATCTGTCACTATATTCTTGTCCCTCCAATTGAAATTTTTATCTGCACTTTTATTCTCCATCCCCGAGCTATTTTTCTCAGATTTCTTATCAAAAAAATTTCTCGAATTTCCTGTTTTCCTTTGGGAATTTTTCACAACCTCTAATTCATCTAAGCGTTTCACTAAAACTTCTGGGTCAGTGAAATTTGACCAGGCATCAATCAGATGATCCTTTAATTCTTGAGGGGCTCTTTTTTTAATTTGATCAGTGATCAAGAGCTTCTTTAATTCCTCAAAATTAGTAATTTTTAAAGAATTTAACCACCCCTCCAGATAGCTATTCAATTCGAAAATTAAATCACGCCACGGATTATTTGGATTCCTCTGGTGTTGATTAAATTTTAGTCTATACGATTCTGCATTTAATTTGTACCTTTCTAATAATTTACCTTTCACATAATCATAATTATCAATCAAATGTGATGGCTCTCTAAGGATTAATTCTGCCACATTTACCGGTAGAAGCGCTAATAAATTTATCACTAATTCATCATCTTCTAAATTACATTTTTTTGCCTGCCTCTCAAACAAATTTAAGAATAAAGATATTTCTGATCGACTCTCATCGAAACGATGTATTAAGGATTTTAAGGGCAATTTATTGCTTTTCTCTGCACCATGATTTGATGTTAGGCTACGCGTCTCTGCTTCTTGCGATAATTTTAACTTTTCGAGTTTAATAGCCCTGTCTTTGTCTCGATCCTCCCTTTCTAATCTCTTTCTTTCCTTTTCCTCCGCTATAAGCGCTTCCCGATCTTGCAGTATATTTTTGGCTTGTGCCAATGCAAAATCTCTATCAAAATCTTCAGCCGCTTCTATTTTACTAACTATTTTTGCAATCGTGTCGCTCTCATCTATTTGAACATCTAATTCACCCGCCAGGATTCGCAAATCTACCTTTTTAAAATTTTTCCACTCTGACATTTTTGAAAAATTAACCCCAAAACCTAATTTACATGGATATCAGATCAAAATTTAAAACAGAAAAAATACATACATACACAAAAAATATAATTCAGTAATACATTTACAAAACAGTTAGAAATATAATTTCCCCTTTTTATAACTTGTATTAAAAAAAGGCACTATGTTTCACTTCTGCAACCCATCATCTCGCAAAATTTTCACATATTAAACGTCTTTGCCAGATCACGACAAATACATTTTCCCGAAAGAAAAACCAGAACATTAAAATATCAAATTTTAAATACAGCTCAAGCAAAATTTTCCTAAACAAAACTTGTTATTAACAGAATAAACGCACTTAAAATTTTCCTGACAGTAAAAAATATTAACATTTCTCTTTTTTTTTTCACATGCCAATAACAGAAAGACTATCCTTTATTACTACTTTTCCTTTGAGAGGAAAAAAATAACTGCCCTTTATCATTGAAATCTACTGAGATATTTCTCGTGTCACACACAATAAACCACTGACACACAATAGCCAGCTTAAGGCAAAAGGAAATTAAACTCAACAGAATGCCACTGAGATAAAAGAATTTGTTAGCTCACCCCTTTGAAGACAGGATCCGTTGTCGTCCACCCAGCTGTTCCGAATAGAAGGCACTGTCAATCAACGTCGTTACTACGATAATCCTTTAGCTCCAGAGGTATGTAATCCACACAGAAATGTTTTTCTAGCTTGACCCAAGATACACAGTCTAAACACAAGGCAGTCAGTTCTAAGAAATGTTTCTTTCCAATAATCCTTGACGTTGTCACCACTAATAGCACTTGATAACAAGTTTTAATCACCACAATGCTTGTCACTATTAACGTTGCACTTCACAAATGTTCTTTGAGGACCCCTATTGTTCTACGCCTCATCTGGTCAACATGATCCCACCGCTGCCACCAGCTGTTAAGAACTTACTCCTCGATCAATCTAATTGAACGGTAGCTGTGAGGAATAATTCTCTCTACCATTCAAAATAATCAAAAGTTTTATTTTGAAATCTTGAATATATAGAACACAACAAAAATAATAAATTAAATGCGTAGGTTGTTGACTTATATGATTATGTAAAACACTGAGTCCTTGTAGCTTCAAATTTAGAAATTAGTTCACTCTAGAACTTCTCATTCAGCAGCAAGTTCGTTGGTCGGATGGCTTTTACAGGAAGGTCTCCCGCCGTCCTATACAAGTTCCGAGCGCTTCGCTCAATTTTACTCGGCACCTTTCGTGCTTTCAGCCCGGAAAAAAATCTCTTTTTCCCTCGTTCGTGCCAGTCAAACGCACACCCCAGTTTCCGAATCCAAACTGCCCCCTCCTCTCTTTTCCCCCGAAGAAAAATAGTCACTCTCTCGGACACCGTGAGAAAACTTTCAACATCCATCTCTGTCAATGCCTTTAGGCATTAGCGAATTCCTTTGCGAGACCTAAACAGGGTGGTCTATACTCCGAACCCTTAGATGTATCTCATATCCTTTATCAGGGCGTGCTACGTCCTAAGTGCTAATCCATCATCACTTACAATGTCCTAGAGCGTGAGAAAAATGTCTACTATGTCTTTCTATGCATCTGGGTGTATTCAGTTTTTCTTTAGGAAGACTTCTTCCCCCATCATCTGAAAACATAGAAGTTCAATTCTTTACAATACCAATGTGTCGACCGAGTTCGTAGGCAAGCTTCATTCGCCATCTTGTTTCAAAAGGGAAAATTTAAAATTTAAAATTAGGTATCGAATAATTAGAAAATGGAAAAGGTTTTTTTTTAGTCTTTGACCTTGATACAAAGATTCCGGGGCAATTTTTGTTTCGTCTATATCTTAAAAAATGGTTGAGTTATAGCACTTTGAATTTCTAGCATGCTGACATTTTGAAACGATCTGATATTTGTCACGCGATAATACGCGTATTTATTAACATATTTCGATGTAAGAAGGCATGTGGATAGTATATAGCAATGTCTATACCAAGTTCACTGGCCAGCTTCATCCGCCATCTTGTTTCAAAATGGCGGCCATTAAATTAAAAAAAAATTATTTAAAGTGAGGTGCAAAAAAAAAAAAAAAAATAGAAATTGAAAAATGTTTTTTTCTTAAGTATTTGACGTTGATATAAGGATTCCGGAGCATTTCTTGTTTTGTCTTTATCTTAAAAAATGGCTCAGATATAGCAGTTCGAATTTCTTTATGTGAGTGACATTTTGAAAAATCTGATTTTTTGCCTGCGACAGCACTCGTATATATCAACCGATTCCGATGTGAGTGAACATGTACACAGAAATTACTACGGTCTCGACCAAGTTCACTGGTTAGCCTCATCCACCATGTTGTTTTAAAAGGGCAGGCACATCAAGATATCGCCGAATTTCGAAACCAAATATAAGTTACTTTAAATAAAATCAGCTTGGATAAAGGTGACTAATTTCACGAAATTCTCATTCATAATGATTTAGTATTGATAAAAATTAGTATTGAATCTTCTATAATCGGTTTTCACTAAATTGAGCTTCGTGTGTTTGAATAATATAAGCTAGCTTTTTAAAAATAAGGAATATGAAAGCTACCTCTTCCTCCCGGCACTGGCCGGAAAAACTTTTTATGTCTTAAATTGTAGTCTTTGAAAAAATCATTTTCCAAATGGTCGTTGTAATTTGTTAAATTGCATTTTTTATGGTTTATTTTATTTTTTTTTTAACAGGATATGGAATTGTTCCCCAAATTCTTAAAAGTATAGCATTGCAAGTAAAGAATATGAACAAGTTATGCTGTTGTCACTTTACATAAGTAAATATAGTGTTGCCACACAAATATATAATATTACATCATTCATAACTGTTTATTTCATTTGGCAACAAATCTCACTTTATGAAGCCCGAATGTGCCGATTGAAAAAAAAAAAAAAAAAAAGCAATTTAACAAATTACAACGACCATTTAGAAAATGATTTTTTCGAAGACTAAAATTTAAGACATAAAAAATCGCATGGAATTGATCCCACATTACGTACGCCATGAATTAAACATTAACATTCCTGGACTCATCATGTACAAATTTTAAAAGAAATTTCAGTTTTACAATTTTCGGTACTGTGAATTTTTAAACTTCTACGGAGCTGGTCATACATTACGTATGCCATGGATTGATCATTAATATTCCTGGACCAATTTTAAATTAAACTTCATTTTTAAACTTCTATACATCCCCCAATATTACTTTTTAAACCGTCGTATAGAGAATAAAATGTACTTTTAAATGCAATTTGTTTGAAAGCTGTATCTCAATTTCTTTCTGAGTTATTGATTTTTTTTTTTTTTTTGTAATTTTTATTACCTTTTGTCATAGTGGCAACAGAAATATCCACCTCTGTTGAAAGTTAAGGGAAAATACAGATTACTGTATAGACCAATCTAACTACTAAACTCTGTGGCTATACAATCCAAAAAGGAACTGGGCCGACAGTGCCCATCTCTGTTTTCTTGACCCAGGGCCCCGAGGGCCGCTATATAGACCAATCAGAAAACGAATAAAATGCTGATTCAACCAATAAAACGCTTCAGATATGTTTTTGATTTCCTACCCTGGCAGAGGACAATAACCATTTTTCCAAATGCTTAAAAAAAACCGCAGAGGCCTGTATACCTTAAAAGTACCAATAAATCTTTACATTTAAATCTTCATTTTCAACGTTTTTCACATTTTTGAAAGCCGAAAAAAAATTGTGTGAAATAATTTACTTTATTTACTTTTTATTAGCTAACAGGCTATCAAAGCCTGAGAGCTAATGTGCCCGCCCGTTCTGTATGTATGTATGTACGTATGTATGTATGTATGTATGTATGTACGTAACGCGATAACTCTTGATAGAAACATCCGATTTGCTTCAAAAAATTTTTCTAGGTTCATTGTGATAAGGCGCTTCCCTGAATAGTTTTGGGAGTTCATTGGTTAAGGATAAAGGGGAAAAAACGGGGTTAGTCCAACCCCTTAATTCAGATAAATGGGTTTTTCTTGCAGAATCATTCGATTTGCTCCGAATTTGGTATACCGGTTTATTATGTTAAGGAACTTCCCTGATTAGTTTTGGGTGTTCATTGGTTAAGGATAAGGGGGGAAAAGGGGGGTTAGTCCACCCCCTTAATTCAGATAAATGGGTTTTTCATGCAGAATCATTCGATTTGCTCCGAATTTGGTATACCGGTTTATTATGTTAAGGAACTTCCCTAATCAGTTTTGGGAGTTAATTGGTTAAGGATAAAGGGGGAAAAGGATGGTTAGCCCACCCCTTTTAATTCAGATAAATGGGTTTTTCATGCAGAATCATTCGATTTGCTCCGAATTTGGTATACCGGTTTATTGTGTTAAGGAACTTCCCTGATTAGTTTTGGGGGTTCATTGGTTAAGGATAAAGGGGAAAGGGGGACTAGTCCACCCCCCTTAATTTATATAAACGGGTTTTTCATGCAGAATTATTCGCTTTGCTCCAAATTTGGTATACCGGTTTATTATGTTAAGGAGCTTCCCTGATTCGTTTTGGGGATTCATTGGTTAACGATAAAGGGGGCTAGTCCACCCCTTAATTTAGATAAATGGTTTTTTGCAGGATTATTCGATTTCCTCCAAATTTGGTATACCGGTTTATTATGATAAGGAGCTCCCCTGATTAGATTTGAAGGTTCACTGGTTAAGTATAAAGGGGGAAACGGGGGCTAATTCCCCTTCACTTATTTTTTTGAGGGGCATTATTCTTTAAAATAAGAGTATAATATACAATTAGTGTGAATAGCCTGTGAGCTCAATGCCATCAGTTCAGCTGGGCACTTTTCTTTTTTATTACGTATTTACTTTTTAGTAGAACTCGAAATATACTTTTTACAATTTTGTCAATAACACAAGATTTTCCATTTTTCTCCTATGCATATGTTTACGGAGTATTACCAGTAGTATGCACCAGGTGGCGTAACTTTCCGGACAAAGTCAGTTAATAAGTTGGCAATTATCGCGGACATTTTCACCCATAGGCTTTCTCCGGATTGTCAAGTTTATTATATGATAAGGGAGTCTTGTTCGTAACAATGACAGATGTGTTTATTTTAATTGGGTGGTTTCTACCGGTTGATACATACAAAAAGCCTCATTGAGTATAGCTAAATCCTCATAACCGAGCGTAAGCCCCGATAATAAGAATAACATACAAAAAGCATTAGGTATAAAGTTCTAGTGGCTTGTCACAAAGAGGAATCCAAAGGTAGCCGAAGGAACTCAAAAGATCAAACTTAGGTGTCATTTTTAAAATATGAATCTTACTGCGATTTTAAATATACAGTGTGTCCACGTATAACCTGACTGACCTTTATTTTCGCAACCGTTGGTCCTAGATACATACTCCCAATTACAAAAATGTTTTAAATAAGGTAAAGAATTTTTTTTAATGCGATTTGGGTCAAGAAAAACTTTTATTAAAAAGTTACGAAATTTAAATTTTTATACGGTACCCCGGTCCTATAAGTGATATTTAGTGAAAATTTACAGTGACACTAACAAGTAAGACAAGAAAAGTCCCATTCATCTAACGTTAAAATTGACCGAGTTATGAAACTTTGAAATGCATGACTTATACTACTTTTTTGCAACTTCTAGCAGATAATTTCGGCTATGTTTTCAGGGGTCTTATATAAAGTACTTAAACTTAATTCAATGTATCTGCGCTTTTAAAGAAATAGTACAACTATTCTGATTGAGTTAACTTTTATTAGTTCAAAAAATTGTATTTTAACATATGTTTTATTTTGTAAGGATTTGAGGCTATGATTCTTTTAACAAAATTTATGTTATTTTCATAAGGTTTTATTTAACTTGCAACGATCGTCTTTCCAGTTTATAATTTGTACTCGAACTTGAACCCACTTGCAAATGTCCGATCAAAGTTAAATTTTACATACTGACATAAATCCGATGACAATGTAATATTATTATGATTTTCGACGCTTATCATCTTATACATACTTATATTAGCGGATAACACGAAAAAATTCGGATAGATTACCGTCAACAAGTTTAAAAAAGAGTTTTAGGTTAGATAACATAAACCTGCAGTGGTTGTTTTTTTTAACTTTTATAATTACGTTTTATGTATTTTTTAACATTAAATAGAAAAATTACCTTCACTTTTAACCATCATGTCAGGATTTTTCGCAAATCGTAAACTTCAAGGTTAAAAAAATAGCGAAAAATCTGTTACAATGAAATATATGAAAGGCTTTTTAATTCTGTTTAATTTTATTTAATTCAATAATTTATTCAATTTTTTGGCTTATACCTGGTTTCATACAGTTAAACAGTTCCGGGGTCCGATGAGGTTGGGAGGGGGGGGATCAAGTTTAACTTTGAGCTTTTTAACTTTGAAATTTGCTTTTTGAGAAAAATCCTGAGGTGATGGTTTAAAATGAAGGTCATTTTCGGATTCTGCGCTAAAAGATACATAAGAATCAATTTTCAAAAGCTAAAAAGCATGGCACAACCTAAAATTTGAAAGACAGTGTAATCTAACAGCATTTTATAATATGTATCATTTTATAAAGAATTGAGGCTGTTGCTTTTCATCCTTTTATTTAACAAAAATTCTGTTCTTTGTATCCTCTTATATGTTCAGTACAAATTGTATATTTTGCAGTAATGTGTCAGAATGATTAAAGATTTCAAATTTATATTGCAATGCTAATTTTACTCTCAACCATTTCTTAAATATATCTCACGAAATTATATTTCTACTAAATTTGTGAATAATCCCTAATTTGCAGCAAAAAATAGGCTCCAACTTTAAACAGCTATTACTCGGTCAATTTTAATCGCAGAATAGCGGGACTTTTTTTTTGCCTTACTTGTCAGTGTAACCGGAAAAATTTATTAAATATAACTTATAGGACCGGAGGACCGGGGAACCGTATAAAAATTTTGATTCTGTCATTCTTCACTTAATTGTTTTTTCGCTTCAAACTTTTTTTTAATCTTAACTCTGCACCTAATTTTGACCACTTTTGTAATTGGAAGTATGCATCTAGGACCAACGATTGCGAAAATAAAGGTAGGTCAGGTTATACGTGGACACACTGTATATATTTATATATGTCGTCTAGTTAAAAAAAAAAAAAAATAATTAAAATTCAGAGACTAGGGAAAATTCCTTGCATATCTCTCTATTTGAATTTGGTGATAAATAGCACGCAATTGTGACTTTTTATTTCCAAAACTGTATATTTTCGGCTCCATATGACATCATTTTAATCACAGGGCTTTTCTTGAACGCTCATTACTAAACTCCTTGAATTTTACTTTGATCGCGAGCTTTCATATTTTATTACATTTTTACATTTTTGTTGTTGCTGTAATTTTAAGATTACTTACTTTCTTACGATGATTTAAAAAATGACTGTATCACCAACATTTTAGAATTTCTTTGAAGTGGTAATTCGGCTCGAAGATGACTAATAAGATCAATATTAGTGAAGCAGAGAGAAAAATGCTGATTGTTTCTATAACAGATTTTTTACGAGATCAAGTTTTAACTCGAATTGATTTCTGTCCAAAAGATAGATATTTCCTCACAATTGCTATTATAAGCCTAGAAACAGCTTATGATCTAGAAAGCAATCAGTATATTCTACATAAATTTTCAAGACCGCTAATGGATATTTTCCGCCAGCTGTCAAGTCCTGTGAGGGCTAAGGATAAAATTCTAGCAGATTATCACAAAGTGAAAGGCAATGATTATATGAGGAGGCGTGAGTTTGAAAATGCTAAAATTGAATATATTAAAGCGATTGAATTAGATAAATGGAACGCAATATATTACGCCAATTGTGCCAGCGCAAAGATCGAACAACGTAGGTTTTTAAGTGCAATTGCTGATTGTAGGCAAGCACTGATGTTAAATCCAGATTACGCAAAAGCGCACACAAGAATGGGCCACGCATTTGCTTTATTACATGATCCTAAAGAAGCAGCGCGATGTTTTCGTCAAGCTTTAGAGTTGGAGTCAGAAAATAAAAGGTACCTGAATAATATTAGAATCGCTGAATATGAAATTAACAAACATAATACAGCGCATATCATTAATAATTGTTTAGGCTGTTTTAGCAAAGTCGAGCCTCAGAATGCTGCAAGGCGTATTTCAAGAACAATGCATAAAAGGCGTACCAGTCACTGTAAAAGACGTTTATTGAATTCTGGTAACATTCCAAAAAAGCATCCTCCTACACTAGGTGCGTTACCTCAAACTTTCAAAAGCTCTGAAATTTCTCAAATTATTCCATTTTCTAAAACCGATTTACATGGACATAAATCGTCTATGACTATAACTAATTGTATAAACACTTTTCCATGTTCTTTTGGTGCTACCGATGAAAACTCCGAGGACGAATATCATGACGCTCTTGAAGAATTTTTTACCAATATTCCTTCAGTTGGCTTTGATGCAAATACAACCATATAATCTTCCTCTTCACAAGCTTGGAATAGATTACAAAATTCAGAAAAGGCGTTAAATTGAATGTTGCAAAATTACCAAATATTTTTCTAGATGTAAAAACTCTCCCTCAACATGAATCTAAAGCGAAGCCAATTTTGCTAGAAAATGCACACATAATACAGAATAACTATAAAGTGAAAATAATATCGAATGCGATAGTTTAAAAAGATGACAATCTTCATTATGAAACGCATTTCTCGTTTGCAATTATGAATAATGATACTTATATACTTTCAGCAATTCGTCTGCTAAAACATTTAATGAATAACAAAGTGAGACAAGTAAATGCGATAACGTAGATGACAAGAAAATATAAAAGGCGCCAGAACTTTTATTTCTGGAAAAGCTAAAACTGAGATGTATAGTAAATTGCTATAATAAAGAGTACCTACGACAGTGAATCAAATGGATAATAAAGTGAAAATATTATAGATTGAGTATTTAAAAAAAACATTGGTAATTTATATCAAACGTTTTAAATTGTTCATTAATTATTTGTATTAATTTTATCCTATCCAAAAGTATATCAATGCAATTCTTTCGATGTTAAAATTTTACAAATGTGTCAATTGTATTTCTAAATAGTGTTAAGAAAGGTTATTTAGTCCCATTTTGGCAGATATGCCACATACGTGCCATATTGGCACGATGTTTTACTGACGCCATTGTCATATACGCAATGATACTTAACTGGCGCCAAAGTGTCGATATTTTGCTTGATATGATAACCCGGATATTGTTGTTTATGCTGTTGATGTTTTCACAAAATTGGCGTCAGAAAAAATTGCGCCAACGTGGTGCGTATATGACATTTGTGCCCAATTATCATGGTCATCTCAGCGAATGAGAAATTTATTTGCCAAAAACATTAAGTTTTTATTAGTCTTAAAAATAGGGGAAAACATGCAAGTCATATAAAAAACGGTACATACAAAGAACAGACGCGTTAGACGTCCACAGATTGAACTAGGCGAAAAAAGGTAAAATTAATCGCGATGAACCGTTATTTTGAACAACTCAGATTTATGGAAACCATTGCTATTTTTCGAACTATCAAAAGTGAAACAAATCGCGATTAATATTAACTGAATTGCATGATTTAATTTTTTATATTTAGATATTAAATTTATAAAATCAAAGCTGTTATTTGTAATTTTTAATATTTCTTTATTAACCATTTGGAAAAATGGTTATTGTTCTCGTCAGGGTAGAAAATCAAAAGCATATCTGAAGGTTTTTATTCTTTAATCCGCATTTTATTCGTTTTCTGATTGGTCTATACAGTATTCTGTATTTCCCTTTACTTTCAACAGAGATGGATACCTTCTGTTGCCACTTTGACAAAAGAGTAATAAAAACTACAAAAAAAAAATTAATAACTCAAAAAACAAATTGAGATACAGCTTTCAAACAAATTGCATTCAAAAGTGCATTTTTTTCTCTATCCGACGGTGAAAAAAGTAATATTGTCGGATGATTAGAAGTTTAAGAATGAAACTTCACTTAAAATTGGTCTTCAGATTTCTTGGAAATCTGACAATGGAAAGGCCTTTTCCCGAAAAGCCAACAAAATGCTTGGATAATACATAAGTTTCAGGTGGATAATACGTACGAGTCGCAGGCGATTTCTGTCGCTTGGAATTTTTACGTGTAATAACACTATTAATGTTTAATTCACGGCGTATGTAATGTATGATCGACTCCGTTCGATTTTTTTTGTTTTAAATTTTAGTCCTTGAATTTTTTTTTTTCCAAATGGTCGTTGTAATTTGTTACATTGTTTTTTTTTTCCTTTTTTAAATGCTGATAAAATTACTTTAGTTTTGAAAGTAACCGCCATGTTTCTTTGTTTATCCCTGAGTTTCAGATTGGTGATCATTTACAAAAATGTTAGTTTGGCGTGTTTTGGAAAAAAATCACCAAGTTCACTCTGCGGATCTATAACACATCTGTACACCTTCATATTATCCGGGCCATGTGGATAAATCGCAAAAAATGCTTATCATTCGCCAATTTTTTTTTACCGTTGCTC
The DNA here is from genome assembly GCA_963932465.1 of Maratus speciosus. NCBI lineage: Eukaryota > Metazoa > Arthropoda > Arachnida > Araneae > Salticidae > Maratus > Maratus speciosus. The sequence continues at coordinate 423,906,392 of OZ010793.1, read as the reverse complement.
ATCGCCAATTGTGTTCCAAATTGTAATTTAATGTACATTTAATACACACGTAAAATTATTAAGAATGAAAAATAATATAAAAGGAAACGAAACTAGTACTAAACTAAATTGGTATGCCTTTAAAGAATACGTAACATCAAATTGACGACTTTTACGGCTTTTATCAATAAATGAAATAGTAAATTTATTTCCAGCTGTTTGTTATGCCCACCACGATGAATATAATACAAATATTACATAAAAATACAATACACTTATAATAGCTCCGTGTTTTAACAGGAAAAATTCGTTTATATTTTTTCAAAACAGCACGTATTTTAATTAAATTTTCTTTCGGTTTTTGTGAGAAAATGGCAACAAAAATATATATTTATCTACTTCCGTTGCCAATATTAAGCAAATGGCTATAAAAATTACGAAAAAATTAATATTTGAAAAATAAATGAAGATACAGTTTTCAAACAAATTGCATTTAAAAGTGCATTTTTTCCTGATACGACGGTATAAAAGTTGAAAATGTGCGATCCTTAGAAGTTTTAAAAAATTGCCAAAGACTATTTAATCCTACAATAATACATCTACTTTGTTTTACGGCTGGCTTATACAACATAGCGTTAATTTTTGGATACGACACAACAAAGCTGGGAGAAAGAAATAGCATACCGGGGACTACTAAGAATTATTTAAATAAAAGGGCTACTGTAATTGATATTTTCGGCTCCATTGCTGGCGCAGTGAATATGCCCTGGACCAGATAATACGCAAGTACTCTAAAAAAACATACAAATAATCAAAATTGGAGAATTTCATAAATTTAAAACTAGTGCATCTTTTGTTTCTAATCTTCTCGCAATTGATAAATCGCCAAACAGTGCTCTCACCGCCATCGTATTCATTTTATTTAAATTTAAATGTTTGATGAATTTATTTAAACTCATTATTATTTTTTTTTAAATAAATGTATTTTAAACGCATATATTGCATTAATGTAAAATGCACAACTTTCTCTCATTTCATTTTAAATTAAAAAAAATAACAAGAAAAAATGAAAGAAATGTTGCGGATGCAGCGCGGTTAGCACCATTTTTTAGCGCTATTTTGGCGAGAAAAATCCGTTTTCAAATATTTGTTATGCCTAGCGTAAAAAAAAAAAAACAGAATATTAATTTTATTTTATTACTAGCTAACTTGCCCAGCGTTGCCCGGATACGTCAAAAAACAGCAAGAATTGCGAAAAAGCTCGGACTATCACAATAAGATATCGCGAAAAAATTTTTAAATCACTACACAAATTTCGAAAAGCGAAAAAAAAAATACATATTGTGTTCGAAGATTGAAAGTTGATTCCTTTCACTAACGTGGGCAAAATGGTAGCAAATCGCTAAAATACACTAAAAATTACATACAAAATTTCAGAAAAATTCGAAAATTGCTATACGAAATCCGAATAAACTTTATTGAAATGAGAGCAGAATTTACTTTGGGTGAAAAATGGAATGCCAAAAAATTGCAGCAGATCGCAAAGAAACGTAATAATCTCATTAAAAATCACAAAAATTAAAATAATCATATAAGTCAAAATTTACTAAATTGGATTAAAGTTTCAAATCTAATTCCTTCGATGAATATAACATTTTATTCAGTGGCATTATTGTACGTTTCAACCATCAAGTGCTTCTGAATAAACAGTTCTGGTTAAATCACTTAATTTAATATTGGTTTTTGTTGCATTAAATATCTCATTTTGTTGATTTTCTGTAAGCAAGTAAACCCTATTGATTTACAATGGAAGTCTATGGGAATTTAGCGAAATATTAGAGATATCGCCAAGTTGGAGTCACTTTTGGTGACTAATTTTGGTCGCCAAATTATATTGCCAAGTTGGCAACAAATATGGCGGCATTTGTCGACAGAACTGAGGCCACCCTACGGTAACCCCCGCCCACCCCTTATAGGTATTGAGATGAATTAAATGGTGTTCAATAACCAATGAGGTGCGTTTCATTCGGGCGTTACCATTAAACAATTAACAAATATTTCGCGATTGCTGTGCCACATAGCATGCAAAATTTAGTACATCAGGCTAAAAGTTTGAAATAAAATGCCTTTTACCAATATCAAAAGATTGCCGCAAAATGAAAAAAAAAAAAAACAACTATAAATCACATAAAAAAACGCTAAAAATTCAAAAACAGCTGTACGAATTCCGAATAAACTTTTTTGAAACGATAACAAAATTTACTATATTGGGTTAAAAGAAAGAAACCGTATTATTTTCACTAATGTGGAAAAATCGCCTCGAAACTTAAAAAAAGCGCTAAAAATCGCATAAAAAATTAAATTAAAAAAATATAATCAAAAAATCGAAAATCGGGCTTCGAGTTACAAAACTTCTTATATAGACGTACCCTTTCCCGAAATTTTGTAGCTCTACGTGCAACTGTCTCTTGAGAACACCGTCGACACACTCACATACTCACACACAAACTTTTTTCTTATCTATATTATAAAGGACAAACATATCTGTGCGTAACACATGCGTCATTTTGCGAATGGCAACACTTTGAAGTTTGAAATAAAATTTTGGTTTTGCAATTTTCTCTACTGCAAAGTTTTAAACTTCTAAACATCGCACATTTTAAATTTTTTCACCTTCGTAAAAGGAAAAAATTGCTCTTTTAAATGCCATTTGTTTGAAATCTGTATCTCAATTTATTTGTGAGATATTAATTTTTTTGTAGTTTTTAATACCATTTTTCTTATCGTGGCAACAAATGTACGCCATTTCTGTTGAAAGTCATTGAAAGTAAACGGAAAATAGTCCACAAAAGAAGATACTGTATCTTTTTGTTGCCATTTTCTCATAAAACCTTTAAAAAAATTGAAATTAAAATAGGGGCTATATCAAGAATATTGTCTATTATTCCGTGATAATGACGTCATGCGCATGCTTTTCGATACACAAAGTTTAAGAGTGGATTGTAAAAGTGGATTGCTTTAAAGGATGCAAATGACGTCATTTTATAAAAAAGCGTGTATTTTAATTCTTAAACCTGAATTGAGTTTTGTAGATGTGCGTCATTTTCACAGCCCAGCTGCTTTGAAATTCTTCACAGGGGTAAATGGTTCACTTTTGAAAATAATGTAATCGAAAGCACACACTGATAAACCGCAATGTTTTACAAAAATTTAGAGTGTCTTTATAGAAGATAGGTTGGTTGTATTTATGTCGGCCAATTATCTGCACGTAGGATATGGGCCCTAAGGGGGGGAGTGCCTTCCGCGGAGGTCTTTCTAAGGGAACCTAATCCGTATTAACGCTTGGAGAACCAAGGCTCGAAGAAAACCACGAAAACTCCGAACGATTAGGCCGACGGGCGCGATTGGGATCGAACCCAGCACCTCCCGTCTACCAGCTTCGAGAGCAGAACCTCTCGGCCACTGGTGGGGTCTATAGAAGATAGGTGATATGCAAATAATAGCGATTTATATTACAGAAATTGATGATTCTCGCCTGGATGGATTTGCTTCGCCGAGTTAGACAAGCAAACAAATAATTCGTGGTTTAAAATAATATCTTTGAGAAGTTTTTGTCCGAAATTCTCTCGAATAATAAAATTTTAATGGTATTCGTGAGGATATTAAACTATAATTTTATCAAAATAACATAATTTGCTTAATTTAATTTTTCCTAATTTTATATAATCTATATATTTAAAACACGAGTGTGTTTTTTAGTCATCTGCCCTGATCTTTCTGTTGAACCAATTTTACTAATATTTTTAAAACTGAAAGCGCTTCATTTGTAGATGTGATCGCAATATCTGTTTTTTTTTTTTATTCCCCACTTTTATATTTTAATGTTAAAAGCATTTTATGAAATTTCTTTAAAATGGTGAAAATTAGATAGCTTTTATTATTGCAGACAAGAGAGAAATAATGAGATATTTTTATCTTTATTCATGCTATTTTCTGATAAAAATTCAAAGTTGTTGATAAAAATTGTTGTATAGGGTTTAGTGACGCAAAATCCCATTAGGAGCAGAATATTATATTAGGGGCATAATAACGGAAAACGACATACTGCTTTTGAAAATAGGTATTTTTCCTCATAAATTTTCTATATTGTTTTTCCTTCTGCATGTGTACTTATACTAAGTTTCAGACACTAGGCGAAATGCTTATTTAAGTGAAAATAAAGTCATATTTAAAAGAAAACGATCATTTTCTTAGATAAAACTAAACATTTTAACACAAATGCGTCTAAAAAACAGAAATTACAGAAATTTTTACTCTACGGAACTGAGATTAGAATCTCAAGTAAAGGGTGCGTCTGTTCACATAAAAGATGTTCTGACAATCGTGACTTCAAGTTTTGAGTTAAAATGGTTTTTAAATGATCAAACAAAATACAATTTTTTTTTAATGATGAATATGGAAATCATAAGTGCGTATGAAATTTTGAGAAGGTGAAAATTGCTGTTTTTCATTCCGGAATACAAAACATAAGAACCTCAATTCATAGCCACATCCTAATAGCTGATCTTTATTATATTTTACTGATTAAGTATCTATATTATAAAGAACAAACGTATGTGTGAGTAATGCTGATGTCATTTTGCGAATGGCAACACTTCACGCTCAAATTTCGGTCTTGAAATTTTTGCTACTGCAATTTTTTAATCTTCTGACCATCGTACATTTTCAATTTTCGTCGCATAGAGAAAAAATTTACTTTCAAATGCAATTTGTTTAAAAACTGTAGCTTCATTGACTGATGTATTATATTTTCTAAAATAATTTTTAAGCATGATTTTTTAAGTTTATCTTATCACGTGCCAGTTTCAATACATAATAATAATAACATTTTGCACGTAAAGCAACAAACATTTTTCAGCATTTGTTTCTGAATATTTTTGCATAACGAAATTAATTATTTCTTTATAAACACATAAAAGAATAATATTAAAAAATCCCACCAATCTAACATATTTGTGAAAGACAAATTAACGAAATTAATATTTCTTTTTTAAGCAAATAAAAGAATAATATTGTAAAAACACAAATCTAACATATTTGTAATCGTACAATTTAAATTTTTAGATCACCAAATAGGATTTTTTTTTTCATATGGAATTTGTTTGCAAAGTTCATCACAGTTTACTGATTGTCTATGGTTTTAAAAACAATTTTAAAGCATGACATATTTTTTTAATTTATGTATATCGCGCGGAGCTCGATTACGAAAGATTAATGCGTTTGCCCTTAAAATAACGAGTTCATCATTTTCTTACGGCTAATATCCATTACAAAAAAACTTCCCTACGAATAAATAAATAAAATAGTACAAATTTAAGAGACATGTATAAGCTCTGAAATTATCAGAATATAAAAGGATGCCATAAGTAGCAAAATCTTGGTCAAATAACTCTTAGCATGCGGTTAATAAGAAAATATCGCTTTTGATAAATTTCAAAAATTTATTTGATTGTGTAATTCGTATTTTTCATATGAAAAATGCTTTTTTAACGTAAGTGGGCATCTAAAAAATTTATTGCATATAAAAAAATTATTAGTTTTCAATTAAAGAAAAATGTTTCCACCAATATTCTTTAACCCGGGAAGCCCGGGTACGATCCACTAGTTATTATAGAAGATGAAATCATATTGTAGTTTATCATAAAACATAGACATAAATTTTTATTTCTTACACACGTTTAATTTTATTTTATACACACATTTACCGAATAGATAAAACCAAGAAACAAAACATTTTAGTTCAACATAAAATCATTGTTTCTTATTTACACGCGAAAAAATAAAATATGCTATTGAGAAGAGAAACTTTTAACAATTACCATCTAATCCTGTGGACAAAATATTATTAATAAAAATAAACCTGCATGCAGTTAATTTTGTGTTTATGGTCTGATGGTGTATGTATAAAAATGGTTAAATGTTTAATACTAAGTTCATTATTTTCTTTTTTTATTGGGTCGTATGAATATGTGCATTTATAATAGTCTTATTATTAAAATTTCACCACACTTTATTCTAATACATATACAGCATTATCACAATAGCTATCACGAATATCGTGAAAAATGCAGTACAGCAGAGCCACCTTTAGGCCGGTATATACCAAGGTCTAATCAGCAACGAATTATGTCAACGTGTAACTGAATGTGAAGTTTGATAAAGATATGTGCATTAGTTCTTGAGATAGAACTATTTCGGAAATCGTGAAAAATGAAGCATAGCAGCGCCACCTGTTGGGCGATTTAGAACAAATATAATAAGCACCAATTTATATCATGGTATAAATGAATCTAAAATTTTATTAAATTTCGTGCGGGCACGGAGTTCTTGAGATAGAGTGGGCACAAAATTTTTGTCACATACAAACAGATTACCAGACAGACATTTTCTGAAAACCGTCAAATCGTATTCAGGACCTTCTAAGACGTATAAATCCCCAGAAAAGCGTAAGTCGAATTTTTTCACGAATCCTCTTCTTGTAAAGATAGGAAAAAGTAAAAATAGTATTAAAAGGAAAAATATAGGCTTATTTTTTAATGTACTGCTGACATGACTCATATTAATACAAGTAATTAAAGTACAAGTATTAGCACAAGTAAATTTATTCTAAATTTAATTTTCAGTTACTTTAGCTAAGAGTCTTTTGTCCAGTTTATAGTTTAGGAAACCGACATTATAATCTGCAAAGTATATACTTTTTAAAAATCAATTTTTCTTTTTCATTTTATTTAAAAACTGATGATCATAGAATTATACCTCTTAAGACACCGTTCGCAGCACCTTAGCTGAGTTGCATTCAAAATTCAGAAACCTGGTGCAGAATATATGGAAGTCCTTTGTATCCAGGGCCACCTTTTCTTTAACGTATAAGAACTAAACTACTAACCATGTTTTAAACTGATAAATTAATGCGCATTCATGCTAATTGTATTTACTTCTTACTGTAAGATTTGTACATAATTAAAGTTGGAAATTATACCAAATATAACCAAATACTGTTTTTAAACAATGCAAATGGCCATAGGTACAAGAATACCAATCTATAGCCAAATAAATGTCGAAAAAAATATACATTTTGAGATTAATGTTCGGAAGCTCATTCCGTAAAGTAGTTTTTGAGTCATGCTTTTAAAACTATTTGCATTGTAAACTGTTTTGCTAAGATTAAAGAACAAGTCAACAGTAGGAGTTAAAAATATATGTTGTATGTAAAAGAAACATATATTTCTTATCATATTATAAAATATTCAGCAGCAAAATTTTATTTTTGTGTTTTCAAAACAGTTTTAAACCATTAACCCTTTGTACTCCGGCGTCTCTTACACAAATTTTATTCGGTTTGCACCACTTTTTAAAAAGAAGTTTCCTTGAAGTATACAATTTAATAAATGCTCTGATTAAATAAGGCGAATTTTATTTTCCTATATTACTAGTACCAAAAACTAATTTTGCAAAGAAAGATGATGTCGCCGCAGAAGCGACAACGAAGTGAAAAGTGTTAATTTCTCAGAACGGCATTCTTCTAAAATTCAAATTGGCTGCATTAACAAAATTGAATGCTGTTACTCTCCTAGATGAATAATAAAACTTATATATAAATATTATTTAAAATAAGTCCCCTCGAAATGAAATAAGGGGGCTTTAGGTGTAAAAGTCTTCTGAATTTAAGGAAACCCAAGTATTCCTAAGTGTTTAAAAGTCTTATTGGACATTTTAGGTATGGCAGATCTACTTTCTGCCAAAAGCTCGATTCAATTGTTCTCACCTTCTGCTAATACCTCTGTCTCAGCAAATGGCTGCGGTCTCACAGAAGAGATACAGAAGCAAATATGCAAAATACAGGGTATCGTAAATTGGTAAAATTTACACAGAAAAACCATAGTTTGGACCTGCGTGCCAGTGGCTCTACACTCTCAAAAATACTTTCTTGAATTCACGGAAAATTTCCTGGCAGCAGTACTGCCAGTATTTATCCGTTGATAGACGAATACCCGTTTATTTTTTTCCTTTACAGGAGGTAAAGTATACGTAAATTGAAGAAAAGGGAGAAAAAGTAAAAGTTACTGACCAGGAATCGAACCAGCTATCTTAGTGTTACGAGAATTGTACTCTAACCATTGGGCTATAGTTGCGCAGTAGTGAGACACTTTGAATTAAATATGTTTGCTTCACATGGGCATGACTTGATTGATTTCTTTCAAAAGCTTTTAATTTTGAAGTTAATTTCGAGAAGATTTCGTCTTTAATGAGATGTGTCTGGGGTTTTAATACTTTAGTATCAGTGTATGATAAAAATATGAAATATAATTATTTTTAAGTAGATTGCTAGATGTAAAATATGAATATTTTATTTTTATTCAAAAAGATTTTTTTTTTCTTTTTTGAGTAGAATGGATTTTTTTTTTCATTTAATATTTAAATTAAAATATCTTTTAAATATGTTTCGAAATATTTTTTATAAACAAATTTATAAATTCAACTTTATTTAACGTACTTTAACTTATTCAAATTAAAAAAATAAATAAATTTGGAGTATTTTTGAATGAATGAGAAAATTATTTTTATTCATTTTTAAATTCGAAAACTTTTTTTCTATTTCAACTATATTAGAAATTTTAATGTCTAGAATTTTTGGGTTTTCATTTTTTAAATAAAATCTAATTTTAACATTAATAGCGCGCATGCGTTCTGGGAGTGAACTGAATTTCTACCTTTTTTCTAACTTTTGTGAAGAATTCACGGATAAACTATGTTATTTACGAGTGCTGAAATTAATTGTTAAAAAATGAGGAATAATTTAGTGTAAATTGACGAGTTTTTTTTATATTTTAGCTACAATGATGACCACTCGCTATGTTTCTATTCAAACAGCTACTTATATGTTGATAATTCCTTTATTGCAATTGAATTTCTAAAATTCTCATATTTCATCTTACGTATGATATACATATAATCCGAACATCAGTATCATGTTCAGTATACCATCTGTTTATGTTCGTTGTTATTGAGATAATTCCTACCCTTTTTTTCAGATTCCATTTTCATGCTGTTTTCAAGTGTACAAATGACGGGAACACTACAATATATTCTAAAATTTAGTTACTTCTCATTTTACTTACTTCAAGAGTACCTCTTACGGAGCAGCCACAAGTGAATAACAATTGTATACGATAATGTGTAATAAAAATTAAGAGAGAAAACAAGTATATAATACGCATCTGCAAATTGGCAAATTTTGTAATTCAGCATATTTTGTAATTTCTTATCAACGCCAGCCAAACACTAATCGTTGCTTTAGATCGGTGTTTCCCAAACTTTTAATGACCACGCCCCACAAAAGCATCCGTAAAATAACTATGCCCCCCCCCCACACACACACACACATTGTAATTAATATGTCTTATTATTTAAAAAAGTGAACTGTATTCTAATTTAGAAAGACTAACAGAATCTCCATAATAACTATTCATTTCAATTTTTTTTTTAATTTAAGAAAGAGGTGAATGTTTTGTCACAAATGTGTTTTGAATATAATTTTATGAATGCGAGGAAGCTATGCATCTTCACTTTTATGTCAAAAAAGTTTTGTTGTTACTTTCCAACTTACCTCAATGTGAAACAAAAGTGTTATATGGTCTGCATTTTTATTCATTTTATTAACTTATTAAAAACGGTAGGAATTACTTTGGAAACTAAATTTTCTATCTGTAGATAACTCACTACACAAGAATCTTTTCAAGATTATGTTCTTTATTAATTTTAAGTAGCCCTTATTCCCCATCCAAATATAGTTCTCTGATTCCCTACCACATTATCGTTAATTGGCTGTCATGTATTACCTGATTTAAAATTTGAAATGTAGTATATGTCATTGTGTAACAGGTGAGCCAAAAATTCGTTAGAACTTTAAAAATTCATAAAAAAGAAAGAAATTATGATAAACGAGTGCGGTTTGCAAGAAAGGGCTCATAAGGTAGTCGGATGTTTTTAGCATAAAAAAATTTAGTTAAAAAATCACATGTAGAGGGCGCTGACGACCCGAAACACACTGAACAGGACAACAATACGCTCCATTCATTTGTTCTTACAATAGCAAATGTTCAACATGACCTCCAGAATGACCCTATGACACAACTATTGTCCTGTTCATTGTGTTTCGGGTCGTCAGTGCCCTCTACATGTGATTTTTTAAACTTTTTTTTTTTTTTGCTGTAAAAAAAAGAAAAAAAAGAGACTGCTTTGTGAGCTTTTTCTTGAAAATCGCAGTCCATTATCATAATTTCTTCCTTTTTTATGAGTTTTTAAAGTTTTAACGAACTTTGGCTCACCAGGTGTATTTATTTGCTATGTAGGAGAGGACACCTAATCAGAGCCATCGATATTCCATTTCATTTAGTAATGCTATTTAAAATTTGTAAATTTAATATTGTTGGCAACAGTAACGTACCTGGTTTAGGTATTTCAAATATTTTTCAAGTTAAATATATTAAAGACAGATTTAGATATACCCTTAACCAGTTTCTCGTGTAAAATTTTCTTTATGTGACATATAGGAAAGCGAATAGAAATACAAGGCGCATTCCGTAAAAATCAAAAGAGTTACAAACAATTGTAACAAAAATATTCAAAACCAGAAAAATTATAAAATTTTTGAACATATAGATTTAAAAAAAGCGGATTTAATTAGTTGTCAAATTTATTCATATAATTATTCTGGTGTAAGTCAATTTTGTAATTTTAATATGGAAGTTTTTTTTTTAATTTATCAAAAATATTTTTGTTTTAAATTTTATTTTTTAATTTTACATATTATTACTCTTATTTTTACCCCCTACGTTGGGAATCGCTGCTTTAGATAAAACGAGCCCAATTTGTCGAATTAAATGCTTAATTTGTGCACATCAATTAAATGTAATTATCATTTTTCGTAGTTAAATTTTAAACATTAAATATTTGTGAAAAAACTTTCTAAACATATTTTTAAAACAAATATTTAGTAATTCAATTTTATAAAATTGCGAAGTATGCGAAAAACGCACAATGAAACTCCGCGGCATAATTTGGCAATCCTCATGTTTATTTAAGTTCGCTTTTAATTTTGAACAAATTATAGCTCCATTGATGATGTTTTCTTATCCACTTTCTATAATCATCTGCCACTGTATTCGTAGAGTGTTTACCATGACTACACTGCCGCTTATACGTTAAATATTTAATTAATATAGTAACGTTTATTAAGAATTTCAAAATATTACACACACTTCTATATCGATATTATTGTGTAGTCAGCGCAGCAGTGCCAACTGATAAACAGACTACACTAATATCTAATCAGTACTAATTTATATCAAGGTCAAACTAAATATGAAAATTCATTGAACTCCATGCCTTAATTGTTGAGTTCTAACGCCCACTCAATTTTTGTATACTGAATACATATTCTGGGCCCGATAAACCTCTGAAGCCATAGGAAGCACAGTGTAATTCCTGCGCCCTCTATCATTCAAGAACAGTTTCTTAAAGTCGACATATCCGGAAACTCACCAATGTTAGAAATATTAACTATATATATAGAAAACTATATGTAAGAGAAACGACACATTCACCTTAATACTTTAAGTTAAAACATGAATACATTAAACATGAATACATTTTAAGTTAGAAATATTATTCAAATTATTAGAAATGTTATACTATTGCATTTTCTCGATTTTGATAGATTGGACGATATACTGCCTTATAAATTGACTACTTTGGTTGCTTGAATAAACTGAGGTGTTGTGATCATGTGGTTAAAACTAATCTGTAGTAAGAAAAATTTATTTGCTATGAAAGTTATTTTTATGAAACTCTTAAGAAAAATATATATAGTTAACAATTAGAAAAGAAATTAGAATTTTATAGAGGAATTAATTCAATATCAAAATTGTGTCCTTTGTTTTCTCAATTTTGGTCTTCAAAATAAAGAAAATCTTCTAAGGGAAGCACGTACTTTTCGTGCACGTACTTTTCGTATTCGGTAATCAGGGCCTGCACTGCATATACTCAGACAGATAGTCATTCACATTCAGGCCACCCCGAAATGTGTAAATCTATTAAAAACCACGAGTAAAAAATGTCTAATGAATAGTAAACAATAGCAAAAATATTAAATAAAATTTTGCACGAAAATACACATAGAATAATACAAATCAATTAACAAAAGTAGATATGTGCTTTTATTTTTAAATTGATATTTTGAAATGAAAACATAGTACTTTTGGAATGTTAAATTTTTTATTTGTTTTTATTTTTATAGATAAAAAAAGCAAGTACTTTATATTTTTAAAAACATGGTAAAACTATTTGCTTCGAAAGTATCTATGCATATCAATAGTTGCAAAGTTTTCTTTTGTGTTCTGTTGCTGATATAAAAGGACATACACACAAAAGAAGTAAACCAAATATTATTTTGAGACATTTTTTTTCTTTTCCCATTTTTGTTGACATATTTTAAAAATAATGAACCCCAAAACAAAATACTAGAAGAATGACAAAAGCATTGCTACATTCGATCACAAGAATGACTGTTACATTTTCTTTCTTAGAAATCAAATGCTGATAAACATTTATAGCTGAAATGTGATTTTTTGTTAAATAGTGGAAAGTCAAGTAATTTTTTTCTGCATAAATGGCATATTTTGTATTCTAAAATATTATATAGACATGTTGATATTTAGGAAAGGAAATTCTTCTGGAGCGTAAACTACTATTACCAATGTAAAAATACTGTTAACATTGTATAGATGTCTCATATTATACATTACGCACAGTACGATTAGTACGATATATACGCATATATGTCTACACATTATCCAGGAACAGAACTATGTACTAGTAAATATATATCCCACCTCGCGAAATCGTTAATATCTCTTAAATTAAAAATGTCTTCACAAGAATGAAAAAAAAAAAGAAAAGAAAATCTCCAAATTTCGACTGCTGCACCTTATAAGGTCACAGGAAGTAATACCTTATCTCTGATTTACTATGGAACACTGTCACTATACCAACAAGCTTTTTAGCGATAAACGGTAACCTTATTAGACTCTTTCGGAATTTTTTGGGTTAGTCGGAAAATTCTCCTAGTTTTAAACAATTCGGAAATTGTACGTCAAATGTAGCAAATGAGGTACGTTCATACTAAATAGTTTTCTAAATATTCATATACTGGTGCAATAGTTGTTGCCTCTTGTGCAAAAATGCATGAATGCAAAATTTATTACGATTATATATACTTATCTTAGTAATACCGAAATTATATTACTCTATTTTAAATAGTACGTAATCATCATAGCAACCTAGAATCATTACGTGTCATGGGATATGATTCAATTAATTACGTATGATGAGATATAATATAATAACTACCATGGCAACCTAGAATCATTACCTATCATAGGGTATCATTGAATTAATTAATTGGAAGCATTTACGAGAATGAAGAAAACTTTAATAAATATCTTTTTGTTTTGATTCGATTTTCGTAAAATTCGAAATGACTCGACAAAATTTTGCATCGATTATATATATGAAATCTCAAACCATTCGGTTGAGTATTTTTTGCGCTGTTACATGCGACAGACAGACAGACGTACCAGACAACGACTATAGGTGCTACATATTTATATAATGGCGAACGCACATAGAAAGAGCATTTTCTGTTGTAAATAAAATATTTTCTAAACTAATTCCTTTGAAACTTTGTATGTAGATAGATTTTTATGAAGATAGACTGAGACGCAGGTTATATTATCGAAACTTTCTATCGGTGATTTCAATTAAAAATAATTCTCATCTTTGTTCTGTACACCAGGTGGTATGTAGTCCGCAGCGTCCTTCCATAGGTGCTACGTATTTATATAAATATACGTGCATGTTCGCATAAATACAATATCTTCATATAAAAATATACGAACATATATACAGTATGTTCGTATAAATACGAACACACCAAAAAACCAGATAAATTCAAATAGTGATTTGTTATACCTTTTTTTTAATTGATTCCGAAGAGTGCGCTTCATACAGCGATATAAAATTGAATTTATAAATATTAAATATTTATTTGTTGATAAAAATCATAGTTCTCATTTTCGGCGAAATGAATATCATCTAAAATTAAAATATCGTTGCACATATTCCGAATAAAGACTGGTGCCAAAATTTACTATATCGAGCCAACTGAATGAATTTGGATTGTTTTTATGAATGTTACAAAATCGTCGGAGAATGCAGAAAATCGGAGATATACACGAATAGTTCCGTTCAATATAAATTATCAAAACACATTATCAGTGCTTAATTTGCAGCGGAGTTCACGGGAGCTCAGCTGCGGTACTTCTTTTTTTTAGTTAACTAGGAGGCTCGGCAACCTACGAGCTACGCTCGCCAACCCCCGTTCAGACACCGCAGTTTCTAAAAGCACGCTAATTTGATCGACTTTAAAAAGATTTTGAAAGATTGAATTGTAATTTAAAAAACAGTGGCGATCTCCCTATAAACGGGTTTCTATTCATTTCTCTTTGATTGGGAAATTTTAAGGAAAAATCAGCTGCTGTTAAAAGATACTATGGCTGTTTTCCTCTTTGATTAAATAAAACCAGTTAAACATTTCAAAATAAGCTAATATAAAATGAATTAAGTAAACAGAGTCTTTGTTTCTCGGTATTTTTTAACAAAGCGAAAAGAAAATTCTCTTAAATAAGACATTTTAAGCGGGCTCTCATGTCAAGCACACAAGTCGTATGTTTGTTGTTCAATAAATAAATAAATAAATGATAGACATTTTAAATATATCATTTTTAATCTCACGCAATTTTCACCAAACTTTTATTTCTCTTTTTAATATTCACGTGAAAATACTTTTGTTAGAAATGAAATATTATTTGCGCTGTCCCAACAAAAATAGTTGAAAAGTTCATCTCGAAATATCAAATAAATGTCTCACGAAATTTTTAAATTTAAACTGTTTTGCAATATTATTTTTTGTTCATTTTACAGAATAAGTGTAATCTGAGATAAATGTGACGTAATTTCTCCTATTTAAGACTTCTAACGCATGTTAATGAATTTATTATTTTACAATATCCTGTCTCTGTTAAAATTCACGTGTAAATATAGTTTTTATGAAGTAATTTTCAATAAGTTCCTGCTTTTTATACGTAATAATTTAATTCTAATTTGAATGTTTTTTTTTCTGTTTATAATAGTCACGTGTAAATAAATTTTTAATTTGAAGCAAACATTATTGTTTGCGCTGTTTATACAGTTGGCAACAGGTTAAATTAGTACAGTTATCTAAAATAAGTAAAAAATATCTCTTGAAATACTGAATATTTGAATTTAAAATAGAAATAAAAGCTCAAAAAGTGAGTCAAGTTTAAAAAATAAATGCATTCTGCACACCGGGAAATTATAACGTATAATAAGCATTAAATATATCTTAAAATAATTCTTCGATTTGAAAACTGTCTGCATCAGCGTATTTATCAAACATTTCTCTATAATACCGCCGATTTTCATATTTTTGTATGCAATATTTTTCTTAATATTAACGGAGAAAGACCTCCGGTCACAAAAAATTCAAAACCGGCGGCGGCGGAGACAGCGTACGTTACTTTTTTTAGAATAGAGAGATATTTAAATATTAGTCATAATTCACCGGAGCTCACAAATATTGTGCTCCAGAGCCCAGTGGATTAGTGCGGCCGATAAAACGAAGTCTAAGATTTCCCTTTTTCTCACATCTCCAATCCTTTGCACCATTTCCTTCGGAAGCTTTTACACATGTAACGTAACGTGTCGCACTCTTTGGAGCAGTGCTTTGAAGTATAGACTCAATGGTTTCTATCTGCATGGTTATCAAACAGCGACAAGGATTGTCTGAATTAGTCGCAATCATATATGACATTTTTACTCGTGGTCGAGTTATGTTCACGCGCTGTGTTTTGTTCGTGTTTGTAAAATGTTCTTACTGATTAACTGTTTAGCACCAAAGCCTTCCATAACAGAGCTGTGTGTTGTGTTATGCTAGTTAATGTAAAGAAATCCTTTGCGAGTAGAATTTTTTAGAAAATTCCCTACTCCGAATTTAATGTTTTGAAATGTTCATTTATTATATTTTATTATAAACAATTGCATATTGATATGTGAAAATATACTAATTTCAAATGAAGGCTGTGTAAATTCTGTGTAAATGCTCAAAAGGTGTAAATTAAAACTTTAAAACAAAATACGTTTATTTCGACAGTTGACACGTTTCGACTCACCCGAGACATTTTCAAAACAAAAAAAAAACACTATTCTAAATTTGAACAGTCTATGACACGCCATCATTCAGATTTCCATGTGTTGTTTCATATTATGTGGATTTACGTATTTTTACTGGTTTTAAAATTTTAATTTTTACCCATTACCAACGTATGTTTACCGGATTTAAAGTTTTAATTAACACTTTTTTTACTACTGGCAACGCATTTTTACGGGTTTTAAAGTTTTAATTTAAACCTTTTAGCAACGTATTTTTACTGTCTTTAAAGTTTTAATTTACAACTTTTAGCGTTAGAAATTAGTATATTAGTACAAGGTGTTAATTTGCAACATATAGTGAAAATGTATTAAAATTTTTCATTTGCAGAAGATGAAATTGCTTTAAATTTTGCAAATAATTATTAAAATATAAATATGCGGTTGGAGGAGACGTGGGACTACACAATGGGTGTTATTAATATAAAAAATTAGATCTCCGGTACTGTTTTCGTTAGAACTTAAATCTTGCATCTAATAGAAACTAGTTGTTGGGGGCCACCGTAATACTTACCCATCGTGGATGTGCATAATATAAAATAATGTGGAAATTATGATCGCAAATATCGAGGCAACTGATTATCCGATCGACTTCATTCTTTATGAAAAATTCATGTTGCATTCATTCTTTAAAAGAAATAATTCCGAAATTTTTTATATATGTTTCATCAAAACGAATTTTTTTGAAAGTCCGAAAAAATAGTTTCGGATAGCAAAGTTTACTGAAATTTAACAGGTTTTGTCGCGCTATTAAATTCTAAGTACATTGTCGAGAATTATCTTTTAACGCCAATTGAGCGATAAATGGTTGGCGGTGGCTCTATTGTTTACGAGGGGTTACTCGCCTCCTGGTCTATTTCCCTGGATGAGTTGGTATGTGTTGATAGAATGTTTTAAGAACATTAAGTTTCCGCTTTTTACTGTAAATAGATGTAGTATAGAGTATTATAGCTATAAATATGTCTTCTAATAAAAAAGGAAGAAAAAAAATGATATCCCGTCGAATTAATTGAGTAAGTGCCAGTTGATTTTAATTAAAACAGCGTTAATTAAGAAAACCACTAAATCATAACCGGTCGCAACACTGGTGCAAACGGACAGGAATATAAATTGATGACTGCGCTAAGTATTGGCATTTCATTAAACGGGTAAGTTATTTATAATTTCTCTTATATTTACAATATATTGGAAGACACATTTCTTTGAATAAGATAGATCAAGCTGAAATTCTAAAACGAAACATAGCTAAACGCGGATCAATTAGATCCACAGTAACGAAATTGATTTAAAAAATTGATAGTGAAATTTAAAAAAAAGAAGTTAGTAAATTACGAAATCCACTGAACCATAGCCGGTCACAACATACATCCCATATTTCAATCATCTATCTCAATTTGTCCGGTAGCTAGAGTGTTTAAAATCGTGGCTTGGTGACGTCATAAACTTTAAATGCTCTATTACTGAATTGCGTAAAAGAAACATCCTTATAACTCCAAAAATAATAATCATATTCAGGCTCGGACTGGCCCGCCGGCCCATCGGCCCGATGGCCGGTGCGCCCTCGCCCAGGGATAACGTCGCGCCCCTAAGTGCCTAAGCCACTCCAATATTTTTTCACTTGTTGTATACATACATTCTGATTAGTGTACTAAATTTCGAGAATTCGTTTAGGGATAATCATCAATTAATAGACAGCACAAGAGATGTATTTTTTATTATTACCACAAAGAAATTAAAGATATATCGTAGCAATTTCAGGATCGGAAACCAAAACGGACATCTTTGCATGCGATTGAAAGAGAAAATATGCACCCAACGAAAGCTTTGGTAGCCATTGCACCCTGGACGAAATTTTTTTCATCGCTTCTTTTCATGATATGTTTTAGAATTTACATATTTTCAGTCCTTTTGCTTTTAGTACTCTGCGCCCCCTTTCCTTATAGCCGCCCTTAAATGCACATATAATGGTGCTTTTTGAAGGAGAGAAAAAAAAAAGAGAGACGTATCAGAAGGCAAAAAACTTTTTGTATGGCTTTTGTTTTTGATTGGAAAACATGATGATCTTTCTTTTCGGGGAATACAAAGTTGATGATACTTTTGGATTGCAATCCTGCAAGCTGTGGTATCTCGCGGACAGCGTTTTCTCATTCACAAAATCTGCCGTTATTTTCGGATAGTAATCTCGCGCCTAGTTTACGAGTAATCAGTGAAAATACATAAAAAAATACATATGCGTCGAAATGAGAACCTCCTTCCTTTTTTTAAAGTCGATTAAAAAGTACTGGCTATGTACCCTGCAGATTGCATGAATACAATCCCTGGGGTACTTACACTCAAGTACGGAAACTTAAATATTTCCCTTGATCTTTAACAATGATAAAAGTTTTGCAATCATGGGAAGAGGGTGCTGGGAATAGTAAATTTACTTAATTGTTTTAGGGATTTTAGACTAACAAAGCAATGTTTTAGGGTGTACTTTTTCTGTAGAAACCTTTTCATAATGTGATATCAATTCAGTTCTTTATGGACGCATAATAGTAATTTTTTAAGTATAAAAAATACCAATTATTTTCACAAGCAAGTATTATTTTCACATTCAAATAGCTTTATATTTCAGCATTCCAATATCCTATAATACGTGGTACAAAAGAAGCTTGAGATTTAGTTTTCAAAATTTCTATTTTCAAACGGAAAGTATATTTTTGTTCTAATTATAAATATTTTTTAGACGAAGTTTGCATACCGAACGTTTCTTGTGTGTTGAAGGAGATATTTGTAGATACCACATGTAAATATGCTACTTGGTTAATAATATGAATAATAACAAAACAGTAGATAGTGGCTCTCAGATTGTAACAGAAATTGAATTTATGACATTTTAAACTGGCTTGATAACTAATTCCTATTACATTAAAGAAATATATTTAAAAAAAAAAAGGTTGAAGACCTTAGCAGCACCGCAGCAACCCTATTTGACGCTAGGTGCAAAGGTGCAAAAAACAGTGTTAGCTTTTCTAAGGATCCTCAGTGCATCAATGGTGATAGTGGAAAAAAATGTGGTTTACAACTTACAAATTCTGCTAAAAATAATCGTAAAAAAATATGTAGGTACCAATCAATTGAAAATAATATCTACTAGTTATTGTTATGCATAAATTATGTTCCCGAAGTCGTATACTTATTGAGAATTCTACCAACTTTTATTTTTCAAGCAATAATACCCCATTTTTGACACATTATTTGAGTTTCTTGGATCGAGACAGCCCGGAAAAAGGCATAGTTTATATGCATTAAATTAAATCATGGTAGAGTTAGAAGGGTTTAAACTTGAGGATGTTAAAGATAAATCCATTTCAGAAACTTAGTTTTTAACTTCATAAAAATTATCTGATGATTTTTTATTAATTCATTAGAGATATAGTGAATAGGCCCAAACTTATTTCAAACTTTTTTTCTATTCAAAAACTTTTCTTAATTAGAAATTATTAACAAAGTCATTTAAAAAATATATATATTATGAACTAACCACAATTGTTAAAAACATTCATGTGTACAATTCATTTGAATAATTGGTTTTGGAGATATAGAGAAATTTTTCCTTTCCATAAATTAAGGGGTCCGTATTCCGCTATCAAAGGAGCCACAAAAAAAAATCGTAGAAACTTACAAGAAATATTTTGTAGGATTTTTTTTAATGTAAAGTAAGTTTTTAATAAATTTATTATTCTAGTAAAATTTTACTGGGGACTAATTGAGAGTTTTTGGTACTTTTTCTTGTAAGATCTTCAATTTATTTTCTGAAGTTTAGGGATAAACCCCTAACGCATTTTCTTTTATAACAGTATTAAGATTTAAGAAAAGCATATAAGTTATATCTCTTTCCTGGCTAGAAAGGAACTCAAACAGGGTGTCAAAAGTGGATGTTATCATTTGAAAAATCAACGTTCGTGTATTTAATATGTAGACAGCCTCCAAAGCAAAATTTACGAAAAGTATTTAATAGTAAATATTATTCCTAATCAATTGTTATCCTAATCAATCCTATGTTTTTTTTCATACAGTGATTTTCAGGAAAATTGGTAGGGGCGATGATTTTTTTTTCTGCATGGTGTCTATCGATAGAAGAAAATAAGAAAGCTCTAGACTTGATATCAGTAATCTACTACAAGTTAATCTGTATTCAACTTTCTGGAGCTTTTAGATGTTATGTGATGTGGTTTAAAAAATTGCGTAATATTGTGTAGGATTGATGGAATTTTAAACATGCACGGAGAATATTGCGAAGTCTTCTATCTAGAGTTAAAGATTTAATTTAAGCCATTATCCTTTACTTGGTGCTATGCAAGTGTGTTAAACCTTGTCAAGCCAGATACAACACAAGCAAATCAAATTGACTTGAGTTCGTTAAAATTTTTGCGCCCTCTGAAAATCCAAGGTTTGCGCCCTTTACACTGACCCAGTCCGACCCTGATCATATTAACTAATAGTTTACTGCGTTGGATTAAGCGTTTCGTTTCCAATTAAAACATATCTTTGTATTGAAATTTGAATGAAATACAGTGTTATGAAAAATCGAAGAGTGTGGAAAATATGATTAAAAATGTCCCAGTAACTGATCATCCGATCAACTTCATTCTTTGTGCAAAATTTATGTTTTTTCTTGTCTTTTATATTCTTTCATTAAAATAAACAATTTTAAAAATCTTTCATCAGGACGAATATTTCAAGAGTCCGAAATAAATAGTTCCGGATAATAGAGGTTACTTAAATTCAATAGGTTTCTTCTAATTATTACATACTAAGTACATACCCAATTTCAAGTCTCTATATCGATTTCATAAAAGGTGGGGAAGGATTGTTCTTTTTCTTTCTATATCGATTTGTTCGGGAGATAGAGCGTTTACAGACACACACACAGACATTCAGACAGACAGACTGATGACAATTTTGTTTTCTAAAAATATGTTTTTTGGAATCTCTAGTGAAATACGTGACGTGTAAATCCGTCGAAATTTTTTTTTAGATTTTTAAAACGATTACAAGACTTACCCTATACTACGTATGATGTGTAAGTAACGTCGAAATTCTGAGTCTCCGGTGCATTCGGACCTGTTTTCGGCTACTAACAAGGAAGGTCTTCTGACTGGGCATACTCAGAATATTTGAAAAAAAAAAAAAAAAAAACTAATTAAACTACTTATGTATGTAATAAAGGATCAGTCAAATTTACCAGCGGAATTACAGTAGAAAGTCTGTAAACAAATAAAATATTTTCGAATGATCGGCGCGAAAAGACGACAGAGTCACGCGATTTGGCGAGCTGAACTTTTCCTCGCCAAATGCAAACGATTATAATGCATCTGAAAATTAATTGTTAATTGATCTTTAGAATGCGCGCAAATAGTATTTAATGAATTTAAACTTAAACAATCAGAGAGTTTAATGCATATATATATATATTTGTATTACATATTTATGCGTTACTCTTTGCTTCAACCATTTAATTTTATCACTATAAAAATATTTTCATATATTTAAGCGTATTCCAAAATAAAGTCCAGATGAAGAATTAGCTGTTATACATTTCAATATCAGAGAGGGTTTTGTTTCCATAGCAACAAAATTGAATCGACAGCGCTCAATTGGACTTAATTTTGAGATTCAAACAATTTTAATTAATTTTTATTTTGTTTTAATTCATAAAATTTCATAGTTAACATTTATTATAATTATATATATGACAAAACTATAGTTAAAACAAAGAAAGACTGACAAAACTAAAGTTATTTAAATTAAATTTACTTAAACAAGTTTAACATGAAACACTTTTACTTTAAAGATTATTTGGCATAAAAAAGTATTTTTTGAAATTTTATTCCATCGGTAACCGGTGATAAATCACCAAATAACAAATTTTCATTATTTTCTTATGGACACTATCGAGTTACCGTCAATTTTTTTTTTTTTTTTTTTTTTTTTTTTTTTTTTTTTTTTTTTTTTACATAAAAGCATCTATTCTCATGAGGAGAGCATTTTATATTTTTTTCTGATTTTTCGGAGCAGACCCGTATGAAGACCTTCCTTGTAAGTACAAAATTTGCATTCCTTATTTTTTTTTAGAAGCATGACTATAGCATAATCCATAAGAGTGTTTATTCTACGCCAAATAGCTATCTCCTAAAACTTTTTATAAGCGTCGAACACAGTGGTCCTAATTCATTATTTAAAATTATCTGTTTGTTAATAATTAAAACTTGCAAGTCCTTTATTAAAATTTCTTACAGAATGTAAACAATACATGACGATTTAAACACAAACACAGCGTGTCCGAGAAGAATCTTTATCATTCTAAACATTAATAACAAAAATACTAGCAGGTGTAATGAAATGCAAAAGAATAAATAAATCTGTTTTTTTTTTTTTTTTTTTTTTTTTCAGTACCTTTAACGTAGCTGTAAGTGAGCTGCGCTAGTAGAACGAAGAGTGTCGAGCCTGTATTCGATTTCCTTCCAAGATTTTTTAGCCCCCGACATGCTATTTCTTTAGAAAAGCAATTAAAGTGTCGTTTTTAAAAATCAACTTTCCGTTGCAGAAGCCAGTCAAAAATAAAACAGATGTATAATTGTACTGCTAAATACTGATAATCTCCACAGCAATATTTTAAACTCCTAAGCATCGCACATTTTCAATTTTTATACTATCGTGAAGGGGAAAAAGTACTTTTAAATGACATTTGTTTGAAAATTGCATCTCAATTTATTTTTGGGATATTAATATTTTTGTAGTTTTTAACTCCTTTTTTTTTTTTTTTTTTTTTTTTTTGGCAACTGAGGTACTCCATTTCTGTAGAAAGTAAAGGAAAAATAGTTGGAAAATAGTAATTATTCCTTTTTGTTGCCATTTTCCCATAGCAGCTTTTTAAAATTTTAATTAAAATACATGCAACATTTAATTAAAATATGTTGAAAAATGTAAATTTCTGATTTCTGATAACACATGCAGCTATTTTAAACTATATTTAATTTTATGTATCCATATTAATGGTAGAAACATATGAATAATTAGATCCTTTTTTATAGAGTTTCTGGAATGACGATATCGCTTTTTTGCTGGAATCGTGTCTTACTCTGCGATAGCGACGTCATATGCATACTTTTCGGCAGATGTTGTTTAAGACTGGAGCGTAAATATGCAATTCTTCAGCGGATGTGAATGACGTCATTTTATACAAAATAAAAGCGTGTGCTTTATGTCTTAAAACTGAAATAGAATTTGTACTATCTATATTTATATATAGACATATATATTTTTTTTTCATCGGGGGCTACACTAAATTCTGAAAAAGCAGAATTCCTGTTTTCTAGTTTAGCATTTGCCGTGTAACAATGAAGATTGCCATTCCTTTAAAAAGGATGTATCAGAAACAGGTTACATCAGGCAATTGGCACCAGAAAAAACTCTTAGATTTCTTCATTCTCATGCAGAAAACTGCATACCATTTCACCCGTTAGTATTTTTGTTATTAATGTTTGGGATGATAAAGACCTATCTCGGACTCGGACACGGTATATATTTAATACATGTTTAAATAATCACAATCTAAATGAATGTACATATTTTTAATTTAACTACTTTTAAAACAATGTAATTGAATCATATTTGTAAAACATGTAAATAAATATTTCTTCCGGAAAATAGTTTTTTTTCTTTATATTGTGCATTGTAAAAATTCTTTGTTAAAATCCGTAACCTCTGAGTTTTTTTCAAATTTTAATTGGATATAACAAACAGTGCTGAAGGCTCATTATTTCTTGATTTCAACATTTTTTTTTTTTTTTTCCTGTGAGTCTTATTATTTCGGGATAAAAAAAGAATATTTTTTGGTTAACAAAAATAATGTTTATCTTCAGATAAGTACTTTCACATAAACATTCAAAGTTTTGTCATCATTAGTGCGTTTATTTTTATACAAATTAAAGTGAATATTTATGTTGTTTATAATTAAATAATGTTTCACGATAATAAAAAAAAATCATTTAATATGGTTTCTTATGAAAATCTTTATAACGAAGACAAATCTAAATTATTTTTTTTTTTTTAATTCTAATCTATTGCAATAAAATTTAAAACGATCGAAGACAATTTATTAATTAAATAAAAATTTTATTGTCTCCAAATACAGCAAACCCAAATAAAGAATTATATATTTCATTTAAAATGTATATGTCTCGTTTTGCAGATGCATGCCCACTTTATGTACAGTACTGGGAAAAAATGTAAACACCTCCTTCTAATTCTGCAAATAACCATAGTAGAAGAAATTTACTGGTACCAAATTCTTGAAAATAAAGTCTAGTTTTAAATGATGTACAGTTGTGGGGAAAAAAAAATAAACACCCCCTACTAACTCCTCAACAAATTATCGTAGAAGAAAGTTACTGGTACCGAACGATTAGAAATAAAATCTACTTTTAAATTATGTATATAAAATTTGCTTTGGGGGCCATCTACATATTAAAACGAACCATAACTTTGTTTTTTTCAATAGCAGTACACAATTCTAACAGCATAAATGAACTCTACACCCTTCAATTCGTCTAAAAACAAATTTTTATGCAATTCGTACCATAAGTTTCCGAGAAATTAATTATTTTAAAACGAGCGTGTTTTATGGGCTGTATCCAAATTGAAGTTCCGAACTCGATTGTTAACCGAGGGAGCCGCCTTCTTGATCAAGGCACGTTTAAGCGTCAATGAAACCTGTTTGATTACAGGATAGCATAAGAAATTTCAAAATATTTACTCACTTCTATCATGGACGTTCCCTTAAACCATCATTTTGCCGTTTTTTAAGCATAATTTGAAAACTAATTGGAAGAAAAATGTGAAATTTTGGATTTCCATAAAGCAGGATTTAATAAATATGAATCCATCAAAAAATTGTAGGTTGCAATTCATAATTTTTTTAAATATTAATTTCATAATTCATAATTCATATCAGAAAATTATAAAATTGCAAATGCAACGTATTTATGTTTCAGTATATTAGTATTATTGCTACACAAAAAAATTAAAACATTAGGATCATAATTTCAGAAGTTATAAATAAAAATATGAAAATGTAATTTAACATTAGAAGCACTCAATTTTGAATGCTTATAATTCAAAAACTTATCATTCAAATGACTTGAAATTTGGTGTCTAGGCGTAGTTTGAACCAAAGATTTGAAATATTCCGTTAAAATTGGGTATTGCCATTGAAAAAAAGACGTTTGGATTCGTTTTAATATGTAGATGGCCCCCTAAGCTAATTTTATATACGTCATTTAAACGTAGACTTTATTTCCAATTGTTCGGTAGCAGTAACTTTCGTCTACGATAATTTGTTGAGGAGTTAGTAGGGGATGTTTACTTTTTTTTTTCTACGACTGTACATAAAAATTGCTTAGGGGTCCATATACAAATCAAAACCAGACCGAACTTTGTTTTTCTTCAATGGAAGCACCCATTTTGACAATGTATTTTAAATCTGCAGTTCAAACTATGCCTAGAAACGAAAAGTCATTTAGATGGTAAGTTTTTGAATCATAAACTTAAAAAATTTAGAGCTTTAAATGTTAAATTAAATTTTTATTTTTATTAATATCTCTAATATCTCCCGAAATAATAATCATAATGTAATAATTTTCTTATTTGGTTATAATACTAAAAATCAAAAACATAAATACATGTAATTTGTGATTTTATAAAATTTTGTAATCTGAATTATGAATTATGAAATTAATATTCGAAAAAAAAATATTAATTACGACCCACAATCTTTTTCATAGATGTATATGTAGGGGAGGGTAGAACACAGTGAGACGAAAATTATTAGTACTTAACAAATGGCAACGATTTTTATTCTTTTGAAAAATTTTTTGCTACAACTTTAAGCTACACAAATGCGCTACACATTAATGTATAAATGGTTTTAAAAAAAGTTATTTATAAAAGCACAGAAGCAGCATAAAGAAGTATCGAAAATTATCTCACTGTATCTCACTGTGTACCACAAGTGGTACACAGTGTGACAATGTATCTATTTTCATAAATCACACATTTTATACTCTATCAATAATTTCCTGCAGTTTGTGACTTCTAATTAATATTTCTAGATTAAAAAAAATTAAAAATATGAGCCTCGGTTGGACAATGGCAGACATTAGGCTACCTTCATGCAAACTTTCAGCCTCTTACGTTTAGTAGATTTTACTAACCATCGCACGCTCCCACACACACAGAGATAGAGAGAGAGAAAAAAAACCCCTTCTTTTATTAATAAATAACTTTATTTTCGTCAAAACCGCATAGTAGATACACAATGAGGCACGTCTCACCGTGTACCGCAAGTGTGTGTCTCACTGTGTACTTTCGTTACGTTGTAACAAAATGGATGCCATGTCTGTTTCATCATCAGTTTCATAGCTTTGAATGCTTGTGTCGTTTTGTCGACATAGTCTATCACTAGATATAGCTAGGTTTGATTAAGTAAATGAATGCCATAATGAAATAAATAAAGTCAAAAATGAACGTTTATGTAACTTTAACCCCTGTAAAATAAATAATAACTTACTATTTTGTTGGACGAGTAACCGAAGTGCCGAAACTACATCCACGCGTTGCATAAGATGAGGTGGTTCAGTGTGTGTTCCAGCTAGGAGAAAAAGTTATAACTATATGTCAAAATGGCTGCTGTCTCACTGTGTACCATGTCTCACTGTGTACTCCCCTACCCTAGTATGTCCTGCTTGACGCGAATTCTCAATTTCAAATTTTCTTCCGAGTAGTTTTCGAATTGTGAGTAAAAAAAAAGTCAAAATGAGGGTTTAGGTGGCCGTTATATAAGTATAATTTGAAATATATATATATATACATATATATATATATATATATATATATATATATATATATATATATATATAACGAATTTTGAATTTTAAAGAAGAGAATGTTTCGTAGTAAATCAACATTGATATTTGAAAGTAGTTGCAGTCATCGAGTGGTAGGCCAGGTAACACATTTATACAGTGTAGGTTTCTCCGGAGTAATGGAGACAATGCATAATTTAACTCAGGATTTTATTGAAAGAGCTTTCGGCGGTGCAGTTTCCACCAATTCATTTTAATAAAGCCATCGCTACGTAGTATTTAATTATGGGTAAAAAAATTATAGATAATAGAAAATATCAGACGGCGACCAGGGGAAGTTATCAAGTAGAAATACGACAAATTCTGCTGAAACACAGCGAGTATCGACTTTTTGTTCATCAAGTGTAAGAATACAAATATGACGTAGATCGCGCTCTCGACCAATGAATAATTAAGAATATCACATCATGAAAAAGTGCGGAAAGAGCAAGCGGATGAATTTGAAGGGAAAAAGGATAACCTCAGACGTGCGCGGGAAAGTCAAAATGGAAGCTAAAAGAATATTCTAGAAAGAAAAAAGCGCGGAAGTGGAACATTTAACTCAAGAATACTAAAAGCGTAATATTTAAGCAATTTAGACAAGTGAGACATTAAATTAAAGGGAATTTAACAGAGTTAACGATAGAGATTATTTAAGGATAAGGATTTAGTGAATATAAAGTAGTAATTTAAAATAAGATAAGGAAGTCGCGGAATTAGATCTAATAATGTAACATATATATATATTATTCATTTTATTGAAACATTTGGTCTGACAATAGTCTTTTTCAAATTATGCTTTTCTGCACATCATAGATGGTCCCTTAAACCATCATTTTGACGGTTTTAAATCATAATTCGAAAATTAGTTGAAAGAAAAATTTGAAATTGAGAATTCGCATGAAGCAGGACATAATAAATATAAATCTATCAAAAAAATTGTGGGTTGCAATTCATATTTTTTTTAATAATAATTTTATAATTCATAATTGATGTTATGAAATTTCACACACACACGCACACACACAAATTCAATGTATTTGTCAATTTATCACAAATTCAACGTATTTATGTTTGGATTTTTTAGTATTATATTCATACACAATTTTAACTATCTCATTAGGATTACAATTTCAGGCGAAATTAATAAAAGTATGAAAATGTAATTTACCATCAGAAGTTCAAAACTTTCAATGCTTATAATTCAAAAATTTATCATTCAAATGACTAGAAATTTCGTTTATAAGCATAGTTTGAACCAAAGATTTAAAATGTATTGTCAAAATTGGGTGTTACCGTTGCAAGAAACAATGTTTGGTCTGGTTTTGATTTGTAGGTGGTCCCCTAAGCAAATTTTATATACATCATTTAAAAGTAGACTTTATTTCCAATCGGATGGTACCAGCAACTTTCTTCTATTATAATTAGTTACAGAGTTAGTAGGGGTGTGTTCTTTTTTCCCCTCGATTGTACATAAAATTACTATAGCGGTATCTTTAACACAAACAGGACAAATTTCCATATAAGATAATGAATTTAATTCTGGACATTTGAAGTCGCACAGATTTATAGCGGTCGTTAATGCAGTGAATGATTCACAGTCTGGTTCATACAAGAAGGTGCAAGGAAACACCGGACACATGACACTTTCACATTTTACAGGAATATTTCGAAAAATATGTCACTCTATTGCACTACTACTACGAAACCTCCCAGAACAGGCCAATGTAATGTATTTGCCACAGCATCATGGTGCTTTTTAGAGATTACCTTGCAGCCATTTGAAAATGTCCAGTTGTTTGCCATTTAAGGGGACCGGGACAGCCCTATTTCCGCTAAGTTAAATTCACCAACTTTCTGTACCCTTTTTAGTTTCTTCTATCTTTACAAGAAGAAAGTATTGGTTTCAGGATAATTTTCGAATTCAGTTTTCGACGGATTTACACGTTTTATGGATCAGAGATTCCAAAAAACATCTTTTTACAACATGTCTGTCTGTGAGTCTGTGAGTCTGTCTGTCTGTCTTTCTGTCCGTCTGTCTGTATGTGACACAAATTTTGTGGGCGCTCTATCTCAAGAACTAATGCACGGAATTTAATCAAAATTTATATTCAGGTAGTCCCTGATATAGATTGGTGCTGATTATTTTTTGGTGTAAATCGCCCTGCAGGTGGCGCTGCTATATAGCATTTTGCAGAATTTTCACAAAAGCTCTATCTCAAGAACTAATCCACGGATTATTATAAAACTTCAGATTCCGTAGTCCATGATATGAATGGCTGACGTTTACGTTTTTGTGTAAATCGTCCAACAGGTTGCGCTGCTATGCTGCATTTTGCAGGATTTACACTATTTTCGCAGTAGCTCTATCTCAAGAACTAATGGACACATTTTCATCAAACTTGGGATTTAGTTAGTCCATCATATGAAATGATGCTGACTACGTGTTGGTGTAAATCGCCCACTAGGTGGCGCTGCTGTGCTGCATTTTGAACTATTTCCTCAATAGCTCTATCTCAAGAACTAATGCACAAATTTTGATGAAACTTTAGATTTAAGTATAACTTGATTAATATTGCTGCTGATTATGTGTTGTTGCAAATAGTTCAACAGGTGGCGCTTCTCTGCTGCATTTGTCATGATTTGCGCAATACCTCTATTTCAAGAACTAATGCACGAATTTTCCTCAAACTTCATATTCAGTTAGACGTTGACATAAGTTGGTGATAATTAGGTTCTGGTGTAAATAACGCAATAGGTGGCGCTGCTATGCTGCATTTTGCTGGATTTACACGATTTCAGTGACGGTCATATCTCGAGAACTAATGCACGGAATTTCATATTTTTAGAATTCTCATGATGAACACAGATTGCCATTTTATTTGGCACTGAGATAGTGAATTTTGAAATATTGACATGTATGAGATAGAAGAAAGTTTTGTGATGGCCACAGCATACTAGTTTCAGAAATGGTGAAAGATAGAGTTCTAGATTTTTTAGAGTAGTTCGAATAATATGATTTACGTATTTTAACAGACCATTTTCTTTCTAGTGAAACTCAAAATTAATTATTATTTATTTATACAAAGTCATTTTTAAATTAGCACTTTTGGTAAGATTTCACTGCCTAAAATAAATAATTCTCAACAAATCATTAAATCTCTGTGTTAAAGCATATAACATACCATAAGTATTAAAAAAAATCTGAGTTCTTAAGTTTACTAGATATTGAATAAACAATTAAATTTAGAAAATCAAAAAACACGACTGCGTCAAAAGAGAACTAATTAATTATTTCTCATCAATGTGGAACTACTTTTTTTTTCAATTCCTACTATTAGCTAACACTCTGGCTATATATATCTTGTTCAAATTTTCAATCGTTAATAAATTACTTATTATTCATCCAATCAAGCTCAAATAATTTTTTTTAAACGTGTAGTGATTAATTTTCAATAATCGAGTGAACTCTCTTCTTGATCAAAGTATTTTAAGACCGAGAGAGCCCTCTTCTTGATCAAGGCATTTTAAGCGCCACTCAACAGGAAAAAGAATGGGAGAAAAAAAATTATCTTATTGACCTAAGTAGGAATTGACTTAAAATATTTTTTTTATATTACTTGTTTATATTACTTACCTATTTTTTTAATTTACTTCTATTGATGACTTTTAAGTTGTGTTTAATTATTAGTTCCTATCTATAAGCACTGCTTTGATGAGGTCTACAGATGTCTATGATGGTTAGAGTTGCAGTAAAGCTAGAGATCCTACATACACAACTTCCAGGTTGTATAATATTTTAACGGAGCTTCTGACTGTAAAATAGTCAATGAAACATCGTCTTCATTTTGAAAGATCTATCCAATGATGTGTCACTCAATACGGTGCGGAAATTTTTTTTTCGTCTCTACCACCATTTTGTATTTTACGGCCGCCATTTTGAGTTTATAAAGACAAAACCTACCCTATAACCATCGGGCTGTTAAGACGAATTGATAGAGACATCAATCATTAAAATCCATCCAGCCGTTGGGATGTTTCGAGGGTATAAAGAAATCCACATACAAAGATATGCGTGAAACACATAACTCTTCTTTACAGTCGGTATAAAAAGGAACATAAACATGAAACATCCCAGTTTTGAGAAAAAGTCAATTAAATATTTAAATGGCCACTAAGCCGTGAAGTACTCTTAGAAAGAATGAATAATTTCAACACTTTTTTATATATATATAAACATGTGTGATACACCGTTGGAAAGATAAAAGCTTAAACTATTTAATGAAAAAAAAAGTAAAAGTCGATTTTTTGGTTGAATTTTACTTTCCCGGTTACCTTAAAAAAAAAAAAAAAAATCATTTACCAAAAAAATTGCTTGCAAATGTTTATGATTTCTAACCACTGATAACGTTAAAGAATTTTGATTTATACCTCTGCAAAAATGTTGCTATATTTCGGAAGATTTATATTTTTTTTACAACTTCATATTTTGTATTCCAGCGTACAGAACAGTGGCGCCAACTTATAGGGACCAGTTGGGGGCACGAGTCCACCCAGTAATTTGATCCCCCCGTCCACTCGATTTCCATTGATTATTTAATCGCTGAAATAAAATTTGGTTTTATAAGTTCGGAAAATAAGTTTATTTGAAAAAGAGTCAGGACATCAAATAAATTTACAGGAGCACTGAAAGCCCCTTCAGCGAATGAAACAATAATTTTCTCTCAAAATCAAATTCCCTGCATATTTTGCACTCAGTTTTAATTTCTTGAAGAATCCATGAATGTGACGAAAATGACATTTAGTTTTTCCTGATATTTAGTTTTTTGCATTTTCAATAGTTAGAAATTTTTATGTTATTTATAAAAATTATTAATAATATCATAAAGAAAAACTTGTAAAAGTATAATTTAATAAATTATTTATTAACCCGTAACCAGAGTTGAATCATAATTGGGATGCTTGCGCAGTTTCGCGGTCTGACTGACCTCTGCTTATTATATGCATTAAATAAAATCGCATGCTTTCCAAAACGTAGCATATACTTAAAACATATAGTACTCAATAACTATGACCTTTCGGAAAAGAAAAATTATTTTTAATCTGTTTTTTGTACATAAAACTGACAAAATCTGTGAAAAATATTACACGTTTAAATATGGGTTAAAAAATAATTTTTTACAAAAAGTCGATAAAAAAGTACTTGGCAACAAACTTATACGTACAATGAACATGATAATGCAAAAAATGATTAGTAATTAAATACTTTTACAAAAATTCAACTACCTGAACTTATAGTTTTAAAAGTCCTTTTAACATTCGTCGAAAACCTGGTAGGAACATTTGAGACATATAGGACTTTTACACTGACTGCAAAAATATTGTCTCTTTCTTTGTGCTTTTGTCTTTGAGTAAAATGTTATTCAGAAATACGTTACTTTAAAAAAGTAAAGTGCAAAAATCTAAAATTTTACTAGATTTTATATTTTGTCCTTTGCGCTACTTGTTTATCCAGACAAAAATATTTTTAAAATATTATATTTTGCAATAGGACTTCTGCTCACCATTGGCTCAGAGGGTCGCTTATAGTTATTTTTTCCAAAGCAAAACTTTTTATGTTTCACTTCTGGGTTCAAATTATTATCGTCATCTGATATTTCACTTTCATAGTCACTATTGTGTTTGTTATAACATCCAAATTCTTGTCACAATCATCAATGTCACTCTCGCAATAGTCAATATCACACTCAACTTCATTCATCTATCACCGTAATCTGTTTTCAAAGTCAGGATCACCATATCACACCTTTTTACTATAGGACCGTAACACAAGATATTATTTATGGGAGATTCTCAAAAGGTGGGATCATTAAACGTTAACAATATGTAATTTTTAAAATTTTCAAATTTAAGGCCAATTTTTCTTTAATAGTCTTTAATTTTGTCTATAAATATAATATATTAATATTTTCAATAGTATGTCTACAGAATTATACACAAACATTAAAAGACAGCAACTATTCTGGAAAATTAATAATTAAAGCATTTAATTAGCAGTTGTGTACGTTACAAATTTTGGGCATTTTTTCGCACGTACGTTACAGATTTTGGACGTTGCGCTTAGTATTTTAAAAATTCTTAAGACTAAAGAATGTAGTAAATGTGTCCTATAATTGTATGTGTATACATATATATATGTATAATTAACTTTTTTTATCCAGTAATAATAATAATAAAATCAAATGCTTTGTCGCGTACGTTACTTTCGGACATAACAAATTACAAAAAAATTCTTTATAGAAAAGTTCTTCTATCTTCAAAAAAGCAATAAATCAGCCTGCCATCTCTTAACGAAATTATCAAAAAATCATCCGTTTCCTTTATGCATTCGTTGTTTACCATTAGAACCACCTGGAAAAGAAGTTAAAACTCTTTTTCTTGGTGGTACATTGGAGCAGTTAACGTTATGAATGTCCGAAATTGGCCTCTTTAGCATAAAATAATAAAATTTTAAGATATTTATACAAAGCTTTTACAATAAATTATGTCATTTTCTGTCTCTGAATAGAATTAAAAACTCAGTGTAAAAAAAAAAATAATAATAAAGTCAATGATAATTAACGTTATGTTTGAAAGGCTTAAAATTATGACGTGTGTCCAGTGCCCACCTTTTGAGAATCGCCCTTATATGAATATCAAAACACTCGCACAACCAGAGTGAGAAGTCTTAGGAGACCGCCGCGCTGACATTTTGGCGCTCTGTAACTGAGGGAGAAAAGATCCAAAAGTGTTGCGCAAGTGATCACAAACTGCGTTCATATTCATTTGAAAGTACTGAAAGCTATCTGCGCTTAAAGTAAAGGGGTTAAAGATATTTACAATAATAGATTACAGAATGTCTCACAGACCGCGTAACTCCGATTACGGGTTAAATTATAATTAACTTCTAAAAATTTTATGTTAGAAATCCATAACTTGACTTCGAATTATCATCTTTAGTATTCGCTTCTCGCACGCCCCTCTCTCCACACACACGAACTGGGGAAAGCATCGTATGTGTTATTTTACTTAAGGGGTCTCAGGACTCTTAAAATTGGAAAAAATGAAAAAAAGAGACCATTTTCAACATTTAATATCTTAAAAAGTATCAGATTTTAAGACATAATTTTAATTGGAATAATATAAATAAGTATGTTCTTTCATTTCATGTATTTTAAAAATTATAAGATGCAGAACTAACATTTACAGGAGGCTCCAAACTGTTAGACATTTGACGAGCAAAAAATCGGTATAACAGCTTACGCGCACGATTACAAAATAAGTATTCCAACTAGAATGAAAATTTTGGTGTCTGCTTATACTTCAGATTGTGATAATTAACCTGAACCTAAATAAATTTGTATTTAAAGCATTTTTATATTTTTAATACAAAGTTGTATTTAGCTAATGCAAAATTAAGAAAATTTCAACAGTATAATAACCGAAAAAAAATATTGTTTTGAACAATAAAAAGGAAATTTTAGGTTCAGTTTATACAGACTAACATGAAACATATGTTTTGAAAATTTCATGAAAAAATATTCATAAGTTTTTGAGATATCGTGCGCGTTATGCCCAAAAACGTCATTTGGAGAAAAATGGCTTCAAAGTTTCCGAAACGACGCTTCAGCTATTGAACGTGTATAAATGTAAAAGCCATAACTTCAGTTCTAATAGGAATTTCAAGGAAACAATTATA
Source organism: Maratus speciosus (assembly GCA_963932465.1). Taxonomy (NCBI): domain Eukaryota; kingdom Metazoa; phylum Arthropoda; class Arachnida; order Araneae; family Salticidae; genus Maratus; species Maratus speciosus. The sequence continues at coordinate 423,871,319 of OZ010793.1, read as the reverse complement.
TAAAAATGTTCAGAAAAGATAGGAGTTTAACATCTAAAAAAATTAAAATTTCGAAAATTTTAAAGCTTTAAGAGTCCTCAGACCCCTTAAACTTTTCTGAGACCACCCAATATTTTTTTAAGTTGGAGTTACTGGTTAAGGAGGGCCTTTTAGAAAGAAGAAGGGTCTTGTATACTAAACTAAATATTTTTAACTGTTTACTTTATTGGTCTATTATGTGATCTTGTTGATGGACTTCCTAGTTGCGCGGCAACTTAACATCCAGTTGAGAGGTGTTCGTGTTGCAAGGGCGTTAGGGAGTCTTAAAAGATTTAATGTTTAAACGTGGCTGGTAACCACAGTGAGAGAAATAACTAGAAAAAGTTAAGAAAAGACTAACAATAATATAAGCACTCGAGTACTTATAGTATAACAATGTATGGAAAAAAAAAAAAAAAGAGAACGAGAATAGAAAGTTTAATTTTTTTAATTAAAAAAAAACTATGATCTTTGTTAAAATGCATAGAAAATAAATATAAATTTACTTGTGTTTGTCATAATATAAAAATTTGTTTACTCTATAGGTGGATGTTTGAAATTTCTAAATACAGTAGCCTCCCTCTTAACCGGCCTACGCGGGACCGAGGGTAAGCCGGTTAAGAGAAAATCCGGTTAAAGCGGAGAAGTAAAAAAATAATAATAATATCTGCGTAATTTAATTGATTAAACACGTAAGGATGCATTTAGTTTTTTTAATTTGGGTAGTTTAAAAAAAGAACATATCTACCCTATATATATAAAATCCTAATGAAACGAATTTATGAAACGAATATATGAAACGCCTGAAATGTATCGATTCTTTGAATCGACTGATTAAACAACTAATTTTGTTTCACGGCAATTTCTCCTAAAATATGGAATACTTTGCGATGAAATTAACACCAAAAATCCGTGTTGATCCACAGATCTCAAAACTGGTATTAGAATTTTTAAATTCGAATTAGTTTTCGAAATATAAATTTTTTTTTCTAATTTTAAATACATTTTTATTAATGATGGCAACTCAAATTTTAATCATAACAGAATTTTTTTTTCATAATTCAGAAAAGGTTACTATTTTAAATTAATTTGGAGACAGTTGGGCCTCCTTTAAATCTATGCTAAGAACAATGCTTTTTTTTTTGTATTTCGTTATCATTTTATTAAATACAAAACTTTCATTTAAAAATGAAACATTTAAATTGATGACTTTCACTTCTTAAAAAAAAAAAAAAAAAAAAAAAAAAAAAAAAAAAAAAAAAAAGCGAAAGGAAAAATATTAGGCACAGATGTCATATACTCACCGGGGTACCTAATTGGCGCACAAATGGCATTATTTTGATAGACATGGTAACCCGGCTATTGTTGTTTATTTAATAATAAATGTATATTTATTTTATTTATTTTTTAAATTTATATAAATTATTTTGTTCTATAGTAATTAATTATTTTTTTGCTATTTCCTTTTGAAAATAATAGAAAATAATTAAAAAATACGGTTCAATGTAGTAGTTATTCCTTCACCCAATTTCGCAAATTATATAAATCGCCAAACCACTCGTCAAATTGTACAAATTGACAAAATTTTTATTTTAAATAACGAAAGAACAAATAAATTAGTATAACATCTATTATCTATTATATATATAAAATCCAAACGGAAATTTCGTTCCGAACGCCGAGATTTCGAGTTCTACCGCATGGATTTTTACGGAACTTATACCGTTAGATAGGTATCGTTCCAGGGATGGTTTTAAGCTATAACACATCATTCTACCTAGATTAGTTATAGAATTATTGCGGAAAATTCTATTATTTTGGACTTTGTTACTTCATATTTCCTTAAATATCTGGGCTCCTATTGGTCGTAGAGCTTAGATCTCGCGCCAAAAGTAGCTCCAAAGCAACCAAGCAAACTTTTCCCCGCGATTATTTTGCCGTCTTCCGATTTCCTCTAACTCTATTAGGGGCCCGCGTAGAGCCCCTTTAAAATATTTTTCGTAGTAATTTCAGCAATTATCTTAAATTATTGGTTAAGACCGCCACCCTCCCGATTCATGTATCTACGGAAAGGTTGCATGAAGGAGTTTTGTTCAGATACGCTTTCGTTAAGAATAGAGTGCGCTCCCTGGTGGTGGAATGTGGAACTAACATAACGCGATATTGTTAAAATTAGGAAATCTAACAATGCGATCTGTTTTAAACTTTGAGATAGTTCATAACACATAATCTATTATCTATTCTATTATATATATATAAAATCTATTATCTATTCTATTATCTATTATACATATAAAATCCAAACGGAAATTTCGTTCCGAACGCCTAGATTTCGAGTTCTACTGCATGGATTTTTACGGAACTTATACCGTTAGATAGGTATTGTTTCAGGGAAGGTTTTAAGCTATAACACATTATTCTACCTATATTAGTTTTAGAATTATGACGGAAAATTCTGTTATTTTGGGCGATAAGGTTACCATTTTATTTCTTGGCGAAATTCATCGTTGATAAAAAAAAAAAAATTGAAACGGCTATTAAACCTCGGAAAATAAAAGAAAAACTGCTACTAATTTTATTTAAATGAAAAAAAATAAAAAAATAAAAAAACCCTTTTTAATGAGTGATAATATTAAAAAACGGAAACATTTAATCAAAACCTGAAAGAAATATTTGTAATGCTTAAAAATTAATTTAATAAGAAATATTACACTTGATACGCAATATTTGGCTCTTTATCGCTTGCGTTAGATATGGAAACGAATTTGAAAATTTGATTAGATGAAATTTTAACGACATTTTCTTTCTGTTCTGTTCTTTTCTTTTTTTTATATATCTAATTGTCCCATCACGTGACTTATAGAAGAAACAAGCAGATGTAATTGTCACATGTATAATTACTATTTGTTTCTTTACAATTTTTTATTTTTCTTTTGTCGCCAAACAATGTGATTTTAAGCCAAAAATGCATAAGCGTGACATTAGCTTGAGGATGTTCTCACAAATGGTGTTTTTTTAGGTGAAAGAGATCATTTTTTGAGTACATTTTCATATTCAATTGTAACTTATATAGATATCAGTTAATATTTTAAAAATGGAATCGAATACTTAAATTTCAGTGTGAATTTCTGCCACACATACATATTGTAAAATAATTTCATACTTTTTAAAATGTTTTTCGCCGTAATTCCGAAAGCATGTGATATTTATAAACTCGAACTCAGATCAACGAATATTACCCATTTTATTTAAGCAAATATTATCTATTTTCTCAAGTCATATCGCCAATTTCATTTATAGGAAAATTCACAGATTCGAAATCTAGGAAATAAAGATAATTTTTAAGGAAATTTATGTTTTAATACGTTATTACTATGGAAAAATTCAACATTTTGAAAAATAATTACAAGTCTTTTGTAATTCGTCATTTCTTCTTCGTCTTTCTTCGTACTTTCTCCTCTGTTATGTAATATTTCAAATGATATTGGACTAATTTTCGATCATCGATTCACCGCAAAATCGCATATCTAATATAGTATATAAAATAAAGTCTGGATTAGGGGACTAATTAACGCACAGCGCAAACTACTGAACCTAAAATCTTGAAAATCGTGGTAAAAATACTTCTTATGACATAAACTTCTGCTAAGAAAGGATTTTCTAAAGTGTCACCCATAATGGTTTTTGCACGGGGAGGGGAAAAAAATCGAATATCAAAATTATGCGTCAAATGATAGCATATTTTAATGTAGTTTTGTATGCTGAATCGAATGCTACCAAATAAATTTTTATAAGTCCAACAGTTCATGACACATTTCATATTTTTCTAATTTGGCGGTGTCTTTGGCATCTAAACCTCAAAATATCTATCATTACATCCGTTACTCTAGCAACGGAAAAAATTCAAATCAACCCTTTTGGCTAAAAAATAAAAACGGCCCTATGAGTTTGAAATAAAAATGCAAGCATCTTAATTTTTTAAAAAAATAGTGATTTTATGTAAAATAAAAGGGAAAAAATTACTGAGAATTTAGCGTTATAAAACAAAAATGGAAAACGTACTACTTAGATATTCCGTCGACCAAAAATCTATCGTCAAACTATAAGATTAAATGCCAATAATGGTTGATCGTAAATATCAAATTCACTTGAATTTAAACAAACTACACGTGTTTACGTCATCAAGTCATTTTAATTTCGACGTTTTATTTGTATTTTTATTAATGTTATACTAATTTATTTGTTATTTCGTTATTTAAAATAAAGATTATGTCAATTTATATAATTTGGCGAATGGTTTGGCGATTTATATAATTTGGCGAAATTGGTCGACGGGATAACAAGTAGTACCAATGAAAATATTTAAGTATGAAAGCAATGTTTGTAACGACTTAAAAATTATTTTCATATATATAAACTCGGTTTATGGCGTCAGATGCCGTCATCCAAAGAATCTACAAGAGTCTTTTTCCATTTTTTCCGGTCATAGGTTCCTCAATGAAAGAAATTGGAATTGGAATAATATTGTGCGATTTATAAATTGCTCCTCGATAACAAGAAAAAATGGGTACATTTATAACAACTGTGCGCACATCTCGCTGATAGCATTTTTAAAATTCCCAGTAGCAGTAGTTACATTTTGCGTATGTAAATTAAAAATATTTTTTTGCTTTTAATTATGGCATTATTTCCTGTTATTGTTTATCTTTTCAGTTTTTTAAATGAAATTAGTATAAGGCATGCATTTTAAATTAAATGAGTGAAAGGTTTGTGTTTTAAATGAAAATAATAAAATAAGAATATGCTATGAAAACAATCTTTATTGATTTATTACCTGCGCCCGGCTGACATAAAAGTATCACAAAAGCCACATATTCACTTTTCTTTGAGTAGTTGCTCATGAGAATTCAAGTTAACCTTCCGTAATCGGATACTTCACATATTGGTGTATTAGCTTTAATGTTGAAAGCATCGTTTTTGTTTGAAGCGAAAACTTTACTATGAATTCTCTTACACAAAATCGCATCATCATCATCTACTATATATTTACAACGGAAATTTGTATTTCATTCCGATTGTTTATAATACTTTCGTAGGATATACCACAATTAGTTAGGTAATAATTTTGGAAAGGTTTTAGTGTATACATATTGTTCAAGGGTACTTAGTTATAGAGCAACAGTAAAAATTCAAAAATTAAGTGAACCTGATTATGAAAATTTAGCCTTTTTAAAAAAATCTACAGAACATATTTTGTTACAAGTGGCCCTGTTGCATGACTTTTAGGAATGGTGTTAGTATATACGATTTCATTATATGTTGATTAGTTACAGAGGTATTAATTCCTGTTGTCATAACGGTCTCATTACCCGACCATAAGTGCGCTGTTTATAATCAACTAAAACAATTACTTCTTAATTGCTAAATTTTGTCCAACGCTTAAGATAACATTATATCGCAATGGCGTTCGCATCGTTTACAGTAATGTGCAAGGTCAAGCTGAAGATCCATATTGTTTAAAATACAAGTTCAAATTCACCATTTAGTTTAATCCAAGGTTCATTTGGAAATATTGAGCGGGCATAGCCTGCTAGTTAATAAATAAAAAAAAAAACCCGTCGAAATAAAAATCACTTGATGACGTAAACAAGTGTAACTTGCTAAAAGTCAAGTGAATGTAACATTTACGATCAACCATTATTGACATTTAATCTTATAATTCGCGATAGATTTTTTGTTGACGGGATAACTAAGTAGTACCAAAAATATATATGCAACTGGTATTCGAAAACGAAGTTTTCGCCAAATTTTCGTAAAAAAAAAAAATAAAAATAAATAAAATAAAAAAATCCCTGCCGGCTCGGGCCTACAGGCGGAGGTAGATTTCGAAGTTAAGTAATAAATTCACCAACAAAACTTAAATCAAGATTAGAGATAAACCCAGTTCCTTCACTAAGAATGAGCTCTAGGGAGCTAAATATTTTGTGAAAATTCTAATATACACGAAGGCACACAGTATGTATATGGAATAGGTTTAAAAAATAGCTAAAGCAAATTTAGAGAACCTCAAAGTGTTAAAATAAGTTAATATTTCCATAGTCGGGTTTTTATCATGTTTTAATACGTTTCTTTAAACTCACATAATGTTACATATTCACCTGCTGAAGTCCATTTTATTTCCAATATGACGCAATATTTTTGTTTTGTTTTGTTTTTAATCCGTCAAACTATTTATTTCATTTTGAGTTTTCATGCGGAAATTTTGCTCCAAAAAACTTATGACGTAATATTCTATTTGTTTTCAATTCGTCGAACTGTTTATTTAATTTATTTTTACACGTGAAGATCTTGCAATAGAAAAGCAATTGTTGTGGTGAGAATTAATTTTATTACTTTTGTTTTAATTGTTGGCAACTGCTATAACGAAAAATATTTATTTTTTCCTGTCATTGTTGTGTAAGAGCTGGTTTTATCAGAATCATGTTAAGACGGTATTCAAATTTTTGAACCCTCCCCAGTTCCATTCCCTTGGGCCGATTTTGCCCATTTCCAATCCCCGCCGAGATATTAGTCATCTCAAAGTTGTTAGCGAGTTTGAAGACGATCCGAGCATAATTGCGACTTTTATCGTGCGGACAAAATTTAGTACATACATACATACATACATATATATATATATATATATATATATATATATATAAACTTTTTAGGTGGGGGTGGTTTTGGGTTCCTGGGGTCCTATAATGAAAACTTATGAAGGAATTTTTCAAAAGTCGCACCATGGTAACGACTGCAATAGGTAGTATTTCTTACGAAATCTACCTAAAATCATGCCAAATATGCCGTATATGACATCTGGCGAAATATTGAATTATGTAACAAACCATGACATTTAATTTCAACTTCAAATCAATGTTTTAATTTACCACTCGAACAATAAAAAAAAAATGCTAACTGGCGAGTTGAAAAAAAGATATTGGCGAGATTTGCATGCGGCTTTTTTTTTCTTTCGGCACAGATGTCATATACGGCCCCATATTGGCGCGATTTATTCTGACGCCAATGTCATATACGCAACGGGTACTTAACTGGCGCCAAAGTATCGTTATTTTGCTTGATATGGTAAGCCGGATGTTGTTGTTTATGCTGTTGATGCGTTCCCCAAATTGGCGTTGGAAAAAAATCGCGCCAATCGGGCGTATATGACATTTGTTCCAAACCTTCATATGAAAGTCGAAGGGATCAGATCGTATTTGTTTATGGCATTTGATGACTTGAACTATTATAATATAGATGAAATGATGGGTATAGAATAATATTTGGCGACTTTTCACCTGTGCCTGGATAACATTAAAGTATCAAAATGGCATCTAGAGTATAAAAAACGAAGTGTTCCGCAAGGAAATGTTGATGATAGTCACATGATTTAGGCTATTGTTACAGAGATTGTTTTAAAATATCGGTTGACAAACACTCTGAATACTTAATTCATTTTATTTTAGCTTCTTTTCAAATGTTTACGTAATCCTCTTTAATCAAAAACAAAAACAACCATTGGATGTCTTAACAGCAACTGTTTATCCGTTAAATTTTTGCAATCAAAGAGAATTGAATGGAATCCGTTTACAGGGAGATCTGCACAGGTTTTTCAGTATAATTTAATCTTCTCTAATATTTTAAAAACCCATTAGATTTTTAGATTCTGCGGTGTCTGAACGGGGGTTGGCGAGCGTAGCTTGCAGGGGGCAAAGCCCCCTAGTTTTCTATATTTTGTGAAATGAATATTAGTTATAATTAACGGAATTGAATGAAAAATATCACTGAAAACAAATAATGAAAAATATTTAACACAAATTAAATTGTTGAAAATCGTGTCACACACCTTTTTAAGAAGTTGAAATTGTTCTACATTATGTCTATTTAAGTTAATCAACCATAAAGAAATCAGCGACCTTCTTCTGTTGAAGACAAGGAGTTTGCAGATAGATCTTACATTATAGAGTTCCGGGTGGGGGATTGCACTTTTGACCATTAAAAACACAAAATCTCAAATCTTCCGAGGGGACATCTCATTGTTCCTGGGGGAAACGTCCTCCCCCCCCCCCCCGGGCAACACCTGAATTCAACACTGGTGAAGGTCAAACACGTATCCATTTAGAACAGACATTCTCCTTTTTGAATTTTACTTCTTTCCCTCGGGATTGCACTTCAACTGGGAAGCGTAAGCTGAGTTCTTGAGGTCGTCATCCTTGAATTTTGCCTGATGTTGGGGAAAAAAGTCAGCCGGTTAAAGCGGAGTTCCGGTTAAGAGGGAGGCTACTGTATTATGTCCCTCTTAAACAGAAATCAATATTACTAATCAAAAAATTGAGTTTCATATTGATCGTCTCATTAGAAATTTCCTTTTATATTCTCTACGGTTATTGTTAAATAAATCAATGAAATTTAAATAATGAATTCAATCTATTCTTAAATGGTTTCTTTATATATAAATCATTAACAATACGAAAATAGATTTCGTTCATATGCAGATGAAGACTCCTTTAATTCACTCTATTAAAGCACATTTACCATAAGGAAGGAAGCTTTTTAAAGAATCGTTATCATTAATTGTCTTCTATTTATATTAATGTCTAAATCCGGGTTTTCCCCATTTCTACTCAAGAGAGTCACTGACCGTTTACAAATATCAAAACTTACGAAATTTGCTTTATTTTTGTAGTTTCTTTGTCTGGCAAAACGAATTAATGTACTGGAAAATATATTTTAAAGAAAGATGGTAATTCCAATTTAACTCGTTAGAAGTTCTTTTGTAATGTTTTTTGTCCAAGATTTATGTTTCTTTTTTTTTATTCACAAAGTCATTGGCCAAGCAAATTTAACCTTTTGGAATTCATTTTTGTGGCATTTCAAGTTTTATTTTTTTTAAAGGAATTTTTCAGTTTTAATATTATCAATTGACTCTTTAACTCTCAGAAGAAAATGATTAATTTAACGAGAAAGTAAGAAATATGAATGATTTTATGGCGAATAATGCCTATGATTTTGAAGATAAACCTATTAAACAATTTAAAATTTAAAAAATATATTTATTTATATTTATATTATATATATGTCAAATATTTTTTTCTCAAAATTCTTTTCTCAAAACAATCTGCCCTGTCTACTTTAACTTCCAGTTTATCTTTCAACTTTCCCTTTTGTTAGATTTAAACCAGTGGTTCCCAACATGCGGTGTACGCCCCACCGATAGCCAATTTGACATTTTAGGGGGTCAATTTCAAATTTGCAACTCACAGATTCGCTGCCAGGTATTTTAGAAAAAAAATCTTTCAGAGTAAAAATAAAAGTAATACATGCAAAATTTAAAAAAAAAAATAATAATATAAAAATCAAATCAAAAACTTAAAATAAGTTAAACACCAGAATAATATTTCAGCCACCTTTAAAAATATTTTAACATCCTTTTTCAACATTGTAATATATTTTTAATTTTTTAGGTTACTGTCAAATTTTATAATTTTTCTCAACGATTATTTATTAATTTATGTATAATTTATTAAATGAGTTTTGTAATTCTTTTTGATCTGCTGTGTGTGACAAAAAGAAACTTTTGCATGTGAAACTACTTCGCGTATATCTAAATTTTACTGTCTTGAACTTGAACATATTTAACCTAAAGAATAGTGGGAATATCTAAACATGATGCTACCAATTTTATAAAATTTATAAATTTTAAATACCATTCATTATAAAAGGGAATATTTAACTATTTATGAATATATTGCAGGCCCTCTTAGACAGTAAATAAATATGAAACATCAGCAATTTAAATTTTAAAATCAGATAATACATGACACTCAATTAATGATAATTAGTAAGGTAAAAAAGAGAAATGTGTTTTGATGGGAAGTAAAGGAAACAATCTTGAAATTCTTCCTGTATGTTTTGTTATCCATAGAAGGAAAAAAATTTCACCAACTATTAATAAGTCACTAAGAATTATAATATGTATCAAAGTTATCAATTTTAATGCCATATGTGAGAGTCTCTTCAAGATGATAAAAATGCAGACTATATAACACTTTTGTTAAATATTCAAGTAAGTTTGAAAGGTATTCAAAAACACTTCTTGGCATGAAATTGAAGATATTCTCCCGATTTATAGAATTATGTTAAAATCACATATGGGACAGAAAATTAATCTCTTTAATAAGTTAAAATATGTAAAACGAATAGTTATTGTTAAGGCTCTGCCAGGCTTCTTCCTGGTGAATAGAGTTCACTTTTTTTTAAAAAAAGGAAGAGATGTATGTTGCGGAATGTGTGTATGGAAAGATGGGGGGGAAGGGGGGGATCGCGCGAAAATCCTCGCGATTTTACACCTGCTTCGTTAGGGCGTAGCTAGTAAAAGGTTGAGAACTACTGATTTAAACGTATGTATTCCTAAGTATAGACTTGAGTTACAATCATTTTCGAACAGTAATGTCGCATTCTTTTCACGTGTACTATAGACCAAATTTCAACGGCGTTTGGCTCATTCAGCTTGATTTTCGTTTGTCTTACATTTTGTAGTTCCAAATTCTACTGTTAGGAGAGTATTCTCGGTTTTTATGGGCTCGATTTCAACGAAATTTCTTTATTTCAATTTAACTTACGATTCCCTTCAGATTTTCAAGTGCGTGCTCATCACGACTGCTACACGGTTCCTTAGACAGTGGGACCCGTGCTGAAGGTTCTTTCGGAAAGATATTTATTTGGAACACACTGCGTAGCAAATCCATGTGCAATGCGAAGGCAGCGGGTACCCACCCCGGAGATTTATATTTTAAAAGATAGTTTAGAAATCGAAAAGAATCGAGGCTTTTAATTGTTAGAAATCACTTCCGGTCTGCGCTGCCGAAGACAGCGGGGACCCATCCCAGAGGCCCATTTTTAAAGATTCGAGTTTTTGAAAATTGCAATTTGAATCGAGGTTTTAAACATTCGCGGTTCCTTTGGAAAAATCGAAGGGCCAGGGCCAATGACTTAATAATATTTTTATATAAGAATAATATATTTTCCTATTTTTTTTTCATGCTCTTGTGTAATGCAATCTAGAGCGGAACAAAAATGTGTGCTCGAAAATTATATGTATTATTTAAAGTTACATAAATTTAATTTTAAAATTACATCAAGAGTAATAATTTCAAACACAGAGCAATATAAGTTACTAATGTTGATTATTTTCTAGCAACTAATGAATTTTCGCATAAGATATTATCTAATGGATAAATTAATGTGACCTACTAATCAACGTACGGATTTTTATGGACGTTACAAAATGGATTAATATAAAAGCATCGCGGACGAATATGGATAAAAATGTAAGCGCAATTTCCTTACTTTTACTGTATTTTTAAATGTTACTGTACGTTTGCACTAATATTAAATACCAGTATATAATACTTCATTCACAAAGGGATTTATTTAAAAATTAAAAGGTAGTAATAGAAAACAAAATGGCATCCAGTAAGGACGCGCAGATAATAGAGAAGCTCAATTCCACAAATTATTCCACTTAGAAATTTAAAATGGAAATGCTTCTTTTAAGAGAGGATCTCTGTGAGATCATTATCAAAACACCGTCAACCCCAATTGCCACTGATTTGTCTAAAAGACACCGGAATGTCAGAACTATATTAAATCTTAATATAGAGGACAGCAAGATCGCCCACGTGTAAAAACATGTCTCTTTTTTTCTAGTAATTTTAAAGTTGTGTTATGTGTTTTTTTTTTTCTGAATTAAATTTTAGCAATATGTGGCGTGGTCTTTAGGTAATATACAGGGTTGTACAAAAGGACTCAAGTGCATTTGCATCTATTGGCAAAATTGCTAAAAGCGAGTTTTCTAATTGAACTAAATTTTAACATGCTATGTAGTATATGTGCAAATCTATTGATCATATACAGGGCTGGAAAAAATAATTCGAATACTTTTTTGATTATGGATGGAAATTACTAAAACTGAATTTGTAAAAAATATATTATATACTTTCAGGAAAACTCGTCTTCGTACAGTAAATTATTCCTCTGTTTTAAACAAAAGTTTTTTCATACTCCTAGAAAACATGTTTTTTTCCATTAATTCTTCCCGAAAGTCTAAAAAAGAGGAAAACATCCCTTTTAATATTTCCACGCACGCGTATTGGCTCTATTCATACTAAAGTTCGAATTTATGTTTAAAATGGAAAACCGAAAATTCAATAACTTAAAATATCTAAATTATTCTTAAACAAACAAACAAAAATAATGCTTTCGAATTTAATAAAGTATCAATTTTCTCATTTATTTAAAATTATTCGAAATTTATTTTTTGGAGTTTTGAAAAATATTCAAAATAAACGCATGAAAAAATATATAATAGTTAAAAACGTTTTTTTAAATCGATTTTACTCAAAAAAGCAAACATTTCTTCTCGAATTTAATTTAAGTATATTGTTTATATTTTACATCTAACAATCAAATTTTGTCTTTTTAAAAATATCTCTAACTCACATTTTAATCTTTATTACTCTATAAGTGTTAAAACACCAACCATTATCGATATATACGAAATTTCACGCAATTACGATTAAACTTGTGATCATTCTGAACGAGAATTTTCAAGCCTTACTTAATCCCTCAATTGAAGAAAAATATATCTTCATTTTAAACTCAAGCTCAAGCAAGCGGTTGCTGGTTTAGTTCTTAAGATACTGGATTCGAATCCGTTCGGTCAAAGGTTCGACGCCAAGGTCAGAAACAGTAGAAAGAGAGAGGCATTCTTTTAAAAACTCCTTCATTTAAATGGCGAAAAATTACTCTCCTACAACTGAAAAAGGGGGACGAAAGTTTCTTCCATTAGTGGATATTTTCCCTCTTATCACAGAGAAAATGAAACGGGCATTCTTCAATTAACGGATTTTTCCTGTAGATCTGCTTCCAAGAATATTTCCGTGAATTGAAAAAAGTATTTCTGAGAGTGTATGTCTTTTAAACAGTACGTAGCTTCTTTCACCTTATTTAAAAGAGCTATTTCGTTATAGTTTTCTGGATACCTTGGGACGTGTTTCCTACTTTATGCTTGACGCAGGATTTTTCGTTTTTGTTTCATCAAGCTGTAAAAAGTATACAAGGATATTCTAAACTTTAAGCTCTAATAATCGAAGTTAGCTATTACCTTGCGCAGATAATAAAGATAATATTCCACAAAAGCAATGACAAAATATGTTAACAGGGATACAAAAATAGAAGTTTAACCTACTGACGGTACTTATAAGTACCATTAAAATAACTTGCTATAAAATTAATTTAATACATCAATTAGTAGTAATACCGTTTAGAATGAGTTATAGATGCATTATTTTATCTTGTTCCAAAAGCATTATTGGTTACACAAAACAAAAATCTTTTTAAAAGGATGATTTCTTTTGCCTTTGCATCTTTTCAACTTCCTTGGCGTTGGGAGGGGGGGGGGGCGAATTTTTCAATTCGGAAATATTTCTATATTTCTATTGTAAGAACATTATATTTGTACATTTCCTACAAATATATATATTAATATAAGTAACTATATATAAATTCCTATAATTCTACAAAGTACTAAGAAAAATATTTAAAATAAAAGATTTGAGTGGGGTTATAAATATTGCACAAAATCCCGATAAATTCTAATTTAATTAATACTTTTAAATCTTTCAATCCTTCTAAAATTTATTAAATGAATATGTAAATCTTCTAATGTAGTTTAAAAAATTCACGAAAAATGCTCTTTGAAAAAGATTTTTCATTAATTCATAATTCAGTACATAAAGGGGATTTTTCTTTATAATTTTCTGGATACATTGGAAAGTATTTCCTACATTATGCTTGATGCAGGATTTTTCGTTTTTGTTTTATCAAGCTATAAAAATATACAAGGGTTTTCTAAACTTAAAACTCCAATAATCGAAGTTAGCTATTATCTTATGAATAATGAAGATAATTTACCGAATAATGAAGATAATGAAGATAATTTACCACAAATGCAATGGCAAAATATGTTAACAGGGATACAAAAACAGCAGCTTAATATCTCTATGTTGCTTACTTGTGTTCATACTACATAAAGTTCAAGCTACAATGGGTGTTTAAAAGATCACGTTAAAATTAGCACATGTTGGCGCCATAATGAAAGCAAGCATCACTACTTCACCCTTTGTATAGGGTTAATTAGAGTGAAAAAAATCATGCGTCAAGCATAGATTATGAAACACCTTCCAATACATTCAGAATAATGTAACAAAACGGCACCGTTTAAAAAATTAAAGTATTACGGCCAATTCAACCATGTGAAAACTCATAACACATTTCAAAACCCAATTTCAGCTGTTACCATCTACAATCGGAAAATAATCCGAATTTTTTCGGCAGCCGTATATATAATATATAGATTTGTATCCATTGACTGCATGCATGCCAAAATTTAGTTCACTTAAGAAACACATATACTTCAGTTAAAAATCCCCATACCGAATTTTAAAATGTACACTCCAGCAATTATTACTCAAATTGCGTACTGTAACCGATTTCTTTTGTGTGTCTCTATAAATGAATAAAAAATGCTATGAATGCCCTGTTCTAACGCGATCGTAGATAAATTCAGTGATTTATATCAGTTTCAATACATTTGAAATAGCGTCATGTCATTAAAATACTCTACAAACGATTTTTCCTCATACGCCATAATATTATAGTATTATTTTGAGTGCCTGTAAATGAAATAATAATCCTACACTGTTAAAAATGTAGCAGCGTTCTGGCAGGTCATTCGACCGTTTTTTGAAAACGGTTTCATAACCATAATTTAACTATATTTTGACCATAAAATGGCCAATAATATGGCCAGAATAGCGTTAAAATTACGGTTGTGTAACCGTTTTCGGAAAAAACGGTTAAATGACCTGCCAGAATGCTGCAAATTTTTAACAGTGTACATATTTCATGTGCAGTACAAAATATGCTTTGGTAACCCAAAATAACCTTTATCAACTGCATGAAAATCCGAGTATATTTACGGAAGTTAGAGCGTGGACATACGGACAGAAAAACCGAATGCATATACACTTTTCAACTTTGTTGGAAAGTGTTAAAAATTATCTTGCTTTTAAGGTTAAACAAGTAAAGAAAATCATGCGTTAAGCATAGATTATGAAACACTTACCAACACTTCCTGAATGCTTTAACAAAACTTCGTTAGTTAAGGAAATAAGGTATATAACAGAACTAAGTCAACATTTTAGAAAACGTATAAAATATTTAAAAAACTGATTTCAGCAGTTACCGTCCATAACAAATATGTATTCCAATTCTTTTGAACAGCCCTGTATTGGATCTGTAGATTGATATATATACTATATAATGGGGGAAATTTAGTTTAGCAAGAAAACACACAACAGGTTGAAATTTTTCCTTCAGCAATTTATACCAATAGATGGAAACATCCTAGTATACTTTTGTACAACCCTGTAGTTAACCTAGTAGCTTTATTACACGCCACTATTTAGCTAAAGTTTAATACAAAATAAAACACTCTTAAAACTTCTGGAATCACATTTCCAGAAATTATCATTTATAGACGGCCATGTATTCAATTCTTTGCATGACCATGTATATCATTTTATCAATGTTCTACAAACATTTCTTAGCAACGTAAATGCAGTTCAGCGTAAAAATTCATAAATAATTTAAAAACCACCTTTAAGCAATTTGCAATCAAACCCAGTATCCATTTCGAATTATTTTGTGTAGCCCTGTATATGAATTACAGAATTTACATACACCATATACAATGCAAAATATAGTGAAACATACTGAAGCACACAACATAATTAAAAATGCATTTCCAGCAATCATCGCTACTGTACGGTACTTCCGGATAGAATATAGTATCTGAAATCTTTTGTGTGTCCTTGTAAATGCTATGCACTTCGTATTATACATTAAATAAGTTATAGTAAACCTTATCGACGTATATCAGTTTGATTATACATGAAATAATTTAACATAATTAAAATACGCCGGAAAAAATTCCCTCCACCCTATATCATTATGTAACGGATTTCTCTTGGGTGGCACTGTAAATGAATAATAACTATTCTTTGCACCGCATATTCTATATAATGCATATTTCAGTGCACTTGATAAATGCATATCAAAGTTTGAAAGCATGTAACGTCATTAAAAATCATTTTAAACGATTTTTTTTTCTCCATAGGCTATAATGTAACGGAAAACTTTTGACTGTACCTGTAAATGAACTAAGCATACTACTAACTTCATTTGAAATAGGTTTTGTGCTATGGTAGAGGTCACTTACATCCAAAAACTTCAGAACGATCCGTGTATATTTACGGGAGTTAGAGCGCGGACAGATGGACAGACGGCCAGGGAAACTGAAGTCATAAACACTTTTCAACTTTGTTGGAAAGTGTTAAAAAGCAAATTTAGGATTTGAATCATGTGTAGACAAATGTGATTTAAGGGTGTTGGGTAATCCTGTGTTACGTCAATAGATGGAAACTGCAGGGAATATCAATGGACACAAAATCGCCCTGCTGTTATTTCTAAAATTATCTATAAACTAGTCAAATCCTTCACTTTATGCGATACCCCGGCGATATCACTATTGCAATTAATTACAAAGAGGTAATCTATTTATGTCATCATAATATCGCTTTGCCGATTACTGACTTTCTGCCAACAGTGCGGATAAACGCGTTCGAAGTGACTTCGAGATCTTTTGCTACAGCGACTAGAATACCTAGTGTGGAAATAAGCTATCCGAACAGTGCTAAAAATTTGTATCCCTTAAATGTGCGACGATACTGCTAAAATCTCAAGTGTCGATCGCAGCGACACCTGCGGGATTTTCGTATTACTAGTATTACATTGTGTAGACTAGCAATTTCTTGCAGTTGTAGAAAATATCCTGCAGATGTCGCTGCGATCTGCATATTGCAGCAATATCATTGCACATTTAAGGGATAGAATATTTTAGCGCTTTTTTAAGTATTACAGGGATAACTGATTCCCACACTATATATTCTAGGCGCTAAACTTTTGCTGTTTGGAAAGGTTTTTACGTAGTGTGGTGTGCTTTTGTCAATTAAATAGAATCAAGCTGAAACAGCTTTTATTGACATTTGAACAATATTAAAAATAACCCATAAAATTCAATACGAACAAAGAAAGATACGTTTCCACACATTAACTCGCCTAAGCGTATATATCAAATTTTTTAATGTGACTTGCCACAGTTCGCGCAAATATTTCGAATCTGACATGCGTTTTGTGCGAATGTCGCTATTCTCTTATAAAATTATCTATCGACAACACAATCTAAAATTCTGTGAAAAAAAAAGAAAGATTTTATTAACTACTATAGACATTTTATGCTTGCTATATCTTTTTAAATCGCTTTAGCATAAAAGCATTAATGAGTTCTTAAACTTTATAACTTTATTTTCGTATGCAAATACGTATATATATATAATATATATATACGTATAATTTCGTATGCAAATAATTAATATCATGATGCAGAAATAAAGTGACTTTCTTTTAAATTCAGGATGTGAAAAAAGTTTTCATAATAGCTAAATTGAATTTTATTGCCCAACATCTAATCAAACAAAAGCAAAATTTTGGCAGACTTCCACTGAATAAATATTATTACGTTCTAGAATATTTAAAAAAAAGGATATAAAACTATCATGAAAATAATCTTTGTGCGTATTATCTATAGTTTGTCCAAAGAAATACATTGCTTTCCGGCCTTTTAATGAAATTATTTTTATACAAATGTGAAATAAGTGCATTGAACTGACCAGTGAACTTTTGTTTAAAGGAGTCCTTCAATTTCGAAAATAAAAATGGTTTCCAAAGAGCATAATTAAGTACTAAACACAGTATACACTCCATTTGCCTTTAATGTTTTATATTCTTTTTTAGAATTTGTTTTATTAATTCCATTCAAAATATTTTTAATATTTATTCATTTTTGAACCCGCATTTTTAGATATCTAGAGATAACTATTAAAAGTATGACTTTATGTTTATATTTTTTTGAACTACCTATATAAATTTAATTTGTTTTTTCTTATCTTCAATTAACATAAAAGGATTGCAAATAATTAACAAAAAACGGAGCATGATATTCTTCTGACCGAAATTAGAAAAATGAAATAATCAAACATAAATAAATGACAAAGATAAAAAAAAAACTGAGAAATAAACTAAACAGGTTTCATATACTTTTAAATAGAATCCAAAAGATTTGAACATTGTGTATGATATCTTGCATAGCTTCAAATATAATAGAGTGTATTTTATTCAAGTATTTAGAAGCTTTTTTTTTTTTTTTTTTTTTTTTTTTTTTTTTTTTTTTTAGTTAGTATAAAATAAATATAACTGATCCTCATAATACAGACTGTGAAATTCCCAAATCCGAATATTTAAATAAAATCATGTATGAATAATTGAATCAAAATAAAAACAAAGCAAGCAAAACGGACCGTGTTGTTTTATTATTTGCCTGTTTATAATTACCCGAAAAAAACTAACATTGCTCCTATTCGTTGCTGCTCTATAAATTTATCAGATTTTTTGTACTCGTACTTTCTCAAAAAAGAAAAAAAGAAAAAGAAAATAAGCTAATGTTCTACTTTGGGGGATTTTTATCACGATCAGAAAGTAGAATTTTATTATATTACTATTCAAAACCGATAAAATGTTTTCTGTTTCTTCCTTAGTGATTTTTACCAGTTTTATCTGTTACAAAAATAAGGGTTTTACATGCAAACAAAAAATAAGTGAAACACGTTATTTTAAATTACACCAAAATAACTAATACAAATATAAAGAAACATGTAAATAAAGGTTTCGCGGATAAATAATAAATTTTATTCATCAGCTCCCCACGAAGATCCGCTTGGCACTTCCGTGCTAATTCAGAGAGAAGGGAATGATTCCTGATGAAAGAAACCCAAGTCGAAAATTGTCAAACGAGGGAAATGAGGTGCATTCGTACTATAACTAGTTTGAAAAATATTCAGATCTTGGGGCAACACCTGTGTTTTGATTCCATTTTCGTAAAATTTGAAATAACTCGATAAAATGCTGCAACGATTATATATATTAAATTTCAAATCATTCGGCTGGGTGGTTTTTGCGCTGTTACTCGTATATGCGTACAGACGCACGGACCGGACGACGGCTATATGTGCTACGTTTTTACATAATTACGAACGCACCTAAAAATGGGAAAATCTGAAATATATGGCGATCCTGTTTCTTTCGTGCCTATAAATTAAGGCAACGATCAAATTAACGGCGGAAACTGTGTTTTGCAGCCATATATCTATAGTATGACGATTACTATGACAGGACACCGCGTGTTTTGCTCCTTATAAAACATTAAAACGACAGTCACCACAACAGGGCTCAGTAAATGTTGCATAAATGTTGAAAAATACTGGGTGAGCTGAATCCTTTTAGAGTAAAATGACATGGGCATTTTGTTTTCTTTGAAGATAAGGAGACAGATGAGAAAGTTACGAAAGTAAAGTTGAAAATTTTAAAAATAGAATATAAAGTTGTGATTTTATTAAATTATATTCTCATATGAATACTTCATTGCATTGACTCTAATATTTACGGTTATACTATGAATATGACTATAAACTAAATCTCAATAGACTAAAAAGTGATGCATCTCAAAAACCATTTTAAAAGTCTTTCGCAGCATATTCTGAAAACTCGTTTATATAAAAAATGGAATACTATTTGTTTTCTTCGTTTCTGAACGCCTGCGATTTTCGTGCATTTAAGATGAAAAATGAATTCGGAAATGTGCCAGAAAATAGCCTATCTCTACTTGAAAACAGCTTAGCATTATTTGTTTTGTATGCATTACTTGCTAATTTATACTATAACATAAAAAAATTATGAGTCTGAATGTATTCACCGAGAATTTCTTTGCAAAGTACATCTATGCATTATAACCATTCATTGTCGTCTTTATCATATTGCGACAGTAATATTTTAACTGGATTATTTGGGTTAGGTTAAATGGGTTTTGTTAGGGTCATGAGTACCTGTTATTGCTATCCTTATTGTGTTTTCAAACAAAATAATTTTCATTGGAAGAATTATTTTTTAGCGATTGAAAAAGAAACAAGTAACAAGTAACAAAATAGAATAATGGAAATCGGGTGGAATAAGAGTAAATTATTGGGTGGGCTCGGGCCTATGCGCCCACATAAGTTGGTGCCACTGCATATATAAACAGTTAAAACGAGAATCATTTTGACACAGTTCCGTGGTTTTCCACGCATATATACTACGGAAATATATCATAACCACAAATTTAGAATAATCTCTACCGAGTTACACATGATATCAAAAAGCGTTCTTTATCTATAATAAACTGTCAAGTGCGAATATTACTCGTGCACAGAGTGTTCCTTAGAATAAATATACGAATTAGTAATTGCATTATTAAAAAAACAGTTGCTAAAAAAATACGAACAGTCCTGAGGTCCCTTAAATTAGTCTGTTTTCAACAATTTCACATTTGTTGCTTTTATACTATTACTAGCCATTGTATTACGCATATATATATTTAAAAGTTGTTCACTAGGCTTTAAAAGCCGATGGTACATAGAATACGTCGCCACTGTCATTATGTATGTCCAAACCGTCCTTATCTTTAAGGGTTAATATCTCGGTTAATTACTGACGATTTTTTTCGAAAATCCATGATCAACAATGCTTTTATAAGTCTGCTAAGATAGGTACCTCCAGCATTGCTGAACACTTTTGGTGAATGCCCGCAAATCGAAATTTGTGTGTAACGGAAAAATGCGATTTTCTCAAAAACTATGTGACCTAGGGTAATCGCTATAATTTTCCTTCAAGTTTTAAATTTACGTCTACTACATCTAATTTTTTCATAATTTTAGTTTCAGTAGATTCGGAATTAGATGGGAGGGGGACATATTTTTGCGCTACATTTTTGACAATGCCTTTGAAAATGCAAGACCTAAAATTAAAAGAAATGTATTTTTCAATTCAGCGTTACGAAACCTTTCACACGATATACCACACGATATACAAAGAAAAGATTTTTTTTCAAGTAACTTAATTTGCCCCTCTACATTTTTACTAACTATATTTATCAATGTTTAATTATCGGAAAATATGATGGTCAATAGTCTTTATTACTTCCCCTAATTTGAACTTTCCACGTTCAATAGTTTACGAGTGAAATGGCTGTGACAGACATACAGACAGACACAGGAATAATTTTATAATGTTTCCGTTTTTACTTTTTATGTACGGAACACTAAAAACGCCAAACAATAAATTATTTCCGCTGGTTAAAGAAGTATTTATAAAAACAAAGTTTCTTTTGTTGCCACTGATTTTTAAACGTTTCCGTGTAGTTCATTCAATCTATATAGATTCGATATTATTGGTATTTTTTCTATAGTATAATCAGTTTAATGAACCGGAATATTGGTTTTTAGACATCACCAATTCTCAATAAAATACAAAGTGCATAATTGAATGTATATGTGCAAGAGTAACAGAATAATATTAGCAGTATATGTACATTTAACGTCTGAATTAAAAACTATTAAAACAGAAAATAAAGTAAAATAAGACAGACTTGTGCACAGTTAAAAAATAAAATTTATAAAAAAAATATTTAAAAACAATTAAAAAATACCATTAGTAAACGTCTCGCCAAACTACACGCAAGGCATCATCGGTACAAAATATCCATTGCATAACAAACGACGGAACAAATCAAGAACAGGTAAAGTTAGTTATTTTAAATCATGCAATATTCACTAGGGACAGAACGAGCTTCATTGAAAATCTGCAATCGCAATTGAGTGAACCAGCCCTCAAGGAGTAATCTACCGTGATAGCTCAGGTTGCAACCTGATTTCAAAATACAGACGTTCGCAATTATCTGGATGTGATGCGTTTGAAGTGATTGTTGGACAATTTTTGAATTCAAATTACCATTTCTTAAAGCTCCAGTATAGTCCTTTAGGCGAATTTCCAACGTTCTACCTGTTTCACAAACGCAAACACTATTGCAATCTTTACAGGGAATAACATAAACAACACCGGGTAATTCGGACTTATCATATTGATATTTAAGCGTATTGAAAAAGAAACTCACTTTATTAATTGGTTTAAAAAAAAAACCTAAGAATGAATGATTTCAGAATGCCAGAAATTTTATCAGAAATGCTCTTATAATAAGGGTTGCAGATAAAATAAGACTTTAACCTTAGGGGCCATTCGACATTGCCGTTCCAGTAATGACTTTGAAATAGAGAAATGTAAAATTCATCGCAATTTTGTTAATAATAGCTATCCTACTGGTCTTGTTAAAAGATCTAAATACTTTAAATTTTGTAAATTCTACTCCCCCCCCCCCTTTTCAACGTAGTAAATCAAACTCTTTTATCTACATCCCTTATTATAAGAACATTTCTGATCAAATAAAATAATGATTCTAATATCATTCAATATTGGGGTTTCTTTTAAACCAATTAATAAAGTGAGTTCCTTTTTCAATACGCATAACTTTCAATATGATAAGTCTAAATTACTCGGTCTCATTTATGTTATTCCCTGTAAAGATTTAATAGTGTTTAAAATGGTGAAACAGGCAGATCGTTGGAAATTCGTCTAAAGGAACATACTGGTGCTTTAAAAGATGGTAATTTGAATTCAAAAATTGTCCAAAATTCACTTCAAACGCATCACATCCCGATAATTGCGAACGTCTGTATTTTGAAATCAGGTTGCAACAGCTAACACGGTAGATTACTCCTTGAGGGTTGGTTCACTTAATTGATATCGCAGACTTTGAATGAAGTTCGTTCTGTCCATAGTAGATATTGTCTATTTTTAAAATAACTAACTGTTCTTGATTTGTTCCGTCGTTTGTTATGCAATGGGTATTTCGTACTGATGATGCCTTGCGTGTAGCTCGGCGAAAATTTTACTAATTTTATTTTTAGGTAGATTTCGTATGAAGTACTACCTATTGGGATCGTTCCTATGTTGGAATTTCTGAAAACTTTTTGCAGATCTACACCGATCATGACCCATAGAACCCAAAACCACCCTCAGTAAAAAACTTTATCTATCTATCTATCTATCTATCTATCTATGTATTTATCTATCTATCTATCTATATATATATATATATATCACTTTCTTCTGGACACGATAACTTTCGTAATTCTGCCCCAATCTCTTCCAAACTGATACATAAAATCAATGGGCATAAAATCTCGGTCAAGTTCGTTAGGGGTCTCAGGACTCTTAAAGCTTTAAAATTTTCGAAATTTTAATTTTTTAAGATGTTAAACTCCTATCTTTTCTGAACATTTTGATATAATTGTTTCCTTGAAATTCCTATTAGAACTGAAGTTATGGCTTTTACATTTATATACGTTCAATAGCTGAAGCGTCCTTTCGGAAACTTTGAAGCCATTTTTCTCCAAATGTCGTTTTTGGGCATAACGCGCACGATATCTCAAAAACTTATGAATATTTTTTCATGAAATTTTCAAAACATATGTTTCATGTTAGTCTGTATAAACTGAACCTAAAATTTCCTTGTTATTGTTCAAAACAATATTTTTTTAGGTGATTATACTGTTGAAATTTTCTTAATTTTTCACTAGCTAAATACAACTTTGTATTAAAAATATAAAAATGCTTTAAAAACAAATTTATTTAGTTTCAGGGTAATTATTATAATCTGAAGTATAAGTAGGCACCAAAATTTTCATTCTAGTTGCAATACTTATTTTGTAATCGTGCACGTAAGCTGTTACGCTGATTTTTTGCTCGTCAAATGTCTAACAGTTTGGAGCCCTCTGTAAATGCTAATTCTGCATCTTATAATTTTTTAAATACATGAAATAAAAGAACATACTTATATATTTTATTCCAATTAAAATTGTGTCTTAAAATTAAATACATTTTAAGATATTAAATGTTGAAAATAGTCCTTTTTTTTCATTTTTTCCAATTTTAAGAGTCCTGAGACCCCTTAATGGGCAAAATCGGACCAAAGGGGTGGAAATAGGGAGGGGTTTTGTGAAAACAGAAAACCCACCATAACTTCTTAATTTTTGAACATATCAAATCAGTTTAAAGTTTTTATTACTTCTAAAAATAGTGCCAAAATTTTATGTATCACAGATTTTTGAAAAAGTCAAAAATGGACTCAAGGGGCGCAAAAAATACGGTTTTTGGGAGAAAAAAAATCATAACTTCGTCAATTCCCAAGATATCAATTCCAATTAATTTTATTATAAATCTCCTTAATATTATCTACAACTTTTATATTCACAAGTTTTTGATAGGACCAATTCGTACCGCAAAAAATAATTAAAAACGAAAAGAAAAAGGGGGTTTGAAGAAGTAAAAAATCCATAACTCCGTCAATTCAAAAGATATAAAATCCTCATGAATTTATCATATATCTTCTTAATATTGTCTACAACATCTATACAGACAAGTTTTGGATAGGACCAATTCTTACAGCAAAAACAAATTAAAAATACATAGCGGTTGAAGAAAAAAATCATCTAAGTAAGGGTGTATTCAAATCCAAACTGCGTATTTTCTGACTCATTTTACAATTCATTTTTGCTCTCAAAGGCTTCCAATTGGTACGTTTTCTTACTCAGAAACTATATAATGTACCGTAATGGTCGATATTTTTGATAGAGGCAGAATATATTTTAAAAAATGCTGTTAAATTGGGCATTTTGAACGGAATTTCCCGAAGCTGATTGTGTTGGAAAAATCATTGCATTAAGGATGCACTCAAATCCAAACTGCTTATTTTCTGACTCATTTTTAAATTCATTTTTGTTCTCAAACGCATTTAATTGGTAGATTCGCTTATTCAGAAACTATATAATGTACCGCAATGATCAATTTTTTGATAGAGGAAGAATATATTTCAAAAAATGATGTCAAATTGGGCATTTTGAACGGAATTTCCCGAAGCAATTGTGTTATCACTTTCTTCTGGACACGATAACTTCCGCAATTCTGCACAAATCTCTTTCAAACTGATACATAAAATCAAGAGACATAAAATCTCGGTCAAGTTCGTTAATGGACAAAAGCGGACAAAGGGGATGGAAATAGGGAGGGGTTTTGTGAAAACCGAAAAACCCCTATAACTTCTTAATTTTTGTACATATCAAATCAGTTTGAAGTTTTTATTACTTCTAAAAATAGCGCCGAAAATTAATGCATCACAGATTTTTGATAAAATTTAAAATAGGCTCAAGGGGCGCAAAAAACAGGGTTTTTGGGAGAAAAAAATTCCTTACTTCGTCAATTCTCAAGTTATCAAATCCAATAATTTTATTATACATCTCCTTAATATTATCTACAACTTTTATATTCACAAGTTTTTGATACGACCAATTCGTACCGCAAAAAAAAAAAAAAATTAAAAACGAAAACAAAAAAGGGGGGTTGAAGAAGAAAAATTTTCATAACTCCGTCAATTCACAAGATATAAAATCTCCATGAATTTATCATATATCTTTTTAATATTGTCTTCAACATTTATATAGACAAGTTTTTGATAGGGCCAATTCTTACAGCAAAAACAAATTAAAAATACATGCCGGTTGAAGAAAAAAATCATCTTATTAAGGGTGCATTCAAATCCAAACTGTCTATTTTCTTACTCATTTTTAAATTCATTTTTGCTCTCAAACGCATCCAATTGCTAGATTCTCTTATTCAGAAACTATGTAATGTACAGTAATGATCGATTTTTTGGAAGAGGCACAATATATTTCAAAAAATGATGTCAAAGTGGGCATTTTGAACAGATTTCCCGAAGCGATTGTGTTAGAAACGAAAAATATACCCCTACTGAGAATTTAATTGTTTATTAATCAAGTTTTAATTAATTGAAAGAAAAATAAAAACACAGGCTGCTTATAAATCTTTTCAAAAATCACGTCAGCATGTTTCATATTTTTTTTTAATTAAAAATGAATCTGAAAATGTGCCAGAAAATTTCGAGTTGTTGAGTATGGAAAAATATTTTTTTTAATATCGCCTTAACATGATTCTGATAAAACCAGTTATTTTATAAAAAGGAAATAAAAACTCGTCAAAAGCAGACAGATAAAACTGTTAAAGTGGATTTATATCTAATAATGATTTAGTTTTTGTTGGTGAAATTAGTATACTTAACTTCAAAATCTACCTCTGCCTGTAGACCGGGCCGGCAGGGATTTTTTAATTGCTTTTAAGTTTTTTTTTTTTTAACTGTGCTCAAGTCTGTCTTATTTTATTTGGTGTTTTAAAGGATAATATTAGTTTTAATATTAATGTTTATGCTGTTAATTTATCTTTTTTGTTTGTAAAATACGTTTGATGAACATTAAAATGTTTACTTCAAAATTAATATGTTACGAAAAATCCATAGTGAGGGTTGAAATAAATGGTTTATATAAGGTAAGATGGGATAAATCGGCCCACGAGGTAACTGGGCCATAGGCTGTTTTATAAAAAACCGTTGATTTTTTTTTAAGTTTTAGCTTTTGCCAACATTGCACCCCCATCTCTACTTCTTAAATCAACGTGTGTCAACTCAATCATAACTCTGCATTTGCTGTGATTGGTTGCCAAAAATTTAGGTTTCTTTTTATAAAAACAACGCCCATTTGGTTGAATTTCCTAGGCTTTTTATTAAAATACGATAAGTACTTTTATTAAACAATAATTTTTTTTAGACTAAACATATAAATATATTAATATTATGTATCTATACATATTTACTTCATGTTTCAAATGTAAGATCGGTGTTCCAGTTACCCCATAATTGTTACAAGAATGGGGTAATTAGACATGTACGAGGGGTAACTGGACCATAAGGGATCAGGTTACCCCAACAGATATAAATATCTTTTTGAGTTTCTCTTACTACGGGAAATTAATTTCTCCATTGTTTTTTTGCTTGCTATAAAGAAAATTATATGATACCTTATTAAAATTATATAAAATTTAACTAGTATGTTGTGGCAATCACAAAACTTTCTTCTATATAAATCACGTCAAATAAATAATTTAAATAGTACAAGAAATTACATCAATTTAGCACCAATTTGTAGCAATGTATATCTGAATTTGAAGTTTGATGAAAATTCGTGCATTAGTTATTGAAATAGAGCTGTAGTGGAAATTATGGTATATGCAGCATAGCAGCGCCACCTGTTCAGCGATTTGCAACAAAACATAAACAGCACTAATTCATATCAAGGTATAGGGTAAGGTGCCCTATTATAGTCCCCCAGTCACTTTTAAGTCCTTGAAAGTTGTAATTTTCAGTGAAAATCTAACAATTTTGGATATTACATTGAATAACTACACACGCACGTAGAAACATAGGCAAATGTCTCACAAAAAAATTTTAACAATGCGAAAAATTGTTTTTTCAAAAGTATCCAAAAAATGCAAAAGAAAAAAAAAATGGTTCCAAATTCGTCCCCCCAAAAAATCCAATACGCCGAGGCTTAACTTATAACTAAATCAAAATTTATTTCTACATGAGTAAATTTAATTTACATTAAAGTAACTCACAAAGAAAGGTACTAATTATCAGTGGAAGAATAACATAACGAAACATTACGCATAATTGCCAACCTCCCGATTTTTTTCATACCAATATTTTTATGCAGAAATATTTGCTTTATACAATCGCAGTTTTAACGCAATTAAATAAAGAAAACATTTTTGAAAGATTTTACTGGTATCCAAAAAATAGGGAGATTGGCAACTATGCATTAGCCCTCCAAACAAGAGGAAAAAATTGAAAAAAAAAATGTCATGAAAAAGGATTCTTAATTTCGTCCCCGGGACGAAAATAAGAACTGCAAGGGGGACGAAATTGGGACCACGTTACTTCCCAATATTACGGATCTTCAGTTCCCATAACGTCACCTGAGCGTCCTAAAACTCACTGAATTCTACTATCAACATCTTACCAATGTAAAATAGATGCAATGAATAAAAAATAAATACTTACAGTACAGTAAATAACGTCCTACAAACGGCGTAATAAGAACTCAGGTCTTCTAAAAATAGGAAATTCGCCGTTTTTAAGTTATGTATGCGTTTTGGCGAACGAAACTTTCAACACTAACCCGTTTTACCTTCCGTCCCTTATGCCTTTCGTCTAAGTGGCGCCACTTCCGCAGAAGCGGAGAAGTTAAGGGGGACGAAATTAGGATAGGGGACGAAATATGGGCAATTTATCCTACCGTAATCTGAAGTTTGTTGAAAATCCAAACATTAGTTCTTGAGATAGAGCCATTGCGGAAATCGCAGAAAATGCAGCATAACAGCTCCACCTGTTGAACGATTTACACCAAAAGGTACAAAAAGTCAATTCATGTCAAGGAATAACTGAATCTGAAGTTTGATGAAAATCCGTGCATTATTTCTTGAAATAAAGCTATTAGGAAAACCGTTGTAAATGCTGCAAAATGCAGAATAGCAGCGCCATCTGTTGGGCGATTTACACCAAAACTTTACCGGCACCAATACATCAATTTAGCACCATTTATATCAAAGTATATCTGAATTTGAAGTTTGATGAAAATTCGTGCGTTAGTTATTGAGAAAGAGCTATAGGGGAAATTCTGAAAAATGCAGCATAGTAGCGCCACCTGTTCAGCGATTTACACCCAAACATAAACAGCACTATTTGATACCAAGGTATAGCTCCATCTGAAGTTTGATGAAAATCCGTGCATTAGTTCTTGAGATAGACCTATAATAGAAAACGCGAAAAATGCAGTATAGCAGCGCCACCTGTTGGGCGATTTACACCAAAAACTAAACTGCACCTATTTATATTAAGGACTACTAGAATATAAATTGTTATTAAATTCCGTGCATTAGTTCTTGAGATAGAGCGCTCACAAAATTTGTGTCACATACAGACAGACAGTCAGACTCCCAGACACTTTGTAAAAACATGTTTTTCGGAATCTCTTACCTCTAAAACGTGTAAATCCGTCGGAAACCCGAAGACGAAAATTTTTTTGAATCCAATACAATTTTTCTTGTAAAAATAGAAGAAAGTAATCTGTTGTGGTCATCACAAAACTTTCTTCTATATAAATCACGTCAATTAAATCATTTAAATAGTACAAGAAATTACATCAATTTAGCACCAATTTATATCAAAGTATATCTGAATTTAAAGTTTGATGAAAATTCGTGCATTGATTATTGAGATAGAGCTGTAGGGGAAATTCTGAAATATGCAGCATAGCAGCGCCACCTGTTCAGCGATTTGCACCAAAACATAAACAGCACTAACTCATATCAAGGTATACCGGAATCTGAAGTTTGATGAAAATCCGTGCATTAGTTCTGGAGAATGAGCTATTGCGGAAATCACAAAAAATGCAGCATAGCAGCGCCACCTGTTCAACGATTTACACCAAAAGGTACAAAACGTCAATTCATGTCAAGGAATAACTGAATCTGAAGTCTGATGAAAATCCATGCATTATTTCTTGAATTAAAGCTATAAGGAAAATCGTGTAAATGCTGCAAAATGCAGCATAGCAGCGCCATCTGTTGGGCGATTTACACCAAATCGTTACCAGCACGAACTCATATCAAGGATTAACTGAATCTGAAGTTTGATGAAAATCCGTGCACTAGATCTTGAGATAAAGCACGGCCAAACTCGATCGCGAGTTTGGCCGTGGATAGAGCTATTGCAGAAATCGCGAAAAATACAGTATAGCAGCGCCACCTTTTGGTAGATTTACACTAAAACCTAATCAGCATGAATTTATATTAGGGACTACATGAATATAAATTTTTATTAAATTCTGTGCATTAGTTCTTGAGATAGAGCGCCCACAAAATTTGTATCACAGACAGACAGTCAGACTCACAGACACTTTGTAAAAAAATGTTTTTCGGAATCTCTGACCTCTAAAACGTGTAAATCCGTCGAAAACCGGAAGTTGAAAATTTTTGCGAATCCAATACTTTCTTCTTGTAAAGATAGAAGAAAGTAAAAAAAAGCATGTTAGGGGTACCAAACCAAATTTCTTAATTGTGATAGCTATAGCTCGAAATTTTACGATACAGATGAAGAGGCGTACATAAGTGTTTTCGATATTCTTAACGGTGCCTTTCTGCATAATTTAATTCATAGGCAAGTGATAGTTATGTGAGAAAAAAAGAAAATTAAATATTTAAAGACATTTTCTATGTTAAAAATAAATACAAAATTCTAATAAGCACCGAAATCATTTCTTCACGTCTAGTTTCCGAAACATCGGTGTCAATTTTATTTGCTTCAATTTTTTCGTCAGTTCATTAACAAGTTTTTCTTGGATTTTCTGCAAGTGAAGAATTTCGATTTCGGAAATGCAGTCTTGTTTCTCTAAAGCAGATATTTATTTTCCAGTCAAATTGATGCATTCTTCCAGCGACACCTTTTCTTCTGCCGGCTAACCGTCCTCGTTCTTTTGAGATGTTATCAGTGGTTCTATTTAGATATTTAGTGCAGCGTGAGCGATCTCGCTCTCCTTCAAACCATTGCTTTCGATCTCGAAGTTTCTAATTCGTAGACGATTGCCATTTTTATTTCTCTCGTGAGTTGGAAGTGTAAAAAAAAAAAGGGGGGGGGGGGTAGAGAGAGAGAATGGCATTGATGCCTGATTTTTAAAGTTGTCGGTTTTCCGAATGTCGTATTTTCCAGGTTATAGTGTAAATAATGTGAAATATAGAATAGAAAGTTTTTTCAGTTAAACATCCAACTTTATTTTTAAATTATTGTCCCAATTCTTGATTAATCAAGGTTTATAAAAAGAGAAATTTCCTTTATGCCAGTATGGATTTCGAATAAATATGTATTATAAACATTTAAAAAAGACGCCATTATTTACAGATTATATTTCTCCCAAGAACTGATACTATGTTGCCCCAAGAAACGACTTAAAGTGGGTTGCAGAATGGATTTTATATGACCGACAGTTTAGGTAATTTTGTTTTTATTTTTGTTGTAGATAGGGAAATCATGGAAGATATTTTTATATCCTCTAGCAAAAGATTTTTAGAGGATCTTGTTATGCGAAAGTTTATCATCGATCTATGCTTTATATGAACTGCTTTCAAATAAAGATATCTTTTTTTTTTTGGGGGGGGGGGTTCTACAGGCCTTTAACTTACAGAAAGAATAGTTACTCTCTTGCTTAAAAAATGACATCATTTGTTATTTTTGAGTACATAAAACTGATTTTTTTGAAGATTTAAACTTTTAAGATTTTAATTTGTCTTGATAAACTAACGAAAAACTCGCAGATATAACACGAGATTTTCTTGAATTTTACAACGATATTGCCTTTCAAATCTTTTTTGTACACTATAGAAAAGCAATTTTTTTCCTATGCATATTAAATTTTATTTATTTATTTAAATTCGTGATTTATTTCTGTTTATTAACGGAGAACAGCATGTTTTTCAAATATATATTATAAGCAATAAGGAAAACCCCAATTATTTATAGATTATATTTCTTTCAAGAAATCATACTATGTTGCCACACGAAACGACGTTGTAGAGCGATTGCAGAATGGATATTTTCTTGGCCGATAGTTTAGGTAATTTTTCTTTTTGTTGTTGTTGTAGATAGGGAATTCATGAGAGGTATTTTGATGTCTGCTAGCAAAAGCCTTTTATAGGAATTTCTTATGCGAAAGTTCGCCATCGATCAATGCTTTACGTGAACTGCTTTTAAATAAAGATAACTTTTTGGGGTTTTCTGAAGGCTATTGACTTACAGAAAGAATAGTTATTCACAAACTTAAAAAAATTATATTAGTTTATATTTTTCAATAGATAAAACAAATGTTTTTTAAAAGTTAAACTTTTTCAGTTTTTAATTTGTCTTGAGAAACTAAAATAAGCTCGTAGATATGCCAAGAGATTTTCTTGGATGTGGCAATAATATTGCTTTTTAAATCGTTAATGTAAAACATAGAAAAACAGTTTTTATTCTTTTAGCACCGATCTTTGTTTATCTATTTATTGAAATTCATGATTTATTTCTGGTTATAAACAGAATTTTTCCTTTTGAACTGCATGATTTTCGAATAAATGTCATAAACATTTAAAAAAGACACCATTATATACCCATTATATTTTTTCCAATAAACGATACTATGCTACCCCAAGAAACGATATTGTAGAGTGGATCGCAGAATAAATGTTTTAATGGCCGACAGTTTAGGGAATATTGTTTTTTTTTTTTTTTTTTTTTTTTTGTTATATAGAGGGAATTCATAGGAGATATTTTTATATCACCTACTAAAGTATATAAAAAAGTTTATAGGAACCCCTAACAAAATTTAAAGAAACTTGTTATGCGAAAGTGTACCATCGATTACTGCTTTATGTGAACTGCTTTCAAATAAAGATTTTTTTGTGGTTTTCCTTAAGGCGACTGACTTCCAGAAAGAATAGTTACTCACTCGCTTAAACAAATAGTATCATTTGTTATTTTTGAGTAGATAAAACTCGTGTTTTTGAAGAGTTAAACTTTTTAGTTTTTAATTTGTCTTGAGAAGCTGAAGAAAAACTCGCAGATATGCTATGAGATTTTCTTGGATGTAACAACAATATTGCCTTTCAAACTGTTAATGTGAAATATACAAAAGCAATTTTTTCCTCTTAATTATGAAACTTTATTTATTTATTTACTTAAATTCTTGATTTACATCCGTTTATAAACAGAAAATTTGTATTTAGAATAGCATGTTTTTCGAATAAATATAAACATTTGAAAAAGACGCCATTATTTACAGATTATATTTCTTCCAAGAACTGACACTAAGTTACCACAATAAACGACATAGAATGGATTGCAGAATGAATGTTTTATGGCCGACAGTTTAGATAATTTTTTTTAATTTTTATTATTGAGAGGCAATTCACGTGAGATATTTTTGTATCCTCTAGCAAAAGACTTTTATAGGAATTTGTTATGCAAATTTTATCATCGATCAATGCTTTATGTGAACTGATTTCAGATAAACATATCCTTTTGGGGTTTCCCTGAAGTCTATTGAATTCAAGAAAGAATAGTTACTGAGTGGTTTAAAACAATGACACCATTTGTTATTTTTCAGTAGATAAAAAGGATGTTTTTGAAGAGTTAAACTTTTAATTCTTTAATTTGTGTTGAGAAACTAAAGAAAAACTCGTAGATATGCTATGAGATTTTCTTGGATGTGACAACAATATTGCCTTTTAAACTGTTAAAGTTAACTACAGTAAAGCATTTTTTTCCTCTTAAATATAGAACTTTATTTATTTTTTTATTTAAATTCTTGATTTATTTCCGTTTATAAACAGAAAACTTTCCTTTAGAACAGTATGTTTTTCGAATAAATATTATAAACATTTAAAAAAGACACTATTATTTACCGATTGTATTTCTTCCAATAAATGATACTATGTTGTCCCAAGAAACGACGTTGTAGAGTGAATAGCAGAATAAATGTTTTCATGGTCGACACTTTAGGTAATCTTGTTTTTATTTTTATTATAATAGACATTTCATGTGATATACTTTTATATCCCCAAGCAAAAAGATTTTTATAGGAACTTGTTATGCGAAAGTTTACCATCGATCAATGCTTTATGTGAACTGCTTTCAAATAAAGATATCTTTTGTGGTTTCCCTGAAGGCTATTGACTTCAAGAAAGAATAGTTAGTCAGTGGCTTTAAAAAATGACACCATTTGTTATTTTTGAGTAGATAAAACGGATGTTTTTGAAGAGTTTAGCATTTTAGATTTTATTTTGTTTTGAGAAAGTAAAGCGGATATTTTTTGAAAAAATATGTAGTTATAAAAAAAATATTTGGTAAATACATTGCAAACATTCTGATGGAAAAAACGTGATCTATTAACTAACAACTTGTTTTTGCATGTTTTGAATGCATTAGTTTAAAAAGTTGATTAAAGGAAAGTTATTTC
Organism: Maratus speciosus; assembly: GCA_963932465.1. NCBI lineage: Eukaryota > Metazoa > Arthropoda > Arachnida > Araneae > Salticidae > Maratus > Maratus speciosus. The sequence goes on along the minus strand of OZ010793.1, from coordinate 423,837,147 downwards.
CTAAGACTTTTCAATATTATTTTTAATAAACCTAATTGGCATGAAACAATTCTGTAAAAGAACTGCATATGGAACAAAAGTAAAACATAATTAATTTTCTACATCATGTTAACAAAAAATAATTATTTGCTATTATACTATCCAAAGTTAAAGAAAAGATTTGCGTCATTAAATAAAAGAATTCTTTTTTTTTTTTTTTTTTTTGTAAAAAGCGACAAAAAATTGTTATAGTTAGGTATTTTTTCTTTCATTATTAACAAATCCTTTACATTTTTTTAGTGAACTTGGTAAAGACTAATTCCTCAAAATATGCGACACTATTTAGTACAAAAAATATAAAATTTAGGGTAAATAGACAAATCAGTTTTCATCAGAATGTCCGAAGATTCACATAATCATATTTAGTACATAAATCATGCATCTTAAACAAGTGTGTCACAAAAAGTTTTTAATTTAACAATCCCTTTATATTTTTTAGTCAACTTGATAAAGAATAATTCATCAAAATATCTATTTATTTAGTAGAAAAATATAAAATATAGGACAGCTGGAAAAATCAGTTTTCATCAAGATGTTCAATGATCCACATAATGATATTTAGTACGTAAATCATCCGTTTTAACAGTGTGGCGCAAACAAATTGAAAGATCTTTCACTGAACTATTTTCTTCCCATTATTTCTGAAATATATATTTCCAAATGTTGGAAATCTATATTAAAGCCAAAACATGTCCTCCATAACACGGATCTCACAACATTTGTCCCAAAGGCCTACGCTATCTACTTTTCTCGCACAGATGTTGTGTTCCATTTATGTCAATTATTATTGTATCAATTGTGTTATACAATTTTTATTTTTTCAATTTATTTTTACAACGTTCATTTATTATAACTGTTATTTGCCGTCTAGGTAAGACAGATAGAAGAAGTTCGGGTTTTCTGGAATGATCAGTCATAGGGAATACTTCAATATCTAGCGCATACGGTGTTGCAGCCAAGGATAAATCTGCCATTTGACTTGCTAGTTTTACCATCAGACACTGTGCTCAGTTCTGCTTGTATACTTGTTACTGGAGCCACGCATAGGAATAAAATCTTGTTACCAATTTGCGCAGATTGTTGCAGATAAATTTATAAAATTCGTAATAATTATAGAATGTCATTGTCAGTGATGTTAACCAACTTCAGTATAAAGTTGAACAGGTTGATTATATAAATTGGTGTGTTAGTCAATTTTCCTGTATGGTAACTTATTCACTAATGAAGTGGCTACGTTTTTCAAGATGGTGTGTCGGGTAATGGGAAATATCAGCTAGGCAACAATTTCAACACTAATCTAAAAATTAAAACGATTCTTCAATGATGTTACAACAATTATTCTGATGATGTACAGATGATGTGCCAAGGTTTACTCATTAAATAATTTTGGTTATTCTTTTAAATCGTGGTTTTTCTTGCAATTTTAATATTCCTTATAACACTATTCCATATTACCCGACTAGTTGCCATTACCCGAAAAGTGTAACTTAAAAAAAGCTAAATATTCATATGTATTTTTTCCCTGCATTTTAAACGCTTTTAAAGTGTGTTAAGAAATAGTCAATGTTTGTTCTTTACTAACAACAATTAATGTATCACAATTTTTTTCTGTTGACTTATAAATAAAAATGCAAATGGTATTATATAATACCCGAACTTCCCCTGTATACAATTTAACTTTGTTTGCGTTTTGAAGTACTGTTCAGGGTAATTTTCTTAAAAGAAAGTCATCATATAGATTTATTAAAAATAACGTAAAAAAACCCCACAACAATTTATTTAAAACAATAAACGGAGACATTAACACTGAAACTGCTAAATTTAAAATATAGATCCATTTTAGTGAAATCTGAGAGGGAAAATTTCTTCCCGGATTGATCCGAAATTAAACTCACTTAAATTGTCTCAAAGTGGCTCCATCATTCGTTCTGGAGGAACAAGGAAGGCACTTCAGGAGATAATATAACTTTAACAGTAAAATGGGACCTCGTAAATTCCAGTGACTTTTTACTCGTAATAGATGTTCAACCTCTTAACAAACTGGCGAAAATTTACAGCCGAAGGCTTTATCCAAAACAGCTAAGTAGAAGCTCTTCTTGAAGTCAACGACTGGAGAACTTGAATACCCGAATGCACGGTGTGTTGAAAGACCCTCGAATACATCTCCTACTGCACCATATATATAAATTATACAACTACTGTTACCCAATTAACAGATCATTGAAAAAAAAAGGTGGCAATAAGATACCTAGAGATTCCCATGCATACTTTGCAAAACTGAAGAAATGACAAAATAGGTACATTCATGCACACAAGTTAGAATTCAGCACGCCTCAGTCGCACACTAAATCTCAAAACTCACTCTACTAACATACTCTTATAAAAGAGTAGCTACTCACTGTTCTACATTGTTTTACTTCGTTCTTATAATACCACTCGCTGCGATATGCATTCGGCACAGGAGTGATGATTTTTTGTAAGTTTTCATAAACATGATTTCTAAAACTAGTAAACTAAGGGCAAATCGAGGAAACACCAGAACTCACTTTATACAAGTCATGAGATGCTCAAAACATAGGCGCGAAGTGTCCCGTCTGAATGCGGCGTGAGGAAGTTTGGAATATAATAAAAAGCATCTGGTTATAACAGAAAGTGTTCATTAAACATCAGCAGTTTCATTACTTCTTTCATTATTTATTGCACTGATGAGGGGCTAAAATGTAGCTCGCAATGTTTGCTGTTTAATTGTATTAAATGTATTTATGTAAATTTTACTTGTATGTCTGATGAATTGTAATTTTTTTTTTTTTTTTTTTTTTTTGTAAATCTTATATTAGACATTAAGCAATGATTATTTATTTTAAGTTTCATTATTCCCTTAAGAAGTCAAGACTCGGGCTTGTGGGGAATTTGCCTGTAGAGATTTTTTTAAAGATTTGTGAAGCAAAAGTGAAGTGCAACCGGTAAAGGTGCTTTGGAAACAGAATAGGAACATAAATTACAATATTTAATCCCTGGTATGGAAACGTTAATTTGAAAATACTTGTGATATTTCGCGTTTTATAAAGTTTTGGCTTTGTCGCTTCATTTATCATATTTCAATGATTAAAGGAATCATGAAACAGAACTTAAAATAATTTTGTAACCAAAAAAGTAAACTTTATACTTTAAAAAAAGAGCCAGAATGCAGTCGAATTGTAACAAAGAAATATCTCAAGTGCTAATTATAGAATGTGACAACTTCATGTATCTTATAAATGTTTTCTGTAATGTTATCTTGCCTTCATATTAAAAATTACGAATTTTTTAAAGAATTACAATGTAAAAAAAGACAAATCTTTCTTAATCTACGAAAATGCACAACAATCACGAACGCAAATACATAATAACCTCTTCCGAGCCACCCAAGATACCAAAATGTGTTCCTTTTTCTTTAGAAACCTGAGGAAACAATTTTTTTTCGAAATTAACCCATTAAGCGCCGCTATATTAAGCGTGTTAACCAAATAACATTTTTATATAATTTTTTTTATATACATAAGATGCTAATGTGATAAAGCAGTTGATTTTTTTTTAAATAACTGTAACCGTTTAGAAGGTATAACATGTTCCCGTAGCAGAAGCGTTGGCGTCTAATGGGGGTTGAACCTCTCTCCGAATTGGAAAGGATCGCACGTTACTTTCTCCTACTCCAATGCAAGGAGGTTAGAAAAAATTAATATAGACTTCATTTTTTGGCAAGTTGCAAACAATTTTAGGCAAACATATAAATAATTACTAAAAATACATACATTAAAAATTTAAAATTACTATCTGAAAAAGACTTTCATTAAAATTTTTGAACGAGTAGTCAAAATATCAGACACATAAAGTCTCTCGAACGTTTTAATTATTTTCCTACACATTGTCTACAGACCTTCAAGGAAAAACTCTAATGTAACATTATATTGCATTATACATTACGCACACACACACACATATTTTATATATATATATATATATATATATATATATATATATATATATATTACATTTAGGTTTCTTCTGTGTACTTATATTAAAATAGCTTATTACATCGACACGTTGTCTGTTAGTTATAACTATATGTATTCCTAAATGATGTATTAATTTTTTTTAATTATCTGTTTCAAATAAAGCAGTTGTTTCACAAATGGAAATTAAGACACCTATCATTTAAATAAATTAAAGGATTTTTTTTTCACCCTTACTATTACCACACTACTAAAAATGTCTTTTATTAAAATTATTTAATAAAAGACATATTTTATTACTTCTGTAATAAGACGGTTGTAGGTATTTAAAAATTGATATAGAAGAGTATCACCGTTAGTAAAATAAATAAAATATGAAACAATTATGAATTTTCGTAATTTTTCTTTTTGTATATGATATATGAATCTGCCTATGGAAGTCGGTTTCAAAAGTAGCTGCTAAGTATTATACCTTCATTTATGCTCAAATTTCTTGTTACAAGAAATTGCAAATAATTTTCTTTTAATGTTTTACTAATAATTTACAATCTAGTCATAGCGCAGGCCTGTATTTTTTTACTTTTGTATTTTAAATCAGAAAAATTCTTTTTTTTTATTATTTTTTTAAACTGATAAACATCATAAATGCAACTTCTTTTGTTTTAAGGTATTATTGATACTTTTATTAAATCTAATTTGTTTCAAAGGGGTTCTTTTTTTTTCTTATAATATTACACATCCATGCACAAGCGAACTGCAATATATTGCTGATCATAAAAATTAATACAAAATGCCCTTAAACACAATTTATATTCACTATATCTAATAGTCATATGATCTTTAAATAACCTTCTGCCAAGAAACACACACCTTTCTTTATGGAAGCGCGCTTGCAGACAAAGAGGCGGAAGTGTAAGCACAAGCCGCCAATGCTCCCATTGTGGGAACATTCCAAAGAAACCTGTCTAATAGAACTTTAAATGGATATATTTACTTCGGGTTAAGAATGTATTGTTAGATGAAATGTTAACTTTAAATATTCACTGTACTTGTAAAAAATAAAGTATTTCTTTCTTTCTTTTTACTCTTTTTACTTGAGATAGTCGAAAAATCAAAAATTCTCTTTATTTAAAAATCTGCAAAAAATGAAATAAATTTATATATCACTGTGAAAAAATATATATTAGACTTCATACTATTAATTTTTAAATACAAAATGCATTTTTTAAATAGTTTTAAAATATTTTGAGAAAAAAACTAATAAATAATTGTTCCCGCACCAAAAGCATTGGCGTTTGACGGGTTAAGAGAAGAATTTATAAAAATAAATTTTTATTAGCTGCCCGTCATTTTCGGAAACGTTTCCGAGTAGCTTTTACAATGCATTAATTAGTTCTCTGTACATGGAAAATCGGTTTTTCGACTTCTATCAATTCTGAAGTAAACATTTTCGGCTGCAACTGAATTTGTGTATACAATTGTAACAAAATAATGTTCATTTTCTTATTAATGCGAATGCTGATAATTTAGTATGTTTGTCTGTTAAACATTTTTTCTGAATATCAAAATATTTACCTGAAAATTGATAGTATCCGAAAAAGTGATGTTCCCGATTTGAGAAAAATGATATTGCACTGTAAAAGCTACTCACAAACGTTTCCGAAAATGACGGGCAAATAATAAAAATTTACTTTTATAAGTAAGTTCTCAAGTAAACATTTTCAGTTGCAACTGAATTTGTGTATACAATTGTAACAAAATAATGTTCATTTTCTTATTAATGCGAATGCTGTTAATTTACTATGTTTGTCTGTTAAATATTTTTTCTGAATATCAAAATATTTACCTGAAAATTGATAGTATCCGAAAACGTGATGTTCCCGATTTGAGAAAAATGATTATTGCACTGTAAAAGCTACTCACACACGTTTCCGAAAATGACGGGCAAATAATAAAAATTTATTTTTATAAAGTTCTCAAGTAAACATTTTCGGCTGCAACTGAATTTGTGTATACAATTGTAACAAAATAATGTTCATTTTCTTATTGGTGCGAATGCTATTAATTTAGTATGCCTGTCTGTTAAACATTTTTTCTGAATATCAAAATATTTACCTGAGAATTGATAGTATCCGAAAAAGTGATATTCCCGATTTGAGAAAAATGATTATTGCACAGTAAAAACTACTCACAAACGTTTCCGAAAATGACGGGCAAATAATAAAATTTTATTTTTATAAAGTTCTCAAGTAAACATTTTCGGCTGCAACTGAATTTGTGTATACAATTGTAACAAAATAATGTTCATTTTCTTATTGATGCGAATGCTGTTAATTTAGTATGCCTGTCTGTTAAACATTTTTTCTGAATATCAAAATATTTACCTGAGAATTGATAGTATCCGAAAAAGTGATATTCCCGATTTGAGAAAAATGATTATTGCACAGTAAAAACTACTCACAAACGTTTCCGAAAATGACGGGCAAATAATAAAAATTTATTTTTATAAAGTTCTCAAGTAAAAATTTTCGGCTGCAACTGAATTTGTGTATACAATTGTATCAAAATAATGTTCATTTTCTTATTGATGCGAATGCTATTAATTTAGTATGCCTGTCTGTTAAACATTTTTTCTGAATATCAAAATATTTACCTGAGAATTGATAGTATCCGATTGTCCCGATGTTCCCGATTTGAGAAAAATGATATTGCACTGTAAAAGCTACACACAAACGTTTCCGAAAATGACGGGCAACTAATAAAAATTTATTTTTATAAATTCTTCTTAAATTTCGAAAATAAATAATTTTCTGAGGTTTTTAGCTCATTTATTTCTAGCGTCCCATTTTTGGGACGCTTCGAATTTTAATAACTTTTTACAATTTTCTTCTTCTTTATAGCATGAAAAATGTATGAAATAATTGGCATTAAATGTTTTTTTATCTGTTACGGAAAGATGACAGCATAAGATGGGTATTTATTTGCTTAATTGAAAGATTTTTTGGGAGTTTAAAGGTTTTTCCTTTTCCAAGATGACAAAATGTAAAAAGTAAATTTATTTGTATTTTTTCCGCGAAAGATCCAAATAAATAAGTCATAATCTTAGCTCGTAGGCTTCTTTGAAATACGTATTTTTTTTTTTAATTGGGAAATTATATGTTTAAGGCTATTTTTTATGCATTTTTGTAGCTTTAAAAATATAGGGCACTAGGCACGAATGGTTACATATTTTTATTAGTTTTTTAGGGAACAGTTATTTATTTAACACTTTCACGCCGGCGCGGTGGGTTACTCTCGATTGTCTCAGAGTTGTCAAGCCTCCGGCTTTTTGCACACCACTATTATTTTAGAGAAAATATTGTTCCTTTAAATAACCCAATTTTTCTATTTAAATAAAACAACATTTTCTGTATTAAAATACTGATATCCAAAAAGCCGGAGACTTGACAGATCTGAGACAGTCGAGTGTGACCCGCCGCGCCGGAGTTAACGTGTTAAAGTCCTTTTCAAGATGATTATGAAACAAATTGTTTTTAAGCCTCAAATACCATTATTCTTAGTTTATTTTTACTAATACTTATAATGTTATTAGTCTCTGTAAAGAAAAGATAATATATTTTTAGTAGTTCATAAAAATACTAATTATAGTATATAATATACAATTTAAAAATCTTATTTTATACAAATTTAGGCAAAACATGTAATTATGCAAATTATACTATTACAATTATTATACATATACCCATATTTAATACGTTTACATTTTATCAAATAAATACAAAAATCGTAATTTTTTTGTAATTTTTTTTTAGTATTTTTCCAGTTTATTTTGCAACATTTTAAAGTGATTTTACTAACAAATTTGAGAAAACAAAAATTCAGGCACAAATGGGTTAAAGGTAAGGGTACGATTTTCAGAATCTTTGATGACACGGGAGAGGTTATATTTTCGTTCTTGATTATAGTACATTTTTGTAGATAAAAAAATATCCGTATTTTTGTTTACAGTGTACTGAAACAAGAATCACTGCTGGGGTTTAATCGGGTTAAAGCTCAGAATTACACTGAAAATAATTATGTTTTAAAAACTTATTTTTTTTTTCAAAATAAAGGTATGTGAACCAATACCAAAAACTCATTTTGATTAATTAGGAAAGAGAAGAAATACAACAAGAAATTAGGAATTCTGTTTTTTCAGAATTTAGTGTCGCCCCGGATGAAAAATAACATATATGTATATAAATATAGATAGTTCAGTTTTAGGACTCCAAACACGAGCTTTCAGTTTATATAAAATGACGTCATCCGCATCCGCTAAAGAATTCCTCATTTACGACCCAGTCTTAAACAACATCTACTGTAAAATACACATAGGACGTCACTATCGCTGAATAATACACAAATCCAAAAAAAAAAGAGATTTCGTCATTCAAGAAAATGGACAAAATAAATCGGCTGTCTCATGATTCATATACTTTCATTTGTTTGTAATATTAATGTAGATACTTAAAATTAAATTTAGTTTATAATAGCTCCATGTTTTATAAGAATTCATTCATTTATATTTTTTTCAAAATAGCACGTATTTTAATTATATATTTTTTAAGTTTTTATGAGAAAATGGCAACAAAAAGATATAATAGCTAATTTTCAACTATTTTCCCTTTACTTTTTACAGAATTGGAGTACTTGAGTTGGCAAAATTAAACAAATGGTACAAAAAACTACAAAAAAATTAATATCTGAAATTCAGATACAGTTTTCAAACAAATTGTATTTAAAAGTACTTGTTTCCAATATGACGGTATAAAAATTGAAAATGTGCTATGCTTAGAAGTTAAAAAAATTGCAGTAGAGATTATTCCGTACAATCATTCATTTGCTTTGTTTTACGGCTGGTTTATACAACGTAACGTTATTTTTTGGATACGACACATTAATAGGTGTTAGAAAGAAATAGCATAGCTGGGATTAAAAAACATTTCTTTACATTAATATTTTCTCTCATGCTTGTGAATTCTATAAAAGAAAAAAAAATAACGTTAGTCGACTTAAAAAAAAAACATGCATCAACCAATAAACAGAATTCTTATTGCGGTCGAATAATCTCATCAGTGTCAGTCCGATTATAGCCATAAGATATTTTATGACGTGCAATTTCTTCTTCCGCCTAGAATAACATGGTCCATAGATTCTGGTCATTTTCGGTTTATATTTCGATATATAAATTGATTCCACAGTTGGAATATTTGATTTTGCTTTCTGTAAACAAACTAAAAATATGACGCAGAACATTTATCTTTCTCATCACCGGATAAAATTTTATTTTTCCTTTGGCGAATAAAATGCGTAAAATTTAGTATATTTGAAAACTTTTAAGCTATAGCAAATACACAATAAAAAATGTAACATTTACTAACAATTAGATTGAAAGATTTTAAATTCTAAATCGTTTTTCCCTTTGTAATCTTAGTTTGTTTTCCGTAAATAAAATTCAAAAAAAAAAAAAATACTCATGGGCATTTACGTGCTTTATGATATATTTGAACTCGTAATCTTCAGTCGAAAATATTCATAAATTACATCTTGCGTTTTACGACCTATTTAAAGTATGCTAAAACAATGACTCTATGCAAATGCGTTCTTGTATCCTGTGAAAAGTAAACACTGCTTTTTTCAGAATTTAGTGTCGCCCCCGACGAAAAAAAAATATTTATATAAATATAGGTAGTACAAAACATATTTCAGTTTTAAGACTTATAAGACTTATTTAAGTTTTAAGACTAAACACACGATTTTATTTTTTATAAAACTAGCAGCCTTCGCCGGCTACGCTGGTCGGTTTCTCCAAACGAAACTTTAATCAAACGAAATAAATCGGTATATTTGATCTTGTGTTTTATAGGAATATATACATTTATTTCCAATAATCTCCGAATTGCTGAAAACAATATGAATGCCATTACGGTTTTATATCTTCTAATGTCTCAGATAAAATTTGCACTGTTAAGAAGCAAATCTTTTAGTTGATTATTTGTAATTGAATATGGAAAAGAATGAAAGAACAATATGTAGCATATTAAAATCATCACTGAAAATTTAAAAATGCAAATCTCATCACAATCCATTCAGTAGAACCTTCTAATGAGACTAATTTTTCACAATCGGGCTCACCAAATTATAGAACATTCACTTATAATTCTATAGCAAAGCAATGTAGAACAGTATGCGTTATATACTAAAACCTTTCCTGAAAAATTATCTAACAATCAGTGCTAATTCCATCAAAATCAATTCAGTAGCACTTAATTCAGTAGTTTAAAAAAACTAATCTTTCAAATGGTGTTCACCGATTAAAGAACTTTTGCACATAATTCTATAACTAAGTAATGTGGAATGATATGTGTGATATACAAAACACTATCTTGAAAATTTATCTAACTAACAATGCATGTCTTCTCAAAATCCATTCAAAAGAACTCAAGTTATAAGTGGTCGGACCGAAATTGCTCTTTGTATTTTATATGTGGAGTAGTTAGTTAAACATATCTTTAATAATAGCGTTAACGTGTGACTGTAGAACTTTCAGGAATGTAGCGTAGGCTATACGCCGTAGACCTTCTGTAGTTTTTTACAAACTCTGCACACCCTCCATAGCTATAACATATACACTATCTAGAATATTCCCTTTGCCTGCACATTTTATCGTACGTTTTTTTACAACTAACCACTGAGAACTTTCCTCATAGCTCCATGACTAAAAATGTAGAATATGTTAAATATTGAAACAATCCCTTAAATATTACCTAACTCTGTAACTCCAATCAAAATACGTTCAGTAGAACTTTAAATAAAATGTAATCTTTCACAATCGGTTTCATCTAGTTTTGGAACCTTCTCTTGTAATGTGATTTTGTGATTCAGAAGAAACAATAACCCAGAAGAAAACTTCGCTACGGAGAAGTACCATCCATGGAAGAAGTATACCAATTATGCAAGAAGTACCAACCAAATGCATACAGCAAAACTCAATTTATAAACGGGTGGAAGGAAAGACAAATTTGCATTTTATATAATTATAGTAGATGTATCTGTCATAATTGCGTTCACCTTTCTCTATAACATTTCCAATAGCTCTATAACTAAGCAACATATAGTGAAATGTTTTATACTAAAACCATTCCTGAAAAGTTGTGTTACTGTGCCACTTGGATCAAAATCTGTTTGACAGAATTTTTTTTAAAGGCTAACCTTTAGTAATCAGGTTCACTTAAAATTTTTAACTTTTTCCTTTATCTCCATAACTAAGTACCGTAGAACACTGTGCGTATGCACAAAAACAGTGTCAAAAACATTACTTAACTAACAGTGGCATATCATATCAAAATATTATAAACAATCGGAATGAAATGCAAATTTCCGTTTTAAATATGTAGTAGATGATGGTGGTACGATTTTCTGTAATAGAATTTATCGTGAAATTTTCGCTTGCTACGTAAACGATGCTTTCAACATTGTAGCTAATACACCGATTGGCGAGGTATCCGATTACGGAAGATTAACCAGGAATCCCATGAACAACTACCCAAAGAAAGGTGAATACATGGCTTTTGTTATACTTTTATGTTAGCCGGACGCAAGGAATAAATCAACAAAGATTGTTCCATACCTTATTCTTATTTTATTATTTTCATTCAAAACATAAACGTTTCACTCATTTCATTTTAAATACATGCCTTACACTAATTTCATTGAAAAAAAACCGAAAAGTAAAACAATAATAGGAAATAATACCATAACTTAAAACAAAGAATTGTTTTTAGGTGCGTTCGTAATTATATAAATACGTAGCACCTATAGTCGTCGTTCAGTCCGTCCGTCTGTCCGTCCGTCTGTCCGTCTGTCCGTCCGTCTGTCCGTCTGTCCGTCCGTCCGTCCGTCTGTCCGCATGTAACAGAGCAAAAACTATCCAACCGAATGGTCTGAAATTTCAAATATACGATTGTTGCAAAATTTTGTCGAGCCATTTCAAATTTTATGAAAATCGGATGTATAGTTTAATTACAGGGACAGTCAAAAGTTTTTCTTTACATTACGGCCAGTGGGAAAAATTATTGCAAGTGCATTTTAATGATATTAGAGCTTTCCGAATGATCTGAAATTTTAAAGATATAACTGTTGCAAAATTTTGTCGAGCCCTTTCAAATTTTAGGAAATTCGGTTGTACAGTTTAATTACAGGGACAGTCAAAAGTTTTTCTTTACATTACGGCCAATGGGAAAAATTATTGCAAATGGATTTTAATGATATTACAGCCTTCCGAATGGTCTGAAATTTTAAAGATATAACTGTTGCAAAATTTTGTCGAGCCCTTTCAAATTTTAGGAAATTCGGATGTATAGTTTAATTACAGGGACAGTCAAGAGTTTTTCTTTACATTACGGCCAATGGGAAAAATTATTGCAAGTGCATTTTAATGATATTACAGCCTTCCGAATGGTCTGAAATTTTAAAGATATAATTGTTGCAAAATTTTGTTGAGCTATTTCAAATTTTAGGAAAATCGGATGTATAGTTTAATTACAGGGACTGTCAAAAGTGTTCCGTTACATTACGGGGAATGGGAAAAAATTATTGGAAGTGCATTTTAATGATGTATCAGATTATGCGCTTTATGAAGTGCAAAAAATTATACATTCAGTACAATATGGGGTGCAAAAAATAATTATAAAACTAGTTATAGTACGAACGCACCTCATTTGCCACGTTTGACGAGCAATTTCCAACTTGTTAATTTAGATACGCGACATGTAACTACTACTATTAGCAATTTTAAAAATGCTAATGGCGAGATTTACACACGGCTGACATAAAAGTACCCATTTTTAGGTGCGTTCGTAATTATATAAATACGTAGCACCTATAGTCGTCGTTCAGTCCGTCCGTCTGTCCGTCCGTCTGTCCGTCCGTCTGTCCGTCTGTCCGTCCGTCTGTCCGCATGTAACAGAGCAAAAACTACCCAACCGAATAGTCTGAAATTTCAAATATGTGATTGTTGCAAAATTTTGTCGAGCCATTTCAAATTTTATGAAAATCGGATGTATAGTTTAATTACAGGGACAGTCAAAAGTTTTTCTTTACATTACGGCCAATGGGAAAAATTATTGCAAGTGGATTTTAATGATATTAGAGCCTTCCGAATGATCTGAAATTTTAAAGATATAATTGTTGCAAAATTTTGTCGAGCCATTTCAAATTTTAGGAAAATCGGATGTATAGTTTAATTACAGGGACAGCCAAAAGTTTTTCTTTACATTACGGCCAATGGGAAAAATTATTGCAAGTGCATTTTAATGATATTACAGCCTTCCGAATGGTCTGAAATTTTAAAGATATAATTGTTGCAAAATTTTGTTGAGCTATTTCAAATTTTAGGAAAATCGGATGTATAGTTTAATTACAGGGACAGTCAAAAGTGTTCCGAAAAAATTATTGGAAGTGCATTTTAATGATGTATCAGACTATGCACGTTATGAAGTGCAAAAAATTATACATTCAGTACAATATGGGGTGCAAAAAATAATTTTAAAACTAGTTATAGTACGAACGCACCTCATTTGCCACGTTTGACGAGCAATTTCCAACTTGTTTCTTATTATCCAGGAGCAAATGCTAAATCGCGATGTATTATATCAATTCCAATTTCTTCCATTGAAAAAAGTTGTGTGCATATTATTCGGACCATGAGATAGATCGCGAAAAATGGTTGACAATTTCCAATCTTGTTTATCGTTCGCCAGTTACTTTCAAAACAGTAATTTAACATAATTAAAACAATAACCTTATAAAAAATAACAAATTGTTTAAAGTAAATAAATAAATAAAATATATAACAAAAAACTACATACTATAAACCATAATTTAAAAAAAAAACTATAATAATAAAATAAATTTAAAACTATAATAAACTATCAAATAGACAAAAAATAAGGGTTACTGCAATTAGTGTAATTGTCGGCATCCTTGGCAAAATTGTATCTGACATGGACCGGATGTAAGTACCAAAAGTTTTTTTTAGTGCTACAAACATTGATTTCATTTTTAAATATTTTCGTTTTATAATGTTAATTTCTCAGTGGATTGCTTCCTTGTATTTTAAATAAATTCAATATATTTTTCTTTTTTTTCAAGGTGTTTGTATTTTTTTTTCAAACTCGTAAAACCGGTTTAATTCTTTAACCAAAAGAATTAACAAAAATATTTAATTTGAATTTCTTCCGTTGCTACAATAACGGATTTACAATATGAATGAATATGGGTGAATTATCACTTGTAGTGCTAGATATTTCGAGATTTTGGCGCAAAAGGCATCGCCAAATTAGAAAAATACGAAATATTTCACGAACTAGTGGACTTAAAAGAATTTAGTTAGTCCCATTCGATTCAGCATGCAAAAATACACTAAAATATGTTATCAGTTGAAAAATAACTATAAAATCAGATTTTTAAGGAATTTTTTTAAAGTTTGTTCTCTATTTTATCCCCTTTAGGGGTGGAATTTTAGGAAATCCTTTCTTAGCGGCACTCTATGTCATAAGAAGTATTTTTACTCCAATTTTCAAAATTTTAGGTTCAGCAGTTTTGGCTGCGCGTTGATTAATACAAAATCCAGACTTTCTTTTACGATCCATTCTTAAACAGCATCTATAGAAAAGTATGCATATGACATCACTATCGCAGAATAATAGCCAAAACCCAGCAAAAAGCGATGTCGTCATCCAAGTACGCTGCAATCATGCACCAATGTTAAAGTCTGACGATGTGACCAATTGTCTGATTTTATTTAATACAGATTGGAGAAAAATTAATTTCATTATTGTAACATGGTTTGTTTTTCAGTCGATTAACCCTTTAACTTACAAATACGTGCGAGACATGTGGTCTTGTATTCGGGTCAAAACTGATTATCACGGGCCTGGCACGTAGTACATCAGTCGGTCCAAATGTAAATGTTACGGGCATGGCCCGTGGTGCGACGTGCGCGGTTTGTAATTTGTCCACGACAAACAGCACAGACCAGGTTCGTGATAGATTCTTGTTATCTCTTTGTATCATAATCAGTAACATGTTATTATTATTTTTAAATATTCGAGAAGTATCCCAAAACCAGATGTTTTCAAAAAGATTTTGTGATGAGAACACTGAGAGTTATGTTGTTACTTCTGATACCGAAAGCGACAGTGGTGACATTATACGTTCTGTACGAAAAAAATGTAAGCGACTAGTTATTGATTTAAGTTGTATTTTAGTGATTGAGGATAAATCTTTTGTGGTATATCTACCACAATTATTACATCAGGTTCTCATTACTTATCTAACATTCTCCAAAATTAATCCAGTTGTATCACACAAGTATTTACCTTTCGTAAGTCGTGCAACTTAGGACCGATTTGCCGAACCGTGGAATAGCTCGAAGGCTGCGTGATCCTGCTTACGTTTTTGGACCAGCCTGTTGAAATTTAAATTGTAGGTCAAGGTGTTAAATAACAAAATGCAAAATAAAATATTTATTATTTCAAGTTCGCAACGTATTTTAATTGTTATTTGTAAAAAATATATTTACGCTATGGTGTGTTATTTAACAATTTACTGTATATTATGAAAAAAAAATTACACATTTTTTAAAACAGGCTATACACTTTGTTGTTTATGTTAGTTTTTTTTTTTTTTTTTTTTTTTTTTTTTTTTTTTGTATAATTCATTGTTCTTAATTTACACATGGAAAAAATAAAAACTGCTTTTAAAAAATAAAAGAAGGTACTTGTATGTTAGATAAGTGACAAATCGCCAAACATTGTTTCTATCGTCATCGTTCACATACCATTAGCAATCCTTTCATTTTAAATATATTGCATTCAATTAATTTTAAATACATGACATTCATTTCAAATACACACGTTATATATATTTAAAATGCTTACCTTTCATTCATTTGAATTAAACAGAAAATAAAAATAAAAATTAAACTTAATACCATAAAGCAAAGCATTTTATTTCATCATCAAAGTATTTTTTTTTCTAATTTGCACACCCGAAAAATAAAAGCTGTTATTGGGAAAAAATATAATGCTGTTGGCGAGAATTTTTAACGTTCTAATATAAAAGTACCAAAAAATTCTATCGGTGAGATTTGCATCTGGCTAAGATAAAAGTACCCATATTTTGGTAAACTTAACTGAATTGATGAATTTTAATATTTTTCTGAATATTTTAATACATTTTTTAAAAATATTCTGCAAATAGGCAAACATTTTTTGATAGATAACTGCTCTCATAATCTTGTTACGGTTGAAACAGCCATCACATCGTTGCCAGCATCACTATTGTTTTCTGCCAACCTTGGCGATCTACCCATTTATGGAACTTTAGCTTAGTTGTCTGTAATTCAGCAAATCTAAGATGTTATTCGAATGTAACAGTAATTTGTTTTAACAGTAAAATATTACAATCTATCAAAAAGTATTCTTATAAATCGTATAAAAATGCATGGTATAAGTTACTGTTAATTTGAAAATAATGATTAACCTTTCTCAAACTTTGACCGGCCATGAGAAAAAAGCAAAGTGATCCGCTAGCTGGACAAGGTATAAATGTAAACAAAGGTCATGCTGATACATCTCTGATTACTGGTCCGTGGTTTGTGGTGAACCCGGCTATCATTTTCATATACATTATATAAGCCACTGTTAAAATATTTAAAGCGCGAACGTTTTTTTTATGAATCTAAAAAATGAATGACCTACAACAAAGCTTATTGTTTACGTTACGTTCCGTTTTAAATACTATTTCTGAAATGTTTCATTCATTTGTCAAATTATCATTGAAAATTTGTTAGTCTTAAATGTTTTATACAAAAATATGTTGAACGAAGGTTTTTTGTGGTAAGATGAGATTTCTATGATAGATAGGCATGTATAGATAGGGTATGATAGATATAGTAGGCAGATATGTTTTCTGATACACATCTCAAATTGAAATCAAGCCTAAGATGGCTCCATCTTATCGCCGATTGGTAAGATGGATGGGTTCACCCCAGAATGGTTACCTACATTTTCCTACACTGTTAAAAATATCGTAAAAAATTATCTCTGTTTTTAACAGTGTACACTTGGATTTTATAATCACTGGATGATCTAATAAATCACATTTGTACTACAGAAATAACATGTTTTACGGCGTGAAATATTATTTGCAGACGTAAAATGATATAGTCGATAGATTTGGTCCAATTTCGGTTTATACTTTGAAGTATAAAATGGTATGGGCAAACATTTCATGTACGAAAAATAAATAAAGAACCAAAATATTAATATTAGATCTTGTTTTCTACAAACAAAATAAATTTTAAAACACAAAATATTTTTATTTTTCATCATGTATTTGTATATTATAAAGAATAGAATACGTAAAGTGTAATATTTTTACAATTTTAGAATTTAGTGTTATGAAATGAATAAACAGAAAGCAACAAATTAAAATAAATCAAACTTTTCACAATGAAGAGTTTTTTTTTTTAATAATTTTATTAAAAATATTATAGTTATTGTTAAGGATTCATGAAATCATGTTATTAGATATTTCTTTCAGTACATGAACCAAAGCATATAAGACACAAAACACTTAATTTTTTTATCTTCTCAATCCATTGTTATAATTTAAAATGTAAAACATTCTAATTTTAACATTTTAGGAAGTATGACATTCAGTTATGTAGAACAAAAAAAAAAAAAAAAAAAAAAAAAATGTAATGCATTTGCGTTTGGGCAATAAAAATAATAAGTCGCATAAGTCGTGGCAATTATACAGGTGCAGCAGGTATTTCAGAACAAAATAACGCCAGCTTTCAAACATAAATAGACACTAGAGATTGAGCGTTTTTTAACGTTCTGTACAGGTGACAACATATCTAATGGATGCAATCAAACACTCGAACCACCGTCAGACAAAATAACAGCCTTTGCATGCTGTCAAAACAAACTTCAGGCAATAATAAGATATGTGTTGGGAACTACTCTGAGTTCCACAACAGAGTTCTGTAGATGCATATTTGAGACCCTCTTGGAGCTGAGGGGTCAGCAAGTTGAGAATAACATGTAAATAAAAGTTTTTGGTCATTCAGTATTGGATTTTATGGACTGTATGAAATGGTGCAGAGTTTTGTGGAAAAACGTACGGCCTCCAACATGTAATAGAAGTAATCCAGAGCTTTAACACCACGGCATAAACAAAGCCGTTGTCTCTGGCACGTAAGAATGTCTTTATAAAAATATCACATGTCTTTGTAAGAATATCACATGTGAAGGCAACAGGTTGTCTTCCATGCTCAAAGTCCCTACCCCCCCCCCCCCAGAAACATGAATGAGGCTGGAAATTTTCTGTGCATCACGGACGGAACCTCTTCGTGGATTTTAGACAACCACCGATAATTTTGCGGTTCACTTCCTGGACCTGGACAAAGTTTTTTCCATCTGAGGAAAGCTACAGCATTCCCGGCTCCTCTTCATGTTTCAGATTGTTAAGGAGGTATTTAACTTTAATCAAGTGGTTATCCCTGGCTCTCTCGGGCAAAAACTATTTCTACACATCACGTACGATCTCTAACGAAGATTCTTACGAATCGCACATCGGACGGTGGACTCATCAACCTGCCCCTAGCGAGTGCCCTCATCGACTACCTGGGATTTGCATCGACACGAATGACGAATGCCGGTATTTTGATAAAGTCATATCGCCAATAGTGTCATTTCCTGTACGAAAAGGTTCTCACTTCAAACCTGGCAGCTTTCAGGTCCCTACTTACTACAAAGACGAATGACCGATTGAGTTTCAAGAATGCAGCAGCCTCTAAATCGGAGCGTTCTTCAGGATAACGAGACAATGACAGCATGCCTATTCCTTTTTCAGTTAATCTAGGTTCTGAAATGATTACATGTAACAGAAAAGAATTTGTAACCATGATGTGCACTGTGGTATTTCAACTATAATGTGTGTTCTCAAATATCCACCACACCCCGAGTTTTTGAAACAAGCAGGGCCCTAAGCTGCGGGGAATGGGAAAAGGTCGCGCTCCTCTCCCTTAAATCTTTGAAAAAGTAAAATTTTTAGAATGCATTAAGAAAAGTAAATGTAAAGAAATTCTTTGTGTTTTTTTGTGAAATAATAATTGTATTATGGAAATTTTATTGTATGCTAATTTTGCTTTAAAGGATTTTATTATATTTGCTAGGTGAAGTCCAAAAAACTTTTTGTTACTGAAGGTACCAACTATCCTTCATTTAACAGCCCCCTCCTCACTAACGAAAATCCTGAGTAACGTCCTAAGGAAGCGTCTGAGCTTTTGATGGTAGCAGCACGAAAAAACATAACTATTTGGATTTGTCATCGCATTGTTTTGGATAGCAGTTACCGCGCAAGAAAAACAATGCAGCTTCATTATCGTTGAAGATGGAAACTATTGGATGAAAACGGCTTGTTTTCGAGTACCCCATATTTCCATTATTTGTCACCGTATGATTGAAACCTTATACCGAAAATAAGTTAACCACTGTGCAATAAGTCGAATCATGAAAAACTCTTTCAGTCCGAATATATGAGCGTTGGTGTTAGAAATAAAAATTTATAATTTTTACTCTACCGTGTACTTCTTCTTGGTAAAATTCTTTCAAATCATGACAGAAATAAAGAAACCTTTCAACAAAACTCTTAAACAACAAAACTCTTAAAATTTTTAGTAGTTTTATGATACTTTATATAATCTTCAGTTTTTATTCCTTTCGCTAATTTTCGAAAATGTGTTTAGACTGACTTTCTTTGTTGAATATTTTTTTTCCTTTTTTAGATGGTGTAACATCCACTGCAGTTTTTGGACCATAAATATTGGCAGTAATATAATTTATTTTAGTTAGGAATCCACGATATAAGCGCCTAAACTAGCTACCAACAGAATCTTCACAATTTATATCTTTGCCAGGAGGGGATCACCTGGCTCCATGCTCCTCCCCTACCTCCCAATCTCAGTATGAGAGAACATTCTATACCACAGATTTTATGTGCACGTACATACAATGTATACGATCGCCAATAGCATCTGGCTTTTCTCAAGAATTAAACCTTGCTCCATTATGCTTCCCTTCCGTAAATTGATGTTTTGAAGCGGGACTAGCCGTTGTCCAAAGACTACCAATACATATCTACTGTATTACAAGCATAATATATAAAAACAAATTGCTTCAAAATAGAACGTTATGAAAAAGTCAAGAAATTCGTTTATTTAACCGAAATTAAAATTAAACTTTACCGTGTAACATGCTCATTAACTTTTGGTAATATATATATATATATATATATATATATATATATATATAAACTGCTATCTTTTTGTTAGTTTAAAATAAATTATTATCCCGAGAAAGTTCATTAGATTGATTAAATAGGATTTAAACTTGTTGTTCCGGCTCCAAGTTAAAAGCTTTCATCATTTATCTCTAAACAGGTATTTATTTCCTTATAAATAATTTTATTCCATTAACTCACGTGTCAAAACATATTTTAGAAAGACAGGATGATAAATATATTTTCTCTTCAAAATTAAAAATTTCTTTAACTATTCAGTTAGTTTCCATCAATAAATTTGCTTTAAATTTTGTTTAAAATTTTTTTTAAATATTGGTATTGTATTAAATCGCATTTATTGCAGTTTTACGCCATACCAATATAAAGTGAGTTTTATATGTGCTACCTTAAAATTTATTTTTAAACGCATTAAGATTCTTCGCCAGTAAAGCGAAGACACTTGTAATCTAATGTTAAAGAATTGGCTTTATTCTCTTTAATTTTATCATTTGCCATTCCCCCCCACCTAAAATATCTGAAATCAATATCGAACTGCTACATATGAACTTTTTCGATTCTGCCTGCAGTTTTTTTTAACCCCTTAATTCTCGCTCCCGTCATATTCACGGGCTGCGTCTTTTTTTTAGATTTATTCAGATTTGTTTGATTCTCACCAGTTTTGTAAAGTAGTGTAATTAGCTTTATCATGGTATCATTTTGCCTGCTATTAAATAAGGTGAATATTTCCTTTTAAAAAAAGTGGTGCCAATAACCAATTTGAATTTTTAAACCGTAATTTAATGCGACCGTTAAGGGGTTAAAAGCACATTCACTTTCGTAACCAGTTTCGAAAAAAAAAATCATTTACAAATATTAAAATGAACACGAGGACACTGACATTGATTTAACATTAGCTTGCGAGTATCTTTACATTATCAGCGTAGGCTCTGAAGGTTTAGTGGCTGTAAAATACAAAACTTTTATTTAAAATAATGTAAAATTATACAAACACTGAAATGAAACAACTAAATTGAATGTATTCATGAATATTTTGTCCTTTAAAATATTTTTCTATGTATATTTTGAGCTTTAATGCATTGAACTAGCATTGCAATATTTTAATTCTCATATATTCCTTTCGTAATAAAAAATCTTCTTAAGAAATTTAAGTTAAAGCACTGCTTTTAATTTAAATGGTATTTGAAGTACTCCTACAACAGTATTATTGTCACTAATATGTATCTCAATTTTTGTTAGTAAAAAAATAAATGAATAAAACTTTAATAGTTGAAAGACTATCATGTATGGATGTTCATAAAGTATTTAACAATATATTAAATATATTTATCCAAAATGAGACTAGAATTATCAGTTGCAAAGAAATGACTCTCAGATGCATTTTACGAGTGTTAAGATACATTATTTTGAAAATCAGACAAGTGTGATAGTTGTATTTTTTTATTTGCTTGATATTTTTTTATGTGGAAGCAGGTCACATTTAATGAATAATGTGCCATTTTGAAGCTCTGAAAAAATTTTCCCTTCACTGTAAAAAATGTCAAAGTTCAAGGTTGTGACCGCCATTTTTCATGAAAAGTGAAATGCGAGTATGTTTGCAGTATTAAAGCTTGGGAAAGTAACGACATCCCAAAATTCCTTTGTGGTGGTATGTTAGTATAACACCACCTAGTAAATTGTATTCGTTTCCTTGGGGCATTGTTATTTTACATTGTTATGTTGCCTCAAAATGCAATGATAATGACGTTTTTGTCCGTTTTCCGCACGTATTTTCTTATTTAAGCAATAGTACCTCAAACTTTTTCTTATAGAATATCAAAGTGTACTACTAGGACAAGCTAAATAATATAAAACTTTACCGGAATATTGCTGCTGTTAGCAGGAATAGTCTGTTAAATATTCAAAAATTTCAAAATAGGCAGCATTTAATTAGTCTTTTCTCAAAACAGCGCCACGGTTCAATAAAACAAAATATATTACGTAGTAGTTGGAAGTATGTACAAACACATAGAAAAGAAAAAAAAAAGTGGGGCCCCGTCATATTTTTAGAAAAAAAAATGTCAAAAGTCACAAAAAAAGACTGTCATTTATCATATATTTTTCCTATCAGAAAACAAAACATCCCGTTTCTCTTTCCGCTAGCTATGTTTTTCCCTATGAGAAAATGAAATAGTCCTTTTTCTTTCCCCTTCCTTGTTCTAAATGGAAAAAAGGGAAATTTAAACGGGATATTTTGATTGTGAATTTTTGTAAATTTTGTTATTTTTTTTTTCTAAAAATATGACGAACTCCCACTTTTTTTTCTTTTCCATGTATTTGTACATATGTTCTACTACCACGTGATACATTTTGTTTTATTGAACCGTGACGCTGTTTTGAGAAAAGACTAATTGAAATGTTGCCGATTTTGAAATTTTTGAATATTTAACAGACTATTTATGCTAACAGCAGCAATATCCCGGTAAAGTATTACATGATTTAGATTGTCCTACTACTACACTTGGATATTCTATAAGAAAAACTTTTGTGGTACTATTGCTTAAATAATAAAATACGAGCGGAAAACGGACAAAAACGTCATTTTCATTGCATTTTGAGGCAACGTAAAAATTAAAATATCAATGCCCCATGGAAACGAATACAGTTTACTAAGCAGGTAGTGTTATACTAATATTTCATCACAAAAGAATTTTGGAATGTCGTTGCTTTCCCAAGCTTTAGCACTGCAAACATACTCGCATTTCACTTTTCATGAAAAATGACGATCACAACCTTGAACTTTCACATTTTCTACAGGGAAGAGAAAATTTTTTCAGGGCTCAAAATTGCACATTATTCATTAAATGTGATCTACTTCAACATAAAAAAAAAATCAAGCAAAACAAAAAATACAAATATAACACTTGTCTGATTTTCAAAATAATGGCTCTTATCAAATACAAGACAGAATTTCGTTCCAACACTTAGTGGTAGTATGTTAGCGTGATTAAGCGTTTATGTAGAGTTGCTAAGGGAGCCATGTGCCTAGTCTAGCATTCATTTGACCAATAAAATCCAATTTCAATCACCATCAGAACATATGGGGCATTCTCACAAATCTTTTGACTTTTGGGGGGGAAATCTGGCGAAATTAAACTTGCTAAAATAACATTTTAATCTGATAGACGAATGCCTTAATGATTCAAAATAAAGAAAAAATGGTCAGGAGCGAAAATTCTTTTATTTAACTGAGGTTTAGGTTAAACTTGCGAGTTTAATTTTCCTTAACATTTTACCCCTAAAACTTTTTATTTTCTTCTAAATTTTTACTTATAATGAATTTGCATAGTACCCACAGGACATTCAAATAAGAAATAATACAAATGTAGTACTTTTAATATAGAATTTTTGTATAACATTGTCTTAAGGGGGTGTTAAAGAAGAGACGGTAAGGTAAAAAAAAGGACGAAATGGTAAAAAAAGAGACGGTAAGGATGGAACGGTAAGGAAAATTAGAACCTATTTTTAGGAAAATCATGTTAAGACTAAGTGATAGCCACAATGTTCATTGATTTTTCAAAACTGTTGTTAACATTGGATTAAATTGATTTTTTTTTATTTATTTACCTCGAAAAGTGCAGGAATAAACCTTGGGGACGGTAAGACTACCAATAAAGCCACGGTGCTTGAAATTGATATTTAAATGCTGATTTATATTCTGCAGTAAATTTCCTGTCAAAGAATTTTAGATATTCTTTCTCTAGCACACTTCTGTATGAGCAAAAACTTGAAAAGAATTCTGTCGTTACATCTGAAGTGATTTTCTGTATAATTTTCGAAGAGGGATGGCAAAAAATCTAAAACCCAGGGACAGAGTTCAAAAAATAATATCAACCCTAAAAATGTGTACAGGTTAATTTTTAGCTACATATTTATATAAAACAATAGTTCCAGTTTCAGAAAAAAATTAAAATGAATTATTTTTATTGAAACAATTTTATCCAGACAGCTCCAAACTTCAAAATCAGCATCAGGGACACGGGACGGTAGATGAGTTTTCCATGTGTTTGGACACCCAACATCGTCCAAAACTTATTTATCTCGTTAATATTGTTTTGCAATCATGCAATGGGATGTTATGAAGTATATGAAATAAAAAAAACACAAAAAAGTGTATTAAATAAAAAATTATTATTCAGGGACATGAAAGTTAAAAAATTGTGAGAATGCCCCATATCAGCTGAAACTATACTTACCATTATGCATAGGTTATATTAGGCAGGTAGGCGAACAGCTAAATTTGACTTTCCATAAGACTTTTAGCATTAGTATAAAATCCTTCAATTTCATTGGCTATCGGTGACGGTGAACAGAGCTTCTTTGCCTGAAAGAAAAAACTTATGAGTAACAGCACTGCTACGCATTTCCTCAATTGCATTTCTTGATTCTAATAACTTTATGACATCGTAGCTTCATTAAAAAAATCGTATATATTTCTTATACTTAATAAAAAATCAATTGTTATAGAGTTAATGACAATTTATAATTCATTATTAAATTTTATTTAATTCTCTAGTCAAAAAATTATGAACAACTCTAAAACAATATTGACTTAGTTAAATTATTAGAAAATAATGAGATTGCTATAATAAGATGCCTTTAATTTTTTTTATTGTTTGCTCACATGTCTGCAATCAATATTAAAGTTCTGGCAGCGTAACTAAATATAAGTCATTGAAGTTGTAATATGAAAATATAATTTTATGTCAGTTTAAGAGATACTGTTATTGCATTTAAGTAAATATTTTTTATTTTACTTATATAAAATTAGCCCGTAATTGGCTATATAGTAAAATTTCTATAACAATATTAGGTTTGTCATTAACAATATTAGATTTAACATTGCAACATATAGTATTATTAGTGCAATTTATATACAATAAATCATTATTAATTCTTAAAGATGAACATTTTAGTAAATTATTTCTGCTATTTTTATTTCCCTGAAGCTCTAACATAAAAGTACTTTTCATGAAAATTTAGACTATATTACAATTAAATTTTAATAAATATTAATTTTAAACATTTAAAAAAATAGTTTATATGTGAAAAGAATTTTAAATTATTATTTCATTACAGTATTGAATTTACAATAGAAAATTACAAAGCAGCACATAAATTAATTGAATATTTTTATATATGACATATAATACTTAATTTTAAAAGATGAACACTTTAACACTTAAATGCGCGATATTTTATCTTGTTTCAAAAAATTATATGTGATTGTCTGAAAGATATAGTAAACAGGAAAAAAATGAGAAAAAAAAATCAAAGATACATTTTTCATATAATACGTCAATCTTTTCTTCTGTTGCACATCTGCAATACAAGTACAAATTACTATCGTGTGGCTGTTTTACGCTAAAATATTGCAAATTAGTAAATATTTTAATAAATATGTCTCCAAATACCTTATTTTATATAATTATTTATTTTATAAAACTTAACATTTAACCCTTTAATTCCCATGATAGAATACGTTCTAGAAATTACGTAGTTCAGATAATATGACTTTACACCAGAAAGTTTCAATGACTAATTTCGGTTTATTTAAATACGGAATGTCTGTTATTAATTAAAGCAAATATTGCTATTTTAATTTTCTGCTGTGAATTAGGTACATACGAATAAAAAAAATCTATTAAATTAAAAAAGCTGCGCACTATAGGCTTAACGGTCTAATTCCTAGGATAGAATACGTTCTAGAAATTGCGTAATTCAGAAAATCTGAATTTTTACCAGAAAATTTCAGAAAAAAAATTATTTTCATTCACCAATACACCAATTCAGTTATTATTGAGTCCCTACTGCTTCCTGTTTATCTCAGTCGAATTCTGAAAGGTCGAATTGTCAGAATGCTTCGATGATTAAGCAGTAATGAATTCCTTACGAATTCTGGAGCATTGGGAAGGTAGAAGTAGCCAGGGATCGTGGAGAAACATAAAAAAAGTACCCAGAGCCATACATTTTTTATAAATATATAAATTAGTTACACCAAAATAAAAATGATAAGAATCGAAAAAGTTAATAAAATAGAAGTTAGCAGTTAAAAATAACGAATTTTGAAAAGAAAACGGCAAGGATTTGACGGCTAACTTCGTCAGCCAATGAGGAAGCGAAGTGCATCGAATCAAAACTGCCTAAAAACATCAATAAAGTAAAAGGATTGAAACACCAGAGAACTGGATGTCTCAAATGACGGAATTTCTGTTATTAAATATACCAAATGAAGCTACTTTAAATTTCTGGTACGAATGTGCAATATCTGAATAAAAAAATACACGACATTGGAAACACTCATGGTAGCATATACGCTACCATGGGAATTAAGGGTTAATAAATTACTTCTGCTAATTATATATATATTTCTACTTCTATTATATATATATAATCCAAACGGAAATTTCGTTCCGAACGCCGAGATTTCGAGTTCTACCGCATGGATTTTTACGGAACTTATACCGTTAGATAGGTATCGTTCCAGGGAAGGTTTTAAGCTATAACACATCATTCTACCTAGATTGGTTATAGAATTGGTACGGAAAATTCTATTATTTTGGACTTTGTTACTTCATATTTCCTTAAATATCTGGGCTCCTATTGGTCGTAGAGCTTAGATCTCGCGCCAAAAGTAGCTCCGAAGCACCCAAGCAAACTTTTCCCCGCGATTATTTTGCCGTCTTCCGATTTCCTCTAACTCTATTAGGGGCCCGCGTAGAGCCCCTTTAAAATATTTTTCGTAGTAATTTCAGCAATTATCTTAAATTATTGGTTAAGACCGCCACCCTCCCGATGCATGTATCTACGGAAAGGTTGCATGAAGGAGTTTCGTTCAGATACGCTTTCGTTAAGAATAGAGTGCGCTCCCTGGTGGTGGAATGTGGAACTGACATAACTCGATATTGTTAAAATTAGGAAATCTAACAATGCGATCTGTTTAAACTTTGAGATAGTTCATAACACATAATCTATTATCTAATCTATTATATATCTATAAAATCTATTATCTATTCTATTATCTATTATATATGTAAAATCCAAACGGAAATTTCGTTCCGAACGCCTAGATTTCGAGTTCTACTGCATGGATTTTTACGGAACCTATACCGTTAGATAGGTATTGTTTCAGGGAAGGTTTTAATCTATAACACATTATTCTACCTATATTAGTTTTAGAATTATGACGGAAAATTCTGTTATTTTGGGCGATAAGGTTACCATTTTATTTCTTGGCGAAATTCATCGTTGATAAAAAAAAATTGAAACGGCTATTAAGCCTCGAAAAATAAAAGAAAAACTGTTACTAATTTTATTTAAATGAAAGCTAAAAGAAAAAAAGAAGAAGAAAATCCGTTTTAATGAGTGATAATATTAAAAAACGGAAACATTTAATCAAAACCCGAAAGAAATATTTGTAATGTTTAAAAATTAATTTAATAAGAAATATTACACTTAATACGCAATATTTGGCTCTTTATCGCTTGCGTTTGATATGGAAACGAATCTGAAAATTTAATTAGATGAAATTTTAACGACATTTTCTTTCTATTCTGTTCTTTTCTCTTTTTTTTATATCTAATTGTCCCATCACGTGACTTATAGAAGAAACAAGCAGATGTAATTGTGAGTCACATGTGTAATTACTATTTGTTTCTTTACAATTTTTTATTTTTCTTTTGTCGCCAAACAATGTGATTTTAAGCCAAAAATGCATAAGCGTGACATTAGCTTGAGGATGTTCTCACAAATGGTGTTTTTTTAGGTGAAAGAGATCATTTTTTGAGTACATTTTCATATTCAATTGTAACTTATATAGATATCAGTTAATATTTTAAAAATGGAATCGAATACTTAAATTTCAGTGTGAATTTCTGCCACACATACATATAGTAAAATAATTTCATACTTTTTTAAATGTTTTTCGCCGTAATTCCGAAAGCATGTGATATTTATAAACTCGAACTCAGATCAACGAATATTATCCATTTTATTTAAGCAAATATTATCTATTTTCTTAAGTCATATCGCCAATTTCACTTATAGGAAAATTCACAGATTCGAAATCTAGGAAATAAAGATAATTTTTAAGGAAATTTATGTTTTAATACGTTATTACTTTGGAAAAATTCTACATTTTGATAAAAAAAATTACAAGTCTTTTGTAATTCGTCATTTCTTCTTCGTCTTTCTTCGTACTTTCTCCTCTGTTATGTAATATTTCAAAAGATATTGGACTAATTTTCGATCATCGATTCACCGCAAAATCGCATATCTATATAGTATATAAAATAAAGTCTGGATTAGGGGACTAATTAACGCACAGCGCAAACTACTGAACCTAAAATCTTGAAAATCGTGGTAAAAATACTTCTTATGACATAAACTTCTGCTAAGAAAGGATTTTCTAAAGTGTCACCCCTAATGGTTTTTGCATGGGGAGGTGGAAAAAATCGAATATCAAAATTATGCGTCAAATGATAGCATATTTTAATGTAGTTTTGTATGCTGAATCGAATGCTACCAAATAAATTTTTATAAGTCCAACAGTTCATGACACATTTCATATTTTTCTAATTTGGCGGTGTCTTTGGCATCTAAACCTCAAAATATCTATCATTACATCCGTTACTCTAGCAACGGAAAAAATTCAAATCAACCCTTTTGGCTAAAAAATAAAAACGGCTCTATGAGTTTGAAATAAAAATGCAAGCATCTTAATTTTTTAAAAAAATAGTGATTTTATGTAAAATAAAAGGGAAAAAATTACTGAGAATTTAGCGTTATAAAACAAAAATGGAAAAGGTACTACTTAGATATTCCGTCGACCAAAAATCTATCGTCAAACTATAAGATTAAATGCCAATAATGGTTGATCGTAAATATCAAATTCACTTGAATTTAAACGAACTACACGTGTTTACGTCATCAAGTGATTTTAATTTCGACGTTTTATTTGTATTTTTATTAATGTTATACTAATTTATTTGTTATTTCGTTATTTAAAATAAAGATTATGTCAATTTTGGCGAATGGTTTGGCGATTTAATTTGGCTAAATTGGTCGACGGGATAACAAGTAGTAAAAATGAAAATATTTAAGTATGAAAGCAATGTTTCTAACGACTTAAAAATTATTTTCATATATATAAACTCGGTTTATGGCGTCAGATGCCGTCATCCGAAGAATCTACAAGAGTCTTTTTCCATTTTTTCCGGTCATAGGTTCCTCAATGAAAGAAATTGGAATTGGAATAATATTGTGCGATTTATAAATTGCTCCTCGATAAGAAGAAAAAATGGGTACATTTATAACAACCGTGCGCACATCTCGCTGATAGCATTTTTAAAATTCCCAGTAGCAGTAGTTACATTTTGCGTATGTAAATTAAAAATATCTTTTTGCTTTTAATTATGGCATTATTTCCTGTTATTGTTTATCTTTTCAGTTTTTTAAATGAAATTAGTATAAGGCATGCATTTTAAATTAAATGAGTGAAAGGTTTTGTTTTAAATGAAAATAATAAAATAAGAATATGCTATGAAAACAATCTTTATTGATTTATTACCTGCGCCCGGCTGACATAAAAGTATCACAAAAGCCACATATTCACTTTTCTTTGAGTAGTTGCTCATGAGAATTCAAGTTAACCTTCCGTAATCGGATACTTCACATATTGGTGTATTAGCTTTAATGTTGAACGCATCATTTTTGTTTGAAGCGAAAACTTTACTATGAATTCTATTACACAAAATCGCATCATCATCATCTACTATATATTTACAACGGAAATTTGTATTTCATTCCGATTGTTTATAATACTTTCGTAGGATATACCACAATTAGTTAGGTAATAATTTTGGAAAGGTTTTAGTGTATACATATTGTTCAAGGGTACTTAGTTATAGAGCAACAGTAAAAGTTCAAAAATTAAGTGAACCTGATTATGAAAGTTTAGCCTTTTTAAAAAAATCTACAGAACATATTTTGTTACAAGTGGCCCCGTTGCATGACTTTTAGGAATGGTGTTAGTATATACGACTTCATTATATGTTGATTAGTTACAGAGGTATTAATTCCTGTTGTCATAACTGTCTCATTACCCGACCATAAGTGCGCTGTTTATAATCAACTAAAACAATTACTTCTTAATTGCTAAATTTTGTCCAACGCTTAAGATAACATTATATCGCAATGGCGTTCGCATCGTTTTCAGTAATGTGCAAGGTCAAGCTGAAGATCCATATGGTTTAAAATACAAGTTCAAATTCACCATTTAGTTTAATCCAAGGTTCATTTGGAAATATTGACCAGCGCAGCGGGCATAGCCTGCTAGTATATATATAAAATCCAAATGGAAATTTCGTTCCGAACCTCTATATTTTGAGTTATGCTGCATGGATGTTGACAGAACTTATACTGTTAGATAGGTATCGTTTCAGGGAAGGTTTTAAGCTGTAACACATCGTTCTACGTAGATTAGTTATAGAATTATGACGGAAAGTTCTGTTATTTTGGACGATAAGGTTACCATTTTATTTCTTGGCGAAATTTATCGTTGATAAAAAAAATTGAAACGGCTTTACATCTCGAAAAATAAAAGAATAAATTGTTACTAATTTTATTTAAAAGATAAAAAGAAGACGAAAGAAATCCGTTTTAATGAGTAATAATATTAAAAAACGAAAATATTTAATTTAAACATGAAAGGAAATGTTCGTAATGCTTAAAAAATTACTCAGTTAAAATATTGCAATTGGAATAAGATTTGGCTATTTATCTTTTGCGTCAGGTTAAGAAAAATGCATCTGAAAAATTGATGATATCAAGGAAGTTTCCAAAAGCGCATGCTCAGAAATATTTGAAAAAATTATATAATTTTCTTCTCATGAGGAATATATAAAACATTCTTCTCAAGATATATAATATGTTTATAAAAAATTGGCAGACCCTCGATTTAGCGTTCGTAAAAAAATAATGAAAAATTAATTTTTTTGTCTATTTAATGCTGGTTGGCGACACAATAAAATTTTCAATGATACTTTTTTTATGATAAATAATTTTTAAGTAAAATCTTTTTCTACTCTTCATACGAAGTTAGGTAGATTATGTTTAACTTAAATAAATACATTTTTATTACAACAGTTTTGTCATATAACTTTATATGTGTATTTATTAAAATTTTACAATCGTAATTATGTGGTTTAAAACAAAATTTAAGTTTATTAAATTTGTTCCAAACTGAAAATTAATGTCCGATTCTGAACATTGGCAATTTTACTTCGATATTGTTAGTGTCAGAATCAAGAAGTGAACGTTATTGTTGCCATGGAAACAACTACTTAATATAAAAATGTTCAATGGTAGCCTTTTTCATTTGCCAGCTACTTTTAAAACAAACTTAAAACGGTTCTACTTGATTATCCCGTCGACAAAAAAAGTATCGCCAAACTGTAAGACTAAATGACAATAATGGCTGATCGTAAATTTTACATTCACTTGACATTAAACACGGTACACGTGTTTGTTGTGTCATAAAGTGATTTTTAATTTGACTTCTATTTGCAATTTCATTAATGTTTACAAATTTATTTATTCTTTCGTTGTTTAAAATAAAAATTTTGTCAATTTGTATAATTTGGCGAGTAGTTTGGCAATTTATATAATTTGGCGAAATTGGTCGACAGGATAATCAAATTGTACCTTTAAAACTTTTCCAGCCGGTTAAAACCACGTAAATTTAAATAACTACTGCAACACGCAATTGGTATATGTTACAGATAAAACATAATACGCTAATCCTTCGTTTAGGTTTAAATTCATTTAGTTTTAGGCATTTAAACACTTATTTAACAAGCAATTTCCAAATGTCTTTAAATATATTGCATTTGGGAAGGAAATGTGTTGGGTAGCCAAATAGCGTGGAACGTTCTTCTTTTTTGTGCCAAATACCCGAATATATTTCTTTTTTTCAGATTTTCACTGAGATTCCGCCGCCAAATTTGACTGATGTTTTACTACATACTTGAAATGTTTTATAAGCATTTTTTTTTTCAAAATAGTTTGAGTACGCTCTTTAACCCCTTCGGGACGGGAGCCTTTTACGAAATTTTTAATATTTTGTCACCGTTTTTTAAAAACAGAAATTTGTGTCTTCTTGAATCCAGAAAATGCGCTGATTAAATAAGGCAAATTTTACAGTAAAATTTTACTGGTGAGAAAAAACAAGGATTTTGAGCGCTTCATGCGGCACGTTTACGTGTCGCTCGTCCCCAAGGGGTTAAGGAGACCTTCCTTGTGAGTAAAAATTTTGTTTTTGATTTGTTCTTTTTTATATCTAACTGCTCCATCATGTGGCTTACAGACGAAACTAGTAGCTGTAATTGTAAAAAATGATGGTACTTATGATTTATTTGTTATATGTTTATTTATGATTTTGAGTTCACTTTTGTCGCCAAAGAATTTGATTTTAAGCCAAAAAGACGAAAGCGTGACATAGATTCAAGCGATGTTTACAATAAAGATGATTTTGCAAGTGTACGAAAACACTTTTAGAGTATTTTGTAAAACACGAAACATGTCAGTTTGTTTTCCCCAAATTTGTGACTTTTATATCCTCGAAGCCAGATTAGCTAATATTTTCCACTCTTTTCCACTTTTTAATAAACATATCTCCAATTTCCCTTATAGAAGATCAATACTTGCAATGTTAAGTAGTAAAGATTACTCTTAAGAGAATGTAAGCAATTATGCGTTATTACTATCAAGAAAGAAAACATTTTGCAATAAAAGTTGCTTTCTGAAATCACTTTTCGATATTCTATTTAATTCGTCATTTTTTTCCATATCCTCCCTCCTTTTTAGAAAAGTTATTAAAAGATATTTGATGAATCTTCCATAATCAACCACCCTACAATTGGCGAATTTACTATATAATGTTCGAAGATTCGTTTATCCTTGAAAGAAACCGTCGACGGTAAATCCGATTTCCGAATATTATGCGAAACTTGTTCTTAGCGATTAATAAATTGGTTTTTTATTAGGGATCAAACGGGCAAAAGAATATTTGTTATTATATATTTTTCATTTGCAGTTATTTTACTATCATTAAAAAGGCAACAATTTCAATCAAAAAAAAAAAAAAAAAAAAAAAAAAAAAAAAAAAAAAAAAAAAAATTGAAATGTCAAAGGTGGCCAATGAAACAATATCTGTTCATTTAGCCTAAGTTTTAAAAAAAATACCTCAGATTCAAATAAAATTTCAATCCTTTTAAAGCAATTTTGGAGCTGATCGTAGTCACAAATTAACGTTTTTAATTTTATTTAGGCAAAAGACTGGTGAATAATGACGTCTTGAAATTAAGAAGCATGTTTATTTCTCCGTCTTATTACGCGGGAGAAATGTGAAAATATCTTTGGTTTTGCAAAAAGATCATTACAAAAAATTTTGCATAACTAACTTTATTTATCATTTGCAAAGAGTTTTTGATAGTGAAAGATCTAAAATTCAATCAGCAGCAATTCGACATTATTTAATGGAATGTAGTTTGGCGCATAATTAACTCTGCTTTGTAGGCAAGTCTGGTACATTTGTAGCCATACCGTTATGAACATTTCTAACGTTTCGCATCAAACTTGGTTGTGGATCCGATTACGGATGATTGGGAAGATTTTATTGAATGAAAACTAGAGGTTTATTTTTTTTTTTTTAAATCAGTTATCGAGGTTATTTTCCTAGGTTAATAGTTGCATGATTAAAACTGATATATAAAAAAAACGGAAGTTAAAATGACATTGCTTTAATGTTATTCACACAGTTCAGCTTTAAATATCCACTTTTACATGATTCACATTTTTCAAAATATAAAAGTTAAATACTGTTTTGACTGTATTTAACTCTACTGGAATTCGACGATGAGAAACTGTAGAAAACCTGCCAAAAGAAGACGTATATTACCAATTATAATATAACGTAGGGAGAGATTGTATTTATGTTATCAGATCCACACAAAGCACCAAGTTGAGAAGCTCGGAGTAAAAGAACTAACAAACGAAAGTGAATAACCCGAACATTCTTTAAGTTAAATGTTCAATCTCTGCAATCATTCTAATTCTCTCATTTTTAGTAGTGTAGTGATTAGAGAACATTTTAATTTCTGATGATCTAATTGCCGCATTTCCCTCCCAAACTGTACATGATGCACTAAAGAGTTGCTTCTGAATTGCTCGAATTTCGTCTAACGCATCAGATAATATAATAGCGCAATGGTGTCTGATGCGCATTCAGAAAACGCGGAGGGACTTTCCAGGTGAAGGTCCATATTAATTTAAAATACAGGGTCGAATTCCCATTTCATTTGATTGAAGGTTTGTTTAAAAAATGAACCAACGCATCGGGCTCAGCCTGCTAGTATATATATATAAATATTACTAAAGTTCCAACAAAAAATATTTTTAATGTAAGTAAAGAAGATATTACATTGTTGTTACATTTTAAATATTAAAGAAACTTACTTATTAAAAAATACCTTATAACTCACGTGAATAAAGAAAAAAAATAACTTAATTAACAGTACCGTGTTTAGAATAAATAATTAGAAAGTAACCGATAATACATTTATAAAGATTTTATGTATCAAGGATAATTTTAAAAGATTTAAACTTTAATAAACTAATTCTGCTACTTTTATACTTATCTGTTAATATTAAAATTCCAACAAAATTTTTTTAATGTATGTTAAGAAAATATTATTGCTACATTTTAATTATTAAAGAAATTTATTTATTAATACCCTTTGCACTCCGCATTATTTTGAGTATGGTCTACCAGCAACTCCGCGTCGTTACACAAATATTTTATTCGGTCGGCACCACTTTTTTAAAAGAAGTTTCCTTCAAATACACAATTTAAAAATGCTCTGATTAAATGAGGAAAATTTTCTTTTCTTTTGTTACTGGTGCCAAAACCAAATTTTGTAAAGAAAGATGATGTCGCTGCAGCGGCGGCAATGGAGTTTTTTACTTAACTTAACATGCCGCGCGGCGGCGACAACTGAGTGCAAAGTGTTAAGGACGTACTTTATAAGTCATGTGAATTTTAAAATTTAATTTCATTAACTGTATTATATTTACAATAAAAATTTTTTATAAAGTAACTTATAAATTATTAAAGATTTTTATGCATCAAAGATAATTTTAAAATAAAAAAACGTTAATATATTAATTTTGATAATTTTATGTTTATCTGTTACTAAAGTTCTAACATGAAAATACTTTTCCTGTAAGCTTAAGAGATTTATTATTGTATTTTAATTCTTTTTATTACAAACTAGCAAACCCCGCGGCTTTGCTCGCGTAATAGTTGAAATATACCAAGTGATATTTATATGTCTACTTTTTATTAAAAGGTACTAACTAAATTTTTATTTTATTAAAAGGTAATATTTTATTTTATTAAAAGGTACATATTACTTTTAGGAATAATTAAAAAAGTTACTATTTAAAACACAGTTTGATTAAACATCATTGTTACACTGCATAAGGCAGAAATGAGACTTAAATTAATAAAACGAAATAAAACTAAATAAATAATAATTTAGAAAATATTTTGAATACGCTCATTTCAGTATTCATTTGAAGTTTTGAATTTTTTAGAAACCATCTTCTTACATCTTAAAATTAACCATCATGTCAAATTCCAAGTCCTACCACCTCTCTCAACATAAAGGGCTATGTTGAAATAGGAACTGTCACCATTAATTTGCCAACATTAATTTTGAAATTGGTTTGTTATTTCCTAATTATCACAGAAACGTAATTTAGAAAGCTTTTAAAGCTTTTCCTGCGAACCTCAGGTGGTAGAATCATCGGCATAAAATATAGCCTGTGTAGGATCAGAGACTTTTACCATTGATTCGCAACTATTACTTTTATATTTGGTTTATATTCCCTGAAATTGCGTTGAAATCGTAATTTAGGACATTTTTAGAATATCTTTCGCACGTCCCCTTCACTTCACCCCTTTTTAATTCGAATTTATTTTCGACAGTCCTTCGAGAGCATTTATATTTTATAAGTAAATACCATGCCATATTTAAAGTTTCTAGCCTTTTCAGTATCACAGAAATCGCAATTTAGAAAGTTTTTAGCTACTGCAACCCTCTGGTGGTAGTCGCACAGACATAAAATATAGCTTATGTTTGAGCAGGTTCTATCACCAACAATTTGTCATCATTATTTTTTTAATCGGTTTGGTATCTGATAAGATTACATAAAAATTGTAATTCACAACGCTTTTCGCTCACTTCATCTTTTTAAATTTGAAATTTTCTTTCGACAGTTCTTAGAAAGCAGTTGCATCTTGTAAGTAAATACCATGCCATACTTCAAAGTGTTAGACACTTCCGCTATGCAAAAAACGCAAATTATAACATGTTTTGCTTTTGCAACCCTCAGATGGTAGTGACAGCAACATAAAATATAATCTATGTTATAGCAGGGACTGTCACCATTGATTTGCAACTATTACTTTTGAAATAGCTTTGGAATTTCCTGAGATTGAGTAGAAATCGCAATTTAGAACGTTTTTAGAAAGCTTTCGCGCATTTTCACCCCTTTTTAAATTTCCAATTTTTTCGAAACTGTTCTTAAAGATCATCTATATGTAATAAATATGTACTTTGCCTAATTTTAAGTTGCTAGCCCCTACCGATCACAAAAATCGAAATTTGGAACGCTTTTTTGCTCCTGCAACGTCTAAGTGATAGTGATACCGACTTAAAATAGCGTCTATGTTAGAGCAGAGGCTGTCAGCATCAATTTCTTACCATTACATTTGAAATCAGTTTGATTCTTCTTGAGATATTGGTGACAAATCGGCATTTAGAACGTTTTTAGAACGCTTTTCGCTCATTTTGCTCCTGCATCTCCTCTGGGGTAGTGGAAACAGATATAAAATATAGCCTATCTTGGAGCAAGATCTGTACCCATCATTTTTACCCCATTATACTTGAAATCGGTACAGTATTTCCTGAGATTGCTAGAAATCGCAATTTAGAACGTTTTTTACAACGCTTTTGCGCATTTTGACCCCCCCCCCTTTAAATTTCGACTTTTTTAGGAAATGTCCTTAGAGATAACTGATATCTTATAACTAACTACCATTCTAAATTTCACGATTCAAGGCTCTTCGTCACGCAAAAACCGCAATTTAGAACGTTTTTCTCCTGCACCCCCTTTGGGGTAGTTGCACCGACATAAAACATAGCCTATGTTGGAGCAAGGGTTTTCACCATCATTTTGACGCCATTATTTTTTTAATCGGTTTGGTATTTCCTGAGATTGTGTAGAAATCACCATTTAGAACGTTTTTTAGAACGCTTTTCGCGCATTTTCACCCCTTTTAAATTTCGAATTGTTTAAGAACTGTTCTTAGAAATCCTTTATATCTAATAAGTAGCTGATACTTCAAATTTCATATTTCTAGGCCCTTCAGTAACATATAAATCGCATTTTTAGAACGTTTTTTGCTCCTACACCCCTTTGGGGTAGTGGCACCGACATAAAACATAGCCTATCTTGGAGCAAACGTTGTCACTATCATTTTGACACCATTATTTTTTAAATCGGTTTGGTATTTCCTGAGATTATGTAGAAACTACCATTTAGAACATTTTTAGAACGCTTTTTGTTCATTTTCACCCCTTTTAAATTTCGAATTGTTTAAGAACTGTTCTTAGACATCATTTATATCTTATAAGTAACTAATATTCCAAGTTTCATATTTCTAGGCCCTTCAGTAACGCAAAAATCGCATTTTTAGAACGTTTTTTGCTCCTGCACCCCTTTGGGGTAGTGGCACCGACATAAAATATAGCCTATGTTCTTAGTTAGACTAACACCATCATTTTGATACCATTACTTTTGAAATCGGTTTGGTATTTCCTGAGATTATGTAGAAACTACCATTTAGAACGTTTTTTAGAACGCTTTTTGTGCATTTTCACCCCTTTTAAATTTCGAATTGTTTAAGAACTGTTCTTAGACATCATTTATATCTTATAAGTAACTAATTTTCCAAATTTCATATTTCTAGGCCCTTT
The DNA here is from genome assembly GCA_963932465.1 of Maratus speciosus. NCBI lineage: Eukaryota > Metazoa > Arthropoda > Arachnida > Araneae > Salticidae > Maratus > Maratus speciosus. The sequence goes on along the minus strand of OZ010793.1, from coordinate 423,798,566 downwards.
AGTAACGCAAAAATCGCATTTTTAGAACGTTTTTTGCTCCTGCACCCCCTTTGGGGTAGTGGCACCGACATAAGATATAGCCTATGTTCTAAGTTGGACTAACACCATCATTTTGATACCATTACTTTTGGAATCGGTTCGGTAGTTCCTGAGCTTACCTCCGACAAATAAACAATTTTTTCCTCTTTATAATAGGAGTATAGAAGTATAGATTACTTTTACTTTAATTATTAAAAATCAGATTTAACGAATTTTTTAAATCTAATTGATAATAAAGAATTCCAAAGGAATTGATAATAAATATAGACTTATCTTTATTAAATGACTTAATAAAGATCAAACCAAACTCTAAAAAAGTGAAAATGTCGGCGAAGGCAGAACACGCAAATTTAGGATTACAAATGCAGAACCTTAAACAGCCTTATACTTAACCAGAGGGCTAGATCACACATTCGCTATTTTTACAAAAATACCATATACCGGATTTACACAATACTTTTGTCTTATATTCTTCTGTGTAAAATAGATTTTTTGTGTGTGTGTCAGAGTAAGAAGTACGATTAACCGACAGCCCATGCAATTGCAGGATTTAGCACTAATGCTAAAAGTCTTAAAGAAAGTCAAATTTCGTAGGCGTACAATTTACCAATTGTATGTGAATACTGTGTGTAACTTTAAGATTGAAGACAAATAGTTTTCTTTTTCACATTTTTATATAACACAGCACACAAATGTTACAAACAATCACGAACACTGAAGAACATATAGAATGATGAGGTGACTTTAGGGTAATAAATAGGGTGTTAGAACAAGTGACGTTCGTAAAACATATTTTTGGGAATACTCCCGCTATAAGCAACAGAATAATTGGGATAAGACCCGCTATAACATAACGTGCCACAATGGCAGCTAAAGAACAACATACTCGATACTTGGGGATAAGACCCGCTCGAATACACAACGTGCCGCAATGGCAGCTAAAGAACAACATACACTATACTTGGGGATAAAACCCGCTCGAATACACAACGTGCCGCAATGGCAGTTAAAGAACAACTGAACTGGGTCACTTGACCGCAAAGCTACGGAGCTCGTTCGGCATGCGCACAAGGTCCGAACATGCCGCCCCGCGTTGCAATGTGCGTAGCACATTCAAAATATTAAAAATACACTATAAATACAAGAACTAAGTAAAATACCAATACCATAAAATAATATTACAATACAAATACAATAATAATAAGTTGCAATAACAAGGACTATACAATACAATAAAATTAAATTCTTTGTTACAAAATGTAAGCTATTTTCTAAAAATAGTTCTATATCGTTCTTAAGAAAAGTTGAATGTAAAATAACATGTAAATCTTAGGTGCACTTTAAAATAAGTAAACAATGAGAAAAAATATGTACATTAGGTTTCATTAATGGGCAAGACGCACAATCTAGATATGGATCTAAGAAAGATATTTTAGGCTGTTTTAACCTTTGCAACCCCAACATTACCATCCTTTCCTGGTATAACCTCTAAGATTCACCCTAGCATCCACTTACAGGGAGGTAAATTGTCCTCCTTTATGACTACCATCGCCCCTAGTTTGATGTTTTCCCTTTTACCTGCCATTTTGAACGATTTTGGAGATGACTCAAGTAATTTAATTGCCAATTTCTCCAAATTAATTGGACGAATTTAGTGATTCTCTGCCACCTAGATAATCTCGATTCTGTGATATCAATCAACTGAGGTTCTGGAATGGCATTGATAGGCCGACCAATTAGGAAATGGCCTGGTGTCAATGCATTAAAATCATTTATATCGGTCGATAAAGGAGTTAAGGGACACGAATTTAGTACCCCTTCGATTTGGGAGGTGACTGTTTGGAATTCTTCCATAGTCAATCTAGCACCTTTTAATGTCCGTTTAAGATAATACTTGAAAGATTTTACACCAGCCTCTCATAAACCACCGAAGTTGGGCGATCTAGGAGGAATGAACTTCCATTCAATAGCTTCTGAAGTAAGGTAATTAGCTAATTTTTCATCCTGTCTACGAACTAACTGATGAAGTTTGTGCAATTCTGATTTAGCACCCTAAAATTCGTAGCATTGTCTGTCATAACAGAAGCGCATTTTCCTCGCCTTGAAACAAAGCGTTTAAGTGCGGCGATAAACGCATCAGATGTTAGATCCGTTACTATTTCTAAATGAATAGCCTTTGTTACTAAGCAAACGGAAATAGCGACATAAACCTTATGAAAAATCCCTTTTCTTTGATTTTTATATTTAATCTCAAAAGGGCCGCAAAAATCGGCTCCTGTATGGTTAAACGTAAAATTTGGAGTTACTCTTTCCGATGGGAGGTCACCCCTGATTTGTTTAGCAGTAACTGGGTTGTTCCTAAAACAGACAACGCAATTATGCACTACTTTTGGCGCTAAATCTTTTCCACTTACGGGCCAAAACCGCATACGTACGTAATGGATTAAAGTTTGGGGACCAATATCAAAATACTTCCTGTGAAAATGCTCAAAATGCATTTTGTGAGCTTATGGCCTTTCGGCAAAAGGATTTGATGCTTCTTATCAAAGTTTAAATCTGAATTTTCCAACCTACCGCCAACTCTTAAGATATTATCTTGATCCAAAAAGGGGGATAAACATTTAATTTTACTGGAAGGGGGAACCCTTGATTCCCGTTTTAAACCCTTAATCTCTTCCTGAAATTCTGCATTTTGTACTAATCTAATTAGAGAAACTTCTGAAATTTTTATTTCTGGGGTTGTGAGGCTGCCTCTGCGCCGGTCTGCTAACTTACATTTGCAATTGTGAAAAAACCTATAAACATATGCCAGTATACGAAGAATACTATAGTACTTACCACTTATGTTGAGAAAAAAATTTACTTCTTCAGGATTCCTGAAAAGAGAAAGAGAAATATTAGAATTGAAATCATTACAGTTATTTTTATAATTTGATTTAGTTTCGGGAAAGTAATCTGTTTCTGGCACAGAAATAGTTTCTTGCTCAGTCACTAAGTCATCAGCCGATCGAAATTTTGGTCCACTAAACCACATTGGATTCTCTACAAGGGAATTAACACTCTCACCTCTGGTCAAGAGATCGGCAGGGTTGTCCTTGCTGGAGCAGTGATACCAAGAGTTCGAATCTGAAAGAGCATTAATCTCTATGACACGGTTTGCCACAAACTGTTTCCATCGGTTTGATGATCCTTTGATCCAGAATAAGGTCATTTTGGAATCCGTCCAATAGTACACTCTCGATGCGATTTTTTGATCTAGGATGGGTTTTACTTTATTGGTAAGCCTTGCACTTAGTAAGGCTCCGAGAAGTTCCAGCCTCGGCAGAGTTATTTCCTTTATCGGGGCAACACGACTCTTCGAGTTCACGAGATTGACTCCACTCCACTCTCTCTTTTTATTCTCAGATAAATTGCAGAGCCATATGCTATTTTACGAGCATCAGAAAAGGCGTGTATTTCTACAGCTATTACTTGATTCAAGCAACCAAGAATTTTCCTCGGAATTTTTAATTCTGCTAAATTTGGAAGTTCTTCGAACCACTTCAACCACCTTTCGTGCACATTAGTTGCCAACTGTTCATCCCATGCTGTCTTCTTTAGCCATAGTTCTTGGAACAGGCATTTGATTCTAATGGTGAATGGCGTGAGCATGCCTAACGGATCGAAGATTTTACCAACTGCTTGCAATAGTAGACGTTTTCAGCTTTTTTGCGATGACAAGAATTCTGTTAAACTTTTGACTTCGAATGTCAGACAAACTTCTCATGTTTTCCAGGACATTCCTAATACCTTGCTTAGATTGCTTCCTAGGCTTATTGCAGCATGTTCTGCTTGAATATTTAAACCTTCCTTTTGCCAGCACTTCAGTAACGCTTCGTCATTGGTTATCCATTTTCGAAGAATCATTCCTGCTTCAGACATTATTTTGTTAGCATTCAGGGAAACATTAAGAGCGTCTTGCAGCATATCTTCGCCAGATATAAAATCATCCACATAAATATATTTATCGAGTAGGAGAACAGTTCTTGGATGTAAGTTCGTAAGCCGCTTGATGTGCTCCTTTATTGTAGCAGATAGGAGGAATGGAGAGGTACTGACTCCAAAAATAACACGTTTGAATCTGAAGACCTTGAAAGATTTTAAATCATCATCATACCACAGAAAACGGACAGAATCCCGATCTTTTTCAGCGAGTGAGATTTGAAGGAACGCCTTCTCGATATCAGAAGAAAAGGCAATTTCGTATAATCTGAAATGGATTAAAATATCAAATAGAAGTGGATTTAAGTTGGTGCCGGGCCATAAACAATCATTAAGGGACAAATCATTGTTATCATGAGAGCTGGTATCGAAGACGATTCGGACCTTTGTAGTAAGTTTATCTTCTTTACAGACCGCATGATGGGGCAAATAATACACTGACCTGTCTAAAACAGGTTCATTTTCTTGCACCTGCTCTATAATTCCTTGCTTTAAATATTCCGTGATTATTTCAGAATATCGTCGAAAAAGTTCTGGGTTTCGATAAAATTTTCTTTTTAGACCTTCCAAATGCTGTTTCGCAACATTAAAATTATCATTTAATTCCTTCCAGTCTTTCTTCCACTGTATCTGAACTTCATATCGATCGCCTACAAATCTGACAGTTTTATCGAATATTTGTTGTGCTTGATCCGTTTCTGACAATTTTGGATCATCATGTTTAATGCCTATAGACTCAAGCTCCCAAAATTGTTTTAAATTATCATTTATTTCATCGAAATCTCTAACGAAATTGCACATAGCAATATTGTTTGTTTGAGTGTTCTCCTCTAGCGCCCCAGTTGGGATCCATCCAAAAACAGTGTCTTGCAGAAAAAGTTTATCATTTATCTTAACTGAATTATGCTTTAAAATTCTATAAAATAATTCAGCTCCAACCCATGCGTGAATTTTTCCCGGTTTGAAATATGTAGGGTCAGTCAATTCCACAATATTCGGTAAATTAATGTCCGATACATCTCATTGCTTTGATGGAATTACATCCGTGATTTTGGGAACAATTAAGAAATCTATTTTCTCCTTGAAAGAGCCATCTTCGTTTGTAATTACACTCGAAATTTTATTTTTTACATTATAAGTATAACCGTTTAATCCTGTAACGGGTACATTAATTATCCTTTTTTTAAATTTCAGCATGTCAGCGCATCCTTAGTTAAAATATTGACATTGCTAGCATTACCCAAAATTACTCTAAACTTTCGTTTATTTCCGAAATTATCTTCTTTATAAACAAAGCATGTACTGAATAAAATTGATTTTCTTTCTTTACATATATTATTTAAGGTCTTTTAAGATTCATTATTTACCGAAATGTTTCTCGTTTCTCTATTTACCGCACCGTCAAGAAGGGAGGAAATTTGGGGGGAAGCCATTTAATTTTTGGATTTGTTTTTTTTAATATCTCGATGAAGTGATGAGCTGTGTCACAATCCACAGGTATTACAGTTATATTTTGAAATGCAAGAATTTACAAAATGAGAGGTTTTCAAGTAATTGGTACACAGCTTATTTTTCGTTACAAAATCGTATCGTTCGGAAACATTCATTTTTAGAAACTGAGAACATTTGTTCAAATTATGAAAAGCCAGTTTGCACAGAATACAAGTTTTTCCGCTTGATTTATCATTCGAATTTAGCATGAAATTTTTTTGTTTGTTCGAAAGAGGAATGTTTTATTTAAGGGTTTTGAAGCAGAGTATCTATTTACGCTTTCTAACGTAGAACTTCGGTTTTCCAAAAATGACATTAATTCATTAAATTGAGGGTATTCTGATTTTTTAATCGAATATTCAAATAATTTTCGAGATTCCTTATCTACCTTTTGCAATATAATATTGATAAGGATAGCATCAGATAGATTGTTTTGTTCATATTGTAATACTTTTAAAGCCCTCAAATTTTTATTTACACAATCAATAAAGGATCTCAATTCTTTAGAAGACTCGTAATGTATTTTTTCATAATTAATTATGGCTGATAAATGAGTGTCAATGAGCAAACGTTGATTTTCGAATCTTTCAGTAAGTGCTGTAACCAATGACTCAAAAGAATCGTCTGGACTCTCTAATTGTTTTGCTTCATTTTTTTAGCGATGCTCGCAAATAAAACAGCTTCTGAGCGTCATTTAACTGGACATTATTGATAATTAAATTTGTAAATTGTACTTTAAAGATTGACCACTCTTAATATTTACCATTGAATGTTGGTAGTGGGATTTCAGGTAACTTAACTTTAATATTATTCAAACTTATAGATTCAATACTATCAGCATGCACATTTATTTCAGAGACCTTAAGATTTTTAAGAAATATGTTGAGACTTACCTCAAGTTTCTCAAGACGATCTTCGAGTTCATCTAACTCGTTTTCAATTTCTGGTAAGTCCTTAATATCAGGGATATCATAATATTTATTCCGTATTTCCGATACCTTTGCCTGAAGCTCAGGTAATTTTTGAATCTTTATTTCGAGCTCGGTATTCGAGTAATTAATTTCGTCTGTATTATCTTTTACGAAATTTTCTAATTTCGTTATAGTACCTTTTAGATCACCTTTCGTTCTATTTAATTTATCCATAGCAGCTATTTCGATGCGATATCGACGGACCACAAAATTGTATGTGAATACTGTGTGTAACTTTAAGATTGAAGACAAATAGCTTCCTTTTTCACATTTTTATATAACACAGCACACAAATGTTACAAACAATCACGAACACTGAAGAACATATAGAATGATGAGGTGACTTTGGAGTAATAACCCGCTGTTAGAACAAGTGACGTTCGTAAAACATATTTTGGGGAATACTCCCGCTATAAGCAACAGAATAATTGGGGATAAGACCCGCTATAACATAACGTGTCACAATGGCAGCTAAAGAACAACATACTCTATACTTGGGGATAAAACCCGCTCGAATACACAACGTGCCGCAATGACAGCTAAAGAACAACATACTCTATACTTGGGGATAAAACCCGCTCGAATACACAACGTGCCGCAATGACAGCTAAAGAACAACATACACTATACTTGGGGATAAGACCCGCTCGAATACACAACGTGCCGCAATGGCAGCTAAAGAAAAACTGAACTGGGTCACATGACCGCAAAGCTACGGAGCTCGTTCGGCATGCGCACAAGATCCGAACACCAATAATTCGCCGAAACATTAAGAATAATTCTGAGACAGCTGGTTCCTGGATACCTTGGTCTAAAATTAACAAAAATGTTGAAAACAAACCTATGTTCGGCAGCCTCACAAGTAAAGCAACTATAGTCCGTGGCATCGAATTTTGATCTTTATAGCTCATTCGATTCGTTTCATCGAACTTAGTAATTTTATACCTCGAATATCGGCTGTTGAGTTTTTATAATGACAGGGGGCCGGTTCAAAGCTCAAAATTTTGTTCATTGGAAAACAGATGCCTTCAAAGAAATAAGTGCGATTTAAGTTCACTAATTGTTTTTACAGTGCCATACATTGCCAATAACCACTATAAGGTTATATTATTGCTGTTATTATAAGAAAATAAAGAAGAAAGCTACGTCACCCCTACAGATTACTGTTTTAACTCGTTGCACTCGTATGACAGTCTGACAGCACATCATCTTTCTTTGCAAAATTTGTTTTTGATACCAGTAATAAAGATATATAAAATTTGCCTTATTTAATTAGAACATTTTTGAAACTGTGTACTTGAAGGAAACTTCTTTTAAAAAAGTGGTGTCAACCGAATAAAATTTGTATAAGAGACGACCGAGTCGAAACGGTTAAAATTCAAGAAAGAAAGCAGTGCGGTTTTGAATGCGTCGTTGAGTCTGCTGAAAAAGCCTTTGCTCGTTGTGCGGACTATGGGAAATATTTTTGTTTTACTCACTTCTTCGGAATAAACAATGTATCAAAAACTGACTATCATCAATGTATGTCAGTGTAAGAACCATAAATAAATTTAAATCTTACTTATTTCTTTCATGGACGCTGGTTTTCAATGAACGAAATTTTAAACTTTGACCTGGCCCACTGCCATTATTAAAACTCAGTAGCCGATATGCGAGGTAGCAAATTACTTAGCTCGATGAGACGAATTGAATGAGCTCTAAAAATCGAAATTTACCGCCACGGACTATAGTAGCTGTATTTGTCAGGATTCAAAGACAGTCACGTGTAATAGTGTTCCTGATGATAGCGTTTATGAAGTTTGTAGTCTCATACAAATGCAAAACTTCTACTGGCTATTCTACGAGATAAAACTTGCATATCGAAGAAAAGGGAGCTTATTTCTTCTCAAGAACATCCCTGTCAATACCAAACCTGTGTGAAAGCTTTAACTGAATAAAAGCTGAAAAAAGTGCATTGGACAACTTTGGGAACTCTATGCCTGCAGATGAGACTTGTCGTCATACTAACAATACATGTTTGGGCACATGGCAAACTCACTTGCATGTCATCAGTCGAGAAGTAAGCAGGCTTTTGGGCGTTTATCAGCAGGTGACTTTAAAAGTATTTCACATTCTATCGTAATTGGAAGAAAGAAATGCCTACCCACAGAGAAAATGCATTTTGAATGTATGAAATTTTGTGGAAAAATAAAATTATACAACCAATTTTGTTATTTCAATAAACTTTTAATAGTGAATTCCGGTTTATATTTAAGTGTCTCTTATATCGAAAATCATAGTTTTAGTTAAATGTAACAGTTCAGTAGATTTAACGATCCTCTGGGATTCATGTATGGATGTGCTATTATAGTTCCGTTTTCCACTTTTTATCACTACAAAGTAATTATAATATGTAACATAACATCAGAGCTTCATATTGATTTCATAGCTACGTTACGTTCAGAGCTTTACAGCTAATATTTATTGATAAAATAAAGCACACAATAATTAAGAAATATAAAAAGTACCATAATACAGTCACGTTTTACCGATTTTTTTTCACGAAGAAACTTGATTATACTAACAAAATATGCTTAACGCAAATTGCAAGTTGAAAAGACTATTGCGTTCTTTTATATTACAATAATATTTGTTACATCTTATATAGTATCTAAAATTTATAAGGCTATTTGTATGAACACATAATTCTTTTAAAAAAAATTATCCAGTTGTTTCTTATATTATTGCATTATTATGTAGGGGAGATGAGGACATATGAGAACAGTTCACACAAATAAAGCTTTTTCTCATAACTGGTTAATTTCTATGAACAAAAACTACTCAATATAGTAAACAGAACTTTTTTATGCCTGGTAATTTTTTTAAATCACCTTTACAGTTCTTAGTTTTTTAATAGTTTTATAAAGTCAAAAAATTGTTCCCAAATGCCTGACCGGCGAGATAGTTGTGAACACACGTGGGTCACATATGCACACAAGGAAAAATATCCTTTGACATGCTTTTTATTTTATTATTCATTTGTCATCATAATCATTAGTTATAGTATTACCTGTTAAATTCCTCATAATGAAATATATATTAATTTCTGGGTGGAATGTTTAAGCAAAACATTATAAAAAGAAAATAAGGAGATTTGCAGGGGGGATTGAGGCCTATGATAAATTAAATATTGTTGTAATATAATAAAAAGTAAATAAGTAAATTTTAAAAAAAGTAAAAGTTTTTACATTTTGCTTAGGCGCTTTAGTTTGGGTGAGATTTTAGGGAGGGGGCATTTAGATAATATTTATCGGTAATCTGCCGAAATACGAAAAACTCTCTCCCCTGTATTGACCTTATTTACTTCTAAATTAATGATAAAGAAGGTTTTTTTTAAGGATTTTTAAAAATATAAATTCCCCCCCCACCCCCCAATTTAACTTCTTTTACTTTTGAAGGAGGGAAAATGAGGCTTACAATCGGGATTTTACGGTAGTTATCAGTTTAGAAATTTTACTTTCTTAAAATATTACAGATATCTATCTCCATTCAAAGAATCATTCACATAGCTGTTTTAGAGATGGAAATAAGCCATCATTGCAAGTTTGGAACAAATGTAATAGAAAAATTTGCAAAGTTGTTTAACGTAATACATTTTTGTATTAACAATGCATAAAAAATATTCTTTTAAAGCGTTTGGTGAATTAACACATAACACTTATTGCATTTTAGAAAACATTAAACTTATTTAAATTACAATTGAACGTAAACGAGCTTGTTGCTCTTCATGTACTTACTGACAGATGTGTTTGTGGAAATTTCGATACAAAATCAACTTTGTGTGACAGATCCCTTCTATTTCAGGAAAATTATAGACATTAGAGCTGACATTATTACTCATGAATTTAACTGAAAGGAACAGAATCACAGAATGGTTATTGGGACACTTATGAACAGTACATATCTGTCCCAACTAGTCTGTTCACAAATGCCCGACATGGCTGCTACAGTTAACTTTATAAATTATTAACGTTTCTTAATTTTAGAAGAAATAAACCTTTATCAAAAATATTTATCATTATTCACAGTATATGTTGAAACATTAAAATTCAAATAAATGAATAAATAAATAAAGATATTTGCTTATCAATTTGAAACTAGATTTTACTCTTGAGTTTTACTCTATAAACAGTGTTTTGGCTACTGAGGACAAACAAAATGTGAAACATTTTCAAAAAAATTTTACCATATGTCCACAGGTGCTGCCATCTTTTGTAATTTTTTCAAATAAAAAACATATAATAACTATTGAAAAATTGTGATGTTCGCATCTGTTCCATATTCACACGTGCCCCCTTTTACCCTACTTATTGCACACCAGTTGTCGTATTTAAAAGGGAGCGTTTTTTCACAAAGGAGTATTTTGATATCAACCTTTTATCGTTATTCACATTAACTTTTCACTACATTATTGCAAGTTACATTCATGTTTGACGTGCAGTAATTAATCATAGAGGATTTTTTTACGTCTTAAATAAAAACTATATCCAATACAATGACTATTTTTCAAACGCAAATTGTGGCTAAATGACCACGTAGCCCGCATTTATAGAAAATTACCGAGAATCGTCCGATCCAATTCATAAGTAAGTTATCTCATAATTCACTAGCATTACTTAACCCATTAACCGCCAAAACTATAAAGTAGAAAATTTAAAATTTCTGGTTGAAAGGCGTTTGCCACCACAAATTCAGGAATATAATTTTCGATTTATTAAAATATCAAAAGTTCTTCCAATAAATAAAACAATTTCTTTAGTTGTAAAATAGTGGTGTCAAAGTAATTAATTTTAGTATGAGCAATTATTTAGATCGTTGCGTGAACGCAACACCAGCAGATAATGGGTTAATAACATATGTTGTAAGTCCCGAGAACCAATTTATAATCACCCTATATATTTTTAAATCTAATTTTCAGTGAAATACACTGCTCAAAACAATTAAAGGATATTGAGGTTGCGGATGGATCTTGTGGCTGGAGAATTGTTTATAAGATTGATACATGATCGACAGACGTGGTAGGCTATATGAGAAATAATTAGAAATGTTTGGCAGAAAAAAAAATTTTTGTATGGAACATTTGGGCACAAAAGGAAAAAAAAAAGCACAATTTGTGCATATGAGAAAAAAAGAATAAAAAAGGTGTTTATTTCAAAGAAAATCGTTTTCAGTAGAACGTATGATTTCCCCGGACGGCCAGCAACCCTGAACACCTTCTAGGCAGGGAGTCAATGAGGCTATGAAAGAGGAGCTGCGATATTCTGTCCCACTCCTCCAGAAGACTCCTTTCCAGTTATTTGAGAGTTTGTGGAGGTGATAGGTGGCCAGCAACCCATCTGTCTAGAATATCTCAAACATGCTCTATTGGGTTCATGTACGGAGAAACACGCTGGCTATTCCAGTCGTATAATTCCTTCCTCGAAAAGAAAATCATCCACCAAGTGAGCACGACGTGGCCTGCAATTGTCGCCCACTAACATGAAGTCATCTCCAATTGCTGCAGCGTAAGGGACTACCATACCTCTGAGAATCTCATTCCTATATCGCTGTCTGGTCAGATCTCTATTTCGAATGATGTGGAGGTCAGTGCGCCCATCAATGGAGATGCTAGCATGGACCATCACTTCCCTACAGCCAAATCTGGTACTTCCTTGCTCGAACGCAGGATTGTTTCTAGTGCCACGTTCCCTCCAAATGAAATGCGCCTAGCATCAGGATGAACAGAAAATTGGGACTCGTCAGAGGAAGTAATATTACCACATTTATTTCTCCTCTAATTCACATGCTCTGTTGCCCACTCCCTGAAGGCGCCATGTGCCTTGTTGTTAACGTAACAATACCATTGGTCTATGAGCATACAGACCTACAGCGTGGAGCCGATTTCGGACAGTTTGAGTCGAAACTGTGGTGCCAGTAGCCGAGCGAAGGTGTTGTTGAAGCAGAATGGCATTCAAATGTCGGTGTTTCCCAGCCGTTAGCGTGTAATATTGTTATCCATTGGGCGTTGCTGTACGCCTACGACCTTGCCCTTATCTTCGGCCTGCATTTCCAGTCTCCAAAAAAAAAACGGTTATAGATTCTGGAAATCACAATTTGTGAAACTCCAGTTGCTTCTGCTAGTTCGACTTGTGTTTGGCCCCCTCTAACCGACCAACAACTCTCCAAGCTTCTGATTCGGTTAAATGACTTTGCTGATGTATCACATACTCATCTAAACAAAGCACTTACTGAATGTCGACCATTGTTTTCCGCTTTGTCTTTCAGTATGTTGAAAGCGAAATTTCATTCGCTGCCGCTAAAGCGTCGTTTTTGAAGTCAAACTCAAAATTTTTACACTCCGAAGTTTGAAAATGAGAAACAGTTGCATATGTGACTTTCTTCTTCCATTTTCCGCAAAAAAATTTCGCTTATACCGTTATTTTATATAAGACTTCTTTGATTGTTTTGAGCAGTGTAGTAAGTTTTTGTTAACTTATAACAAGATGAGATCGGCATTGAATTAAATAAAAACTTATGCATTTAAATTGCATTTTTAACAATCATACAATAACGGAATACTATGATTATTTACTTATTACCTACACATATATATATATATATATTTTTTCAAAAACTAATATTGCTGACGAAGTATTAAACTTCCTAAAGTATTCTTTAGTTGTTATAAAAGATTAAATAACAAATGCCCTCTAAAGATACATAAGAAATACGTCTGGATTTTATTTTAGGGAAAAGAATACAAACTTAGAGACTGGCAGGCATTTCTGTACCTTAGAGGTATTTACTAAAGAAGTCGAAAGAAAAATGACGTAACGAGGCGATTTCGTTGAGAGTTTTTTATTTGTTGTTTTTCTAAAGATCTTAACTATAGATGTTTTATTTTCTACTGACAACGTAAGATATCCGAGTACTATTAAATACTTTCTTAGGAACAAGAATCTATAAATATCGATTTCGCAAGAATTTTCTTCTTTATATTGCAAAATCTTTATACTTTCTTTCTTTTCTTTCATCAGACATTTTATGTCTGGATTTTCCTATAAATTGAAAAACATTCATCATTGAGACAACATTGATTTCAAAGAGAAACTGTGATTTCAGCAACTTTAATTTTCGAAGAACTGCAATTAGTGACGGAAATCTATATCACAAAAAAATTATTTTAACTCTATAAAAATGGAAAAGGCCACTATAATTTCTAAAGCTATTTCTTAAGTGCTTACTCCTTTAATCAGATCACTTACAAGAAATAATTTTCAAACTAAAAGTAAAGTGACATCGCGCGAATTACTAAATCTACGACTGACTTACAATTGCAAAATTCATTTATGAACATTGTTTTTATTATATACAGGGTATTGCCGAATTCAACCGACAAATTCAGAGAGGTTAAAAGGTGACATCAAGAGAAACAAAAATTGCAATGGAACATGGATTCGCAAACTAGATTTTTAATCAAAAATACAGGGTGTTCTACCTAACTCAACTTCGTTTGTCGGTAATAACTTTTAAAAAAACTGAAGAATATTTAATGAAACTTTTCAAAGACATGCTCACTTTTATTATAACTGTAATAGTATCAAAAAAGTGATAGAAGTTTCCATTATGCTCGTCAGCAGTATATACTTGACACTTCACATTATGACGATTCACACATATTTCACATTTATTCTGCTATTATCAGTCAGATCTTTTGGTGATGTTATCATATTTCATACCAAACGATGTACATATCTTTACATTTTAACTGCAAATTTTTTTTCTAAACATTATTACCGTCAACCCGAGTTCAGTTAGGTGTTAACACCGTGTATTTTTTACTAAATTAGTGGTTTGCGGCCCCATGTTCTATGGTGATTGTTCATGCTCCTACTGATGACTGAAATTGTTAAAAATGCAGTACTGGCTGTCTCGATAGCAGTCGTGGATCACATCCAGCAGTAATAGCGTAATAGAAGTGGTCAGAACATCAGGTAATTCCATCCTGTTATATTAGTATAATAATTAGTTGTATTGCAGTCATCGAGTGAAGGCTGTGCAATACATCTTTCGGTGAACGTTTTCCCAGAATAAATTGAAACAACACATAATATCAGCTCAGCCGTTGCCACCGAAACAATCAAGGCTTGAGGACACGAGTTGTGACGTCATCACTAATCGACCGACTTCTCACTAGTGTTGGAATTCACATCGGAAAATCTTTAATAGCAATTTTCTTTTATTTTATTTGTGGAATAGCTATTATCTTATAAAACAATAATAACTATTTAAACTTACTGGTGAGAATTCGAAATCCTTAAATAAAAATTCAGCCAGACGCGGAATGACTCAGTGTTGCCGCATCTGGTTGAATTTTTATTGGGGTACTCCAAATTCTCACCAGTAAGTGTAAATAATTATTATTGTTTTATCAGATGATAGTTATTCCTCAAATAAAATAAAAGAAAATTGCATTCAAAATTTTCCGGTGTGAATTCTAACAGTAGTGAGAAGTCGGACCATTAGTGATGACGTCACAACTCGTGTCCTCAGGCCTTGAGTGTTTCGGTGGCACCGGCTCAGCACTTTATTAGAACATCTTTCGGCGGCGCAGTTTCCACCAAAAATATTAACCATCTCTCCATAGTAGTAATTAGGGCTAAAACAAAGTTGTATATAAACGAATAAATGGACGGTGACCAGGGGATGGTATGTAAACTGGAAATACGTCTCAAATCTCCCGAAAAACAGTGAGCATCGACTTTTTGTTCCTCAAGTGTAGGAATACAAATATGATATAGATCGCGCTCTCAATCAATGAATAATTAAGAATATCACGTCATGGAAAGAGTGCGGTCAGAGCAAGCGGATGAATTTGAAGGGGAAAAGGATAACCTCAGAAATACGCGGAAAAGTAAAAATGGAAGCTAAAAGAACTTTCTAGAAAGAAAAAAGCGCGGAAATGGAACATTTAATTTGAGAATACTAAAAGCGTAATATTTAAGCAATTTAAACAAGTGAGACATTAAATTAAAGGGAAATTAGCAGAGTTAACGATAGCGATTATTTAAGAATAAGGATTTAGTGAATATAAAGTAGTAATTTAGAATAAGATAAGGAAATCGTGGAATTAGATCTAATAATGTAACATATATATATATATGTATATATATTAAATATATACATATTGCTGGTAATACACCAGGTAGGGTGTGTTGCGAGAGGGATTCGTCACAACAGAGAGTTTTCTGCAGTATTACTTTTATCTGCATTCAATTTATTTTGAGAGAAGAGTGTGATTGTAAATAAAGGCGTTACAAAACACGCTTACGGTGCGTGCTCACTTTGGTTGTTTATATCTGTTGAAGTTTCGAACTCTATTTCAAACTCCTTTGCGCACAGTCGACATTGTGTGTGAGCTGTGCAGAAAGAACTTTTTTATTATTATTAGTTTACGTATTCATCTAGCGAGAAGTTCGATCGCAAAATGATTCTCTGATAAATATTTTAATGTTTACTATTTTGTGCTAGTTTTCTTTTAATGTGAATTAAATTATTGTTTTGTCAAAATATTTGAATAATGTTTTCGAACGAAAATAATTAATTTAAAGGCGTTCAAACCATAGAGAAGGTGTGGCTTATGATGGCCCTATTATCTACACGAGTGAAATAGGCCCAAAGTGTGAGTGCCCTCCGTGAGGGTCTCTTTAAGGGAACCTAATCCGTATTTAAGCAAGGATACCATAGAGAAGAGATAGGGGTGGAGTACGTATTCCCATTATTCCTTCCCTTGAAAAGTGACATCAACATGACAGGTCCTACCCATGTAAAAAAATTCAGATTTGGCGCGTTATCGCTTGCTGGGCAATTTTGAAATTGTTGATGGTCTTGAAATAAAAATACGCAGTATCCAGATTATATAATTATGCTTTTCAGTATTTTATAACATAATCTTTAATTACATAAACACCTTTAATAATACACTGTTTCAAAATTAAAGGGAAAACTAGTTAAATGGATCATGTTATCATGGAATTATTTCTTAGCAAAATGCATTCCAGACAGCGTGTCCAAGAAAGAAAGATAATTTTACAATTAATTAACTTAAATGCTTTACAATAAAAAAAATTGAGAATTTGTAAATTATTAAATTGATTAGGCCTTCAATTTGTTACTGCGTAATTTAAGTTATTGATAATTAAACTGATATTTTAAGGGTGTTAGTAATTTTAGATCCTTATTTGTGAGCCTAAATTACCAGATTCCTAAAGTATCAATTTCAGAAAAAGCTCCTTCTGTCATATATGGTGTCTTTTTGTTTGTGTAAAATGAATGAATGCGTATTGGTAGTGTTATTTTACCTTCGGGTCTGAAGAGGTTAATAATTTCCTTACATAAGTAGTTTATTTTTTCAGGTAAACACTAGGATAAGTTGCCGATCCGGCTCTATATCCTAGATATTATCAGTAATATGAATAGCAACAGTAGAACAAGGGAATTTAATTTTTCTTATATGGTATCAATTATTTTTTTTTATAAATGCCACCTGAAATGCAATCAAAAGTTACCACAGTTAAATTTTTTTTAATCTATCTGCTACAGCCTAAACTATTTAGCATAAAAAACCGATAAATTTTAAATTCGAATTTACTCGAATCTTAGTTTTTAATCATATCCTACTGTTGTTCTGGGGTGACGATATATGCATATATTATTTGGAATAAAAGATATGAGTAAATAATGATTTTAAACGAGGAAAGTATCTCTGATTCCGATTATGTTAATGCACTATCACCTCATTGTATAGTTATTATCAGGAGGCAATAAAAAAGCATGATGTATCCGAATGTGCGATATAACCTCGATTATACACGATAACCTCGAAAGAACTAAGTAAATGAAAAGTGTAGTAGTTTAAAAGTAGATGTTTTATATTTGTTTCCAAACTTTCATTTATACGCACGTTGCAAATCATTTACATATAGTAGAATTAAGTATAGAGGATGACGCTTATTGTCGTATACGTATAAACTTTTTAAAAAGTTCAGTAAGGGTTTTAATCAAACTTATGTATATATTTGTTTAATTTTGGGAAACATGACAAAAAAGAACGATATATCCGAAAAGCGATAAAACGCGGCACAATGTTACGAGCGGTTGCTGTACCTGTTTATGCTTTAAATTTTTATCCTTAAATTAAAAGATATTGCAATATTTTTCAAAAACTATTATCGATTTATTACCTAAATTTTAATAAATCAACCTTGTCCCAGGAACGTTAACAAAAGATAGGTAAAATGATACATTGTGAAGTAAATTTTTCACGGCAACTTTAAAATATGGACGTCACAAATTCTCTTATATTTTAAATTTTGGCACTAATGACTCGCAAAAAATATTTTGATAAATGACGATATATTTATAAGGTGTTTCAAGGATAATTTAAGCGAAGGGAAAATTGATCGTTCTATATCATTATATCACGTAGCGAGTACGAAAATTTCGAAAACTGTCACCATATATTTAACGTTCATCTTATATAGAAATATATTTAAGATTTATAAAAGTATTCCCTTCAACAATTAAAGATGCATCTTCTTTTACTCGTGTTAATCATATGTATAAAAACGTTTAATAAATGTATTTATTTACCTTGAAAATGTGAGATATTCTTATTTTAGCATACGACAGTTAATAAAAGAAAATGCGATTTTTCGAAAACATATGTTATAAAACAAACCGCACAAACACTTCAATAATTATGGTAATTATAATTAATAATGTATGAAGATTTTTTGGTGCAAGCAAGAAATTAACGGAAACTTTAAAGTTGTTTGTCTCAAAATATTAAAATTGGGCTTATTTTTAAATGCTTTAAAAATGTCTCTTGAAGTACTTAATATTTTTACATGGAACCGCCCACGGAATTATAAATTATATCTATATGTGAAGGTCGAACTTACATTTGTTTATTACTCCAGTAACACATACACAAATGACTTATGAATAAAATTCTGAAATAAACAAATAAACTTATACAATACTCAATAGAGTCAAACACTGTTTTAAACACTAGTGTCGTGCAGGAAATTTTCACCTTGTTATTAATAAACTTTATAATATATTTATAACTACTTAAAAGGTGACAAAAACATATAAAAACATATAAAAATATTATTTAATGTAACCCGAGATCTTTCAAGCACACACGCGTTCATTTTCAAATGAATACAAGATGATTGACTGAATAGAAATACATTTTAAAAACGAAAACAAAATATTACGCATGCGCAAGCGGACTTCAATCCATTTCTCAGCAGAGGGGTGAAAAGATCAGTTCATACTATCAGGAGGTCGTGATATATTTAGGATATTGTACCAAATTGCGGGAATATTATAGGAAAGGACATCGTTACAAACATTATCACTTCTATGTAAAATTTCAATGGATTCACGGATTATTGACGAGTAGAGGTAGACGGTGAAATGATAATTTTACTTTTTCGAAGTATATCTTAATATTTTCTGTTTGATGTAATCTGTATAAAGCTGAATTTGGTTTGTTAAACTTGATATCAGAAAAGTGCTCTTTTAATCTTTCCTTAAATTTTCGACATGTCATACCAATATAAAATAAACTCTTATGCTGTTCTGTGCTGAATGGGATGACGTAGACTCCAGCTTTTTCTTAATCGGGAATAGGATCAATTTTGCTGTGAATCAATTATTTCAATTTTGTTGGAGGTTTAGCTATTAAATTAATATTATATTTTAGTAATGCATATCTTAATCTTTCATAAAGCTGTGGGATATATGCAAATGTGCAATAAATAGACTTGCTGAAACTTAATTCCTTCTTCTGTCTTGGTTGTTTTGCTTGATTAACTAATTTATTAACGTGTTGAGGAGGGAAACCATTCTCAATAGCAATTTGTTTTATTATACTAATCTCGTTTTCTAGGTATTTCTATGTACAAACTTCGAAGGCACGTTTAACGTAAAACCTGTAGGCAGCAATTTTATATGAAAATGGTGAGTTACAATCAAAAGGAATAGTGTTGTTAGATCTGCATGGTTTTCTGTAAATAGCACGCTCCAATTTATTTCCATAACTATTCATTATTAATTTAATATCAAGGAAGGGTAAAATACCCTCTTTCTCATCATTTTTTTAACCTCCTGTTCAAACTTAATGAGTTGGATACAAAGATAAAGTTTACATTAGAAAATGAGAAAGTGGGTATTTTACCCTTCCTTGATATTAAATTAATAAAGAATATTTATGGAAATAAATTGGAGCGTACTATTTACAGAACACTATGCAGATCTACCAACACTATTCCTTTTGATTGTAACTCACCATTTTCATATAAAATTGCTGCCTACAGGTTTTACGTTAAACGTGCCTTCGAAGTTTGTACAGAGAAATACCTAGAAAACGAGATTAGTATAATAAAATAAATTACTATTGAGAATGGTTTGCCTCCTCAACACGTTAATAAATTAGTTAATCAAGAAAATCAACCAAGACAGAAGAAGGAATTAAGTTTGAGCAAGTCTATTTATTGCACATTCGAATACATTCCACATCTTTATGAAAGATTAAGATATGCATTACTAAAATATAATATTAATTTAATAGCTAAACCTCCAACAAAATTGAAAGAATTGATTCACAGCGAAATTGATCCTATTCCTGATTATTAAAAAGCTGCAGTCTACATCATCCCATTCAGCACAGAACAGCATAAGAGTTTATTTTATATTGGTATGACATGTCGAAAATTAAAGGAAAGATTAAAAGAGCACTTTTCTGATATCAAGTTTAACAAACCAAATACAGCTTTATCCAGATTACATCAAACAGAAAATTTAATATAAACTTCGTAAAAGCTAAAATTATCATTTCAATGTCTAACCACTACTCATCAATAATCCGTGAATCCATTGAAATTTTACTTAGAAGTGATAATGTTTGTAACGATGTCCTTTCCTATAATATTCCTGCAATTTGGTACACTGTTACAAATATCGTGAAAAATTACCTCTGTTTTTAAAGGCTCTCTATTTTCTGACCAATGAGAACGCTACACAAACACCTATGAAGCGTTCTCATTGGTCAGAAAATAGATAGCCTTGAAAAACAGAGGTAATTTTTCACGATATTTTTAACAGTGTACAATATCCTAATATATCACGACCTCCTGATAGTATGAACTGATCTTTTTACCCCTCTGCAGAGAAATGGATTGAACTCCGCTTGCGCATGCGTACTATTTTGTTTTTGTTTTTAAAATGTATTTCTATTGAGTCAATCATCTTTTATCCCTTTGAAAATGAACGCGTGTGTGTTCGAAAGATCTCGGGTTACATTAAATAATATTGTTATATATTTTTGTCACCTTTTAAGTAGTTATAAATATATTATAAAGTTTATACAATACTTCCAACTATTTTTTTTAAATATGAATTTTTCTGAAATATACAGAAATTTACTTTTAGTCTTAAGATCATACTTATTATTTCTCAAGCCAACATCTATTTTTATACGGACTCTTCGAATACAAACACACAGCGATAAGTGGGGTATCGAACGAAATGTTTTTGAACGTGATTTTGACATAGTATTGTCATATATTTTTAAATTACGTTGTTTGATTAAAATCACAGTTAATTAAAAATTAATGAAAAAGTATCAACAAATATTCTCGAAGATTGCAGTGCTAAAGACTTGCACGGCTCTATTGGTATAGCTATAATCTGTAAATCTGGAAAATTTGCATGGAAAAATATTACGTAGTTCAAGAAAATCTTCCACGGGAGTTTTTAAAAAAAGTTTTGAACATTTTGAGATATTTTTGTATCATTTTAGACACAGTTTACCCGTGGAGCAATTTTAGTCATAACTAACCTAGGTACAGAAATATTTTGTGTGGTTTTCATTATTGATTTTTATTATTTAACAGTCGCATACTTCTTTAATAATAAAATATTAGAATGAGAAACTTTGAAAATTATTCAGAAAATTTTCTTGAACTTTTGTAATTTTAACTTTGTAAGGCAAAACTCTTATTTTGCAACTGTTTCATAGGTCCGGAATAAAATTAGAAGATGTTAAAAAGGTCAATGTGTCGGAGAGATCTGCGTTTTATCTATAAATATTCACAGTGATAGCAGATTTTGTATAAGTGAAAAAAAAAACTCGACAGAAGAGTGCATTGCTGCAAAAATAAAAAATTAAAAAAATAGAATCAGAGTGATTTGCAATTCCAAAATCACTACGTGTCCATAGTACATGTCGGTCCTAAATATTATCGGTGTGTTATACGTAATGCAGCATAAAACATCATATCAATGGGAATTTTAATAATTGGGTACTTGTACACAAACGCGTGATTTTAGATAGCCGGTTAAACAGAAATTCACCATAGAAAATACTTTATCACGAACAATATCAATCTGAAAAGTCTAATGAAGTCTCTCCAAACCGTAGTTAACTTTTATCTAGTTTTACTTTTGCTTCGGTCTTTTGAAGCACTTGATATTAAAACTTGACAATACGTATGTTTCTCACATTCATTCCTTTTAAGTATGACAATGCGAACAGAAATAAACATAAAAGTATCGTAGAATGTAATAAAAGCTCTCAAAATTTTGATATTTTAAATAATTTCCGAAATTTATCCACTAAAGTCCCTTGCCAATCTCTTAACTTCGGATCGGCTACTACTATCTATCTATATTATAAAGGACAAACATATCTGTGCGTAACGCATACGTCATTCTTCGAATGGCAACACTCTGAAATTTGAAATGAAATTACGGTTTTGCAATTTTATGCTACTGCAAATTTTTAAACTTCTAAACATCGCACAGTTTCAATTTTTATAATGTAATATAGGGGAAAAATGTACTTTTTAATGCAATTTTTTTGAAAACTCTATCTCAATTTATTTTTGAGATATTAATTTTTTTATAGTTTTTAGTACCAATTTTGTAATTGTGGCAACTGAAGTACACCATTTCTGTTAAAAGTAAAGGGAAAATACTTATGGTTTCATATTTTTATTGATTATATCCTTATTGATGCCATTTTCACATTACAAATAAAAGTAACTTTTTTTTTAATAATTTTTGAACAGAAAATGACGTCAGCCATTAAAAAAGCACGCATTCTTCTTCATAAATCAGTTACATTTCAATATTTTTACATTACGCTGATACTGAGTTTGAGACGCTAGGCAAAATGATTCATTGAGTAAAAATGAGGTCATATTTAAAACAAAACGATCATTTTCTTTGAAAAACTAAATATTTGATCAATACTAAATGGCCAATACGATGAAAACTAAAGGCAAATTTCTGAATTTTTTATTCGCGGGTACTGAGATTAGAACTCAAAGTTTGTGAGTATGTTCACATGCAAAGTTGTATAGGACAAACGTGACTTTAAGTTTAGAAATACATTCATTAATAATCTATTGTGCGTTAAAATACTTTTAAATTGTGAACTTGAGTGGTCCGTATTTATATTTTTAGAATGTGAAAATAACGTGCAGTTTAGATTTTATGGGGTAAAATTTTATGATTTGACAAAGCAAAATCTTTTTTAGTGATTTTTCATCCCATAAAAACAAACGTGAGAGCCTCAATTGCTAACTTCATCATAATTATTCATCTTGATTACGTATTCTAATACAGTTTAAAAAAAAATTGGTACAGATGTCATATTCGCCCCATATTGGCGCGATTTTTTTCTGTCGCCAATATCATACAGGCAACAGGTACTTAACTTGCGCCAAAGTGTCGTTATTTTGCTTGATGTGGTAACCCGGATAATGTTGTTTATGCTGTTGATGTTTTCGCCAAATTGGCAACCGAAAAAAATCGCGCCAATATGGGGCGAATATAATATCTGTGCCAAAAATTTTAGCAGTTGAAGTAACGAAAATATTATTTGTTTTAAGAGTTAGACAGTCAAAGTAAGATTATTTTTTTATTGTAATTATTTTTGTAGGTTTATCATAAATTTGATCTAGCAGTTTGTTTCTAAACATTTTAGTTCGTTGAATTTCGACGGGTTCCAACTCGTATTCATAAAAGTGGTGTCTAGGTATAGTAAAGTAGACATGCGCTACAGAGTGAAATTGACTACGGTGTTCGAAAACTGCGGAGTTAGCATTCCTATTTCGAAAACGGAAAGAGAATAGGGAAAAAAGTGATTTACAAAATTGTAGAGCATCATCGATTTAGAACGAAAAGACACCTTGTGGACATTAATGCGAAGAATGGAATGGCTAAAACGCGCATTTGTTTTTCCGCGATTTTCAACACTGCGACGTGACAAAACGATCTTAGAAAAAAAAAACTAGTTATAACAATATACCTTTATTTGAGATGTTGAAATTTTTCACCGCCAGCTACAATGCACATTTGGATGCACATTTGTCCTAAAGATAATCATTTCTCCTTGCGTTCAAGTTTCGAAACGTCACAGTGTAGGAAATCATGAAAAAACAAATGAGCATTTTAGCCGTTCTATTCTTTGGATGTCCATAAGGTGTTTTTTTTCGTATTAAATCGATGATGCTCTGCAACTTTGTAAATCACTTTTTCACTATCTTTTTCCGTTTTCGAGATAGGAATGTTAATTACGCAGTTTCCCACCAGGTGGTGCCGTAGGCGATTTCATTCAGTAGCGCATGGCTACTTTACTATACCTAGACACCACTTTTATGAATATGGCAGCAGCCGTTCTGACGTTAAGAGGGTGGCAAGGGACTTTAGTAGGCATACTGTATAATTTTTTTATGATAAATTGTATCTTACAAGTTAGTGGTGGCTCTTTCATTAGTGCACATGAGCACGTGAACCCCAAAAGGAAATTGAATAAGTAATTTAACAAATTAAATAAAATAATTATAAAAAAAAATTATTTCTTGTCAATCTCCAATTTACAAGTATCATCCACTCACTCTCCTCCATCTCTCTCTGTTTTTAGATGCATCCAAAACTAACCGTCACTAAAGAAAGTTTGAAAGTTTTCAACACTGAGCGCGCCCTCTCTTTTCTTGATCGCACATGGCAGAAGAAAAGCACTTTTCAAAATCGGCTTCTGCGGACGAGAACAGGAGATACGAAGTCCAGGGTACGCCTCGCTCTGGGCTTTCCGTTCGGCACAATCTCCAACGTGCGGTAATTTTTAATTTTTAGCGATCATTTTCTTCCATGTTTCATTTCTCTTGAGATTTGAACATTAATTTAGATATTTTATTACTAATTGTTAATCTGTCTGTTTGTATTTTTATTATTATATGTAAGAAGTAGTTATGAAGAGTTAAAATAGAAGTTAGTAAAATCAATATTTCGGAACTAAACAAACTGCTTTAGACTTAATTTACAAAAATTGCACTTGAGTTCAGCATTGAAAGGTAAATTGTAAGCAATATTGTGATCCTACTTTCCTTTGTAGAAAATAAAACGGTGCAAGTTTTCCATCTATGGATGTTTTTTTTATTTCGTTTAATTTGCAACATTTTAAGCTTGGAAAAACGGAAATTCAGTAATGAAATCATAGTATGCCTAATGGGAAATCCCCGGGAAGAAGGAGTTCCCCCTTTGAAAAATCCCCCCCTCCCCCCACCCATCCCGAAATCCATACTGTCTTCCTCGGTACAGCAAAATTTCATCCAGAAAAATTATTTTGAATTCAATACTCTGTGTAAATGTATTGTAACCTATATGTTATGTACAACCTAGAAATTATATTTTCAAAATTTTTATATTATGATTGTATATCCCTTTAAATAATTCACGAGCCAGCAGTGTTACAAGTTCAAAATTTTAGCAATTGAGTTATTCCATTGTTGTTAACAAATAATAATAATAATAATAATAATAATAATAATAAAATGGACTATTTGGGAAAAGTAGGATATATGTAGGATATAACTGTATAGTCGGACGAAACCTGATATACGTATATCTCATATTGACTTAACCCTTAAATGCTTGAATTTTCAAAAATCATTGTAATAATGTTTCTCGGCTTTCATTTCTTAAATAAATCATGGGAAAAATACTTAAAAAAATCATATTTTGTTTCAAGTATGGTTTACGGCTAAAAAACAGTTTGTTACTAATCGGCAATACGGGTCTTTAATTGAAAAGATAATTTTCCTTGATAAAATTCTATAATATTAAAGACACAAGAATTTTAGGAACTATAATAAGAAATACATTTTACTTGCTCACTGCAGAACAAAATTAGGTATTTCGCGAGCTTCCAAACAAAGCAAAAAGAACAAGTAGTAACAATTGAAAAAATAAATCTATCTTTATTCTTAAACAGCACAAGTGTTGCCATCTAAATGTTGAAAATCGATTTAATAATATTTTCAGAATGTATTTTATTGGCAACATTAGACATTATAGCTTCAATATTATTCTAATAGTATTTTAGAGAATAAATTGGGTATGTTGGCGAAAAGCAACACCCGGCATTTAAGGGTTAATTTGAGCAGAATTCGAGCGCATAATAGTCAAAACATTTAATTTTAGGACCAAAGATGTAACAGTCATGAGCGTATCTTCATATTGGCATTTATGCAGTTCCTACATTTAAAAGTTTATTTTATGTATTTTTTTTTTTAGTTTTCAAAGTTCTTGAATATGAACATATTTAAAGTTTGTTTTAAATAAAGTTATAAAGTAAACTTTTTATATTATTATGTGCAGTATATTTCAGAAGGATTTATTGCCCATAAAGAAACCATTTAAGAAGGGCATTTTTACTGCTTGCTTTCCGATCCACATTCTCTTAGTGTAAAACAAGATATTTTTTGTACGATTAAAAAAAGTATATGATAAAAAAAAGAATAATTGAAGTAAGCATAAACAACGTTTGATAGAAAGGCAGTCAAAAGAACATGGACAAGAGTGGTTATGCTTTTTATAAAGATGATAAAAAGGTGAATTTCTTTTCTCCATTTTCTCAAATTATAATAAAAATAATTATCCTTTTCTCTCTAAATATTTAATCATTAGATTAACAATTGAATAACATTAATTAAGTTCCTTAGTTAAATAGTAAAACAAAATATACTCTTTCTTTTTAAAAGACTAGGAGGGCTCCGTCCCCCTGCTCGCTATGCTCACCAACCCCCCGCGTAAATGCTTCGCTATTCCGTTTGGTTTCGCGAAGCAAACCCTATTTTCTAGCCAAATCCAGAAGAAATTATTTTGCGTTTCCATTCTTGATCGCTTCGCGATTCCTCATTTTCTATGCATCCAATTTTTAGATTCCACTTGGTATAAACGCGCTCCTCACCAACTCCTGACGATTTTATTTCCTTATCTTCAAGCAGGTAATCATTAGAGCTTACAGAGTTTCATAATTAAAAGATTTATTAAATATAAAATCATTAAGAAAAGGTAAAATTTATAATTTATTTGAATAATTACAAATAAAATAAAAGTTATATATATAGTGTTACGAATATTGTAAATAAGTAGTGTTTGTGTTTAAAAATAAAGTAAATAGATCAATTAAGCTCTATTCATAAGCTAATATTAGATTTTGTTGCATTGGAATATCTCAAATTGTTGATTTTTTGCAAGCAACTAAACCCTATTGGATTTCAGTGGGAGTCTATGGAAATTTGGCGAAATACTGGAAATAGCGCCAAGTTGGCTTCACTTCTGGCTACCAGAATCGCCAAGTTGGCGACAAACTTGGCGATGTTTGGCGACAGAGCCGGAAACCCTCCCTTGGTATAGCGTCAGAAAGCACTGACCAATCAGCTGAGTTTCGCAGTATCTACGCAGATTTTCATTGGCCCATTTCCAAAGCGTTACTTTTTTATATATATAGAAGGAAAGTTAAGCTGTTCCATTTTAAGTAAAATTCCACCGGTGGTGTTAGACAGGAATAACCGCCCCAGAAACCCAGCTTTCGCTTTAGAGTACAAGTGTAATCCCTGGAAGGTGGGTGGGGTAAGACAGAACAATTTCACTTTTTATATACAATAATCTATTAATAAAATTTTAATAAACGATTTAAACATTAATGTTATACTTGCTGACAAACCCATCGTTTCCCGGGTCAGTGATAATAAAATTAAATGTGCGAGGGTAATCCAGTAAGTTCCGTTTTCAATTTTTTACGACAGAAGCGCTGCGTTCGTGATTTCATGCATGCGCGTCCACTTAGATGACTCATTGAAAAACAGTTGAAGTTATTTATAGATCGCTGAGTGATCGTCGGCTGCATGTTAAGCGTATAAAATATCTTTAAAAAATGAACATCCCGCCGCATGCCAGTTACGGTCTGTCATTCGTTTTCTGAATTCTAGGAACACTAAACTAATTGAAATTCGCAGTGAAATTTTGTAAAGTTTACAGAAAAACACGATGAGTGATACGAAGGTAAAGAGGTGGGTGCGAAGTTTTAATGAAGGACGTGAAAACGTACACGATGAAGAACGAAGTAGGCGGCCGTCTATGATTGGTGATAACTTGCTTACAGAAGTTGAAGAGAAGATTAAAAAGAACCGAAGATTTACTATTACGAGACTATCAATGCATGTTCCTTAAATTTCCGGTTCACTTCTTCATAAAATGGTTAGCATCACAGCAGCGGCATCTTTCTACGACAAGGGCGTACATAGCGTGTACCCCGCTATGAGAAATGCTTCAGCAATTGTGACAACTATGTTGAAAAATAATCTATGCATTGTACTTCATTATACAATAACAAAAAAAATCTAATAATATTTTCCTTTTGTTTAATTGTTCAACGGAACTTACTTTCTGGATAGTCCTCGTACACAAAATCAATGAAGAATGATTTTATATATTTAAACGAATACGGATTATTTTGTTTAAAATATATTACTTTAACATTATAAAAAATTTTAGATTTCAGTATTAAACAAAATTTAAATGGAACAGAAATAATAATGTTAAAGGACTTTTGTGCTTTTTGCGTTTAATTAACAAGCAATTAATTACTCAAATTACTATTAAAAATTAGAATCAATCGTGTGTCTGTAACTAAACTGCTGCAGTAAATTTTCAGATTTCAAAATTCTATATCGATAATTCGAAATAGTTCTATCAACTTAAAATTTGTGGCTTTAATAATGAAAATCGTCAATTTTCTCTCGGTTGGAGTTCGTCGTTTTCTAAACTTTGCGTTGAACATTCATAGAGGGTAATAGATAAATTATTGTTCTAAGAAATCATACGTTGTCATTAAATCTATTTACTTTATCATTACAACATACATCGATTATTTCGCGTTACAATTGTTTTTACTTTTATTTTTTATAGAACATTCATTAGCAGTTGAAAAATTAAAAAGCATATGAAAAGTTGCTTTCCCCTTTAAAAGATGAAACAATGATAAGAAAAAAAACATTTAAATATTTATTGTAAAATAAATGCTTGATATGAGATGTCATTGTTATTCCGTGGAATAATTATCAATAGAGAATGTTGCAAAAATACTGAAATTATTAAACAAATGTATGTATCAATTAGTCAATTTTTATATATGAAACAGATCAAAAACTTTTCGAAACTAAATTAACATTAGTTTTTTTTTCTAGCATACATATTTCAAATGCAAAAGTTGAGAATGCATATTTTTGAAAAGTTTAACTTAATTTTAATAGCGCATTTAGTGATTAAAAAAATAGCTAATAAGCTCAAAGTTCGTTGCCAATGTTAATTAGTATTAAATTTTCCAATGATCAGTATCCGCACCTACAGGTATACCTTGAAGATATTGATATGTTGAACTCGAAAGACTTTGCGCATACTTTTTCAAAACAGCACGTTGCTGATTATTTAACTTGAAAAAATTGACATTTAGAATGTGCGCACAATCCTTGGATTTTTCAAGGGGCTTAGCACCACTATTTTGGGAGCAGAAAATTTGTATTTAATATTATAATCGCAGAATTTGTAGTCACTTCTGTAAAAAAGTAGAATTTATAACATTTACCGCTCATTAAATAAGCTAAACATTTTGTTATTTATTGCGTTAAAACTGCACGCACCCTGTTTAATTGAATAATTTTTTTTAGCTTTCAATATTTTAATAAACATCAGAGTGCATTTACCGATAAAAAAATAGCTGATAAGCTCAAAGTTCATTGCCAAATATTTTAATGTTCAATTTTTGTAAAGATTTCTATGCGCTCCTCAAAGCATACTTTGAAGATATTGATAGGATCTCTGATTGTTTGTTGACTCGAAAGACTTTACGCATGCTTTTTCAATACAGCACGTTTCTGATTATTTCATTCGAAAATTTTTACTTTTACAAGGTGCGTACACTCTTTAGATATTTCAAGAGGTTTAGCACCACTAGTTTGGGAGCAAAAAATCTCTATTTAATATTATAATCGCAGAATTTGTAGTCGTTTCCTTAAAATCGTAGAATTTATTAGATTTCCCTCTGATTAAATAAGCGAAACATTTTGTTTATAGGGTTAAAATTGTACGCAACCTGTTTTAAAGGGAAAAAATTGTTGATTTCAATATTTTAATCAATATTAGAGCATCTTCCTTTAAAAAATAGCTAATAAGACCAAGGTTCGTTGCCAAATTAATTAATATTCAAATTTTGAAAAGATCTGTATTTGCTCCTACACATATACTTTGTCAATATTGATAGAATATTTGATTATATGTTGAACTCGGAAGACTTTGCGTATACTTTTTCAAGACAGCACATCGCTGATTATTTAATTTGAAATTTTTGACTTTTACAAGGTGCGCTCACTCCTTGGATTTTCCAAGGAACATAGCACCATTAT